>CM035428.1:115997594-116097594 GCA_020310875.1 Ceratopteris richardii
TTCCCTCGAGAAATGTCATGCCTAGTGTCGAGGTTTTCTTTTATGTAAAAGTATGCATCAATATAGCAGTCACCGAAATTGAAGAGCATAACCATCACAAATTATTAATTTTTGCTTTGCTATAGTGGTCGGTATATTAAGGGGAAGTTAAGAGCCTAAATTAAATGGTAAAACATAGGAACTAAAAAAGCATCACTATAAGCATCACAAAATAGATGTATAAATAAAAAGAACTTTTCTCCGACTCTTATACCGACCAACATACCGATGGAAATATGTATCCATCGACCAAATGGGCATTCACTACTCATTAGAGCTATGAACCATCCTCTCTTGAGCAACGTATTTTTGTATTAGACTTGGATGTTTGGTACTTTGATAGTGGTGCAACCAAATGTATTACCTTAGAGAGCAGTTTCTTCACTTTACTTGAGCTTTCTCCTATAGGGAGTACTATTACATGTGTTAAAAACTCCTCTTATCCTATCATAAGACTTAGAAAGATAATTTTTACTACTACTGATGGTAGTTCTTTCACATTGTCATATGCCTTATATGGCCAAGGATCAATAAAAATTTGTTGTCAATTTTAGCACTAGCCAAGATTGGTGTGGTTGTTAAAGTTGATGATGACAAACATACAGTTCATGATCTCCTGAATGGTGATGTGATCATCACTTCTAGCATTTTATGTTGTGGGTTGTATAATCTCATAGATTTATGCAAAATCTGGAGTTCATGATTCTCATATGATTTTAGATGCAAAGCTTTGACATGCATGCTTTGGTGATTTGAATTTCTCTAGTTCACTTTGCCTATAGAAATATGAAATGGTGTCCTCTCTACCCAAACTTAAGGCACCCTCTAAACATGTTTATGAAGGTTGTATTTTGGGTAAAATGCAGCATTCCTCCTTCCAAAAAGATGGATCAATGAGATTTGCACATAAATTGTAGATTTTTCATATTGATATATGTGGTCCTATGCAACCACCTTCATTTGGGAATTGCCTATAGTTCATGAATTTCACTGATGAATTTTTCATGCATGCATGGGTTATCCACTGAATGCAAAGTCCAAAGTGTTTATGTGCTTTAAATAATTCCTAGTTATGGAAAATATGTCAGCATGTAAAATGGGCACCCTCCATTCTAATCAATGGGGGGAGGATATGTCTTTTGAGTTTAATGCATTTTTGGGAGTGTGGGATAAAACATTAATGTACAGTTCCATATTTACCTCAATAAAATGTATCTTTGGAGAGGAAGAACATGTATCTCATGGAAACGACAAGGTATATGGTCAAAACTCAAGTTTGAACACACAAATTCTCACTTGCGGCTATTATGTGTGCAACATATGTACTTGATAGTTGTCCCACCAAAGAATTATAGTACATCACTCCATAAGCGGCTTGGCAAGTTCACAAGCTATCTATTGCTCATCGGCACATCTTTTGGTTGTTTGGCATATGTATTCTTGCCTAAACAACAGTGCAAAAAATCGGATGATAAGGCTGTGAAATGTACTTTTGTTGGGTATATTTTTGGAAGCAAAGGTTATCATCCATATCATCCATAGACTAAACACATTCTAGTTAGGTGTGATGCTATTTTTGTGGAAGATGCAATTCATCCCTTACTTTCATGTACCAAGGAGACATCAATTAGCTCAAAGGATGTGTATGACACTTTGCTTCCTCTTTTCATAGGTGGATAGTCAAGTTTTGGTCCTAGTGAGAAAATTTCTCAACCTTTATAGGTTTCGAATGATAATGCATATCATTCTTTTTTAATGCAAATTTACATGATGCACTTATTGGTGAGAGGTCTGACATACAAGAGCCAAAAACTATGCCTAAATGGTTGGTGTAGACTTTGAGAGATAGCAAATTAGATGCACCTTTGTCATATCATACTTTTTCAAGCTCTCGTAGTGCTTCCTTTGCATCATATTGTTATACAATAGCTATCTCTAGTCTTTGTGATGAGAATGAGCCTATTTCTTTTGATGAAGCACATAATTCAACAAATTGGATAACTGCTATGCAATTAGAATATGATGCTATTATGAAGAATTGTACTCGATCTTTATGTGATTTGAATCTAGGCAAGAAGGCCATTGAAACTAAATGGGTATACAAGCTAAAACATAAGCCTGATGAAGCACTTGATAGGTATAAGGCTAGGCTTGTTGCCAAGGGTTGTGCTAAAGAGAAAGGTATTGATTTTTATGATACTTTTGCTCCCATGTGTCCAATGGCCACTCTTCATATCATCTATGCAGATGTACTTCATCATGGTTGGAATGTACATAAGTTG
Organism: Ceratopteris richardii; assembly: GCA_020310875.1. NCBI lineage: Eukaryota > Viridiplantae > Streptophyta > Polypodiopsida > Polypodiales > Pteridaceae > Ceratopteris > Ceratopteris richardii. The sequence continues at coordinate 115,999,916 of CM035428.1, forward strand.
GACATTAAAGCTACATTTTTGAATGTTCATTTACATGAAGAAGTGTAGGTATTTTAGCCTCATGGTTTTGTGTACAAAGGGCACGAAAACAAAGTGTGCAGGTTGAAAATGGAAGCAAGCACCACATGCTTGGTATGAAATGGTGCATGCCTACTTGCTAGCACATGGATTTGAGAACAGTCCAATTGGGAGCAGCTTATCTCTTGATCATGCACATGATGTACTTTTGATCATTGTTGTATATGTTGATTACGTGTTGATCATTAGTCCTAATGAGAAGCATATTGCTGAATTTAAGGCTGATTTGCATGCCTCATTTGAGATGTCATATATGAGTCATTTGCATCATTATTTACACATTCAATTATGTAAGTTGATAGGGGAATAGCTTTGTCTTAAAAAAAATACATCGACATACTATTACAATTTGTCCTTGAAGATTGCAAACCTATTGCCACTCCCATGGACACAGGTTTACAGTTGAGTCTTCATGATGCTAGAGATGCATTTGATGTCTTTCTCTATTAGCAAGCGGTTGGATGCTTGATTTACTTATGCATAACTTGGCATGATATTCAATTTGATGTCTCAAAGATGAGGGTGTATATGCATTGCCTAGGTGTCAAGCATTGGTAGGTGGTTAAGCACATCTTTCACTACTAGAGTGGTACCCGTCTATTTGGACTGCTTTATCCAAAGGGGGATAATTACTACTAGATTTATGTGTTTTTTTTAGTTATATTGGGTTGGTTGCTATGCCACTCATGTGTCTACCAATGGTTTTTACTTCATGCTTGCTAGCTAATGCATTTCTTGGTTGAGCAAGAAGCAACCTACCATGAACACTTCTAGTTGTGAGGCTGAGTATAGGGCAACTTCCACAATGAATGTTGAATGTGTGTGGCTCAAATGCCTTTTGAATGATTTGGGTCTTGGAAAATCTTTTGACACCACCATCTTATTGATAGTCAGAGCACAATTATTGTGCATTGGTAGTTGGGAGGAACCCTATGTTCCATACTTGTACAAAGCACATTGAGGTGCACTATCATTATGTCATGGAGAGACTCTATACTAGAGAGATTAGTTTGGTTTATATTCCCACACAAGATAATGTTCCACACCTTTTCACCAAGGCTCTGCCTAGGGAGAAGTTTGAAGCTTTCTGCAAAGCCTTTGGGATTACTTCTTTTTGTGGATTGATTTCATTCAACATAGCTTGGGACTTCTTTATATATGAGTGCCAACTCCTTGTTAATTACATCACTATGAGGGGGAATTTGTTGATATATTTTATTAGTGATGTGTGTGAAGATATGTAGAGCCTCTGAGGCACTTTTTTCCCTTTCTAGGAGGGTTTTTCCCATGCCTATATATGCATATAACCCTAATGGGTCAAATATCTTTGTGCATTCCCTTTGTAATACATTTAGTGTTGTGTTGTTGTCCAAGTTTCTTCTTCTTCCTTATGTTGTTTGTGCATATATGCACCTTCTCCTAACGCTCCTACCATCTCACTAAACTAGTGTGAGTTCTTACTAACTCACATAGTTTGATCCATGGGTGGATCTTGTATCAGGATAATCTACATTGCCTCCATCTCCTCTGTCCGTTCTTCAGGTTCATCTAATATGGGAAAGCTCTCTATGTCAAGAGTTTGATAAGTAGTTCCAGCTTGTGAACTTGTTCTTGCTATAACACCTATATCTGCTAGAAGTAAGAACATCCTATTAGTATTGCATTGTAAACTAGATGATGCCTTTTCCCCTTTACAATACCAACATGATACTCGATGTGGTTAGTAGGTTAGTTTTAGTGAGGCGGGTGTGAATGTAAGTGGTTGTTAAGGGGTTAATTACTTCGCTATATGCATACTCTAGATACACAATGTACTAGAAATGCATTTGTATTTTGCAAGAGGATTTTTACATGGTTGGGTTAGGGGGTTTAGTACAAGGTTTGAATCACCAAACGGTCATTATGGGGTTACAAATCTTAACATTGGTACTGGGATTTGGGACTTTTTAGGTACCCAGTTCCAAGTAGACCTAGGTAGAATTTGTTGTGTAGACGTGGTCATAATGGATGCCCTTCGTGAGGTGTGTGAAGTGAATGTTTGTGAGTATCAATTATAGCCTATGAGCCTATGTGTAGCTATTTGAGAATGTAAGAAGTTCTTAGGCACCCAGATTTGTCGTGCATCGACGGATTTGGTATGCAAAAAAAATAACTCATTGAGGTTGGCTCCTACAACCTTTAGCTTTGGTTTTTGGTGAGTGCACCATTCATTTTGTACATATTGGTGGTTGTACTATGTGATTCAAGGATTTCTCACTCTTGAATATCTAGATTTGCTTCACTCTAGTTGTCTCCTTGTTCCGAACTAGTTTCTGATTATAAGATTTAGTGATTTGCTCCAGCTTCTTCTTAGGATTCCTTAGTTGATCATCTTTGGAAAAGAAGGGGGTTCCACTTTTACTTTTGCTGCTTCCTTCTGGATCACAGAGCTTTGGACAAGAACATCATCGTTATCTTCATGTGTGCTCTTGGAAGAACCAAGAGTCAGTGCCTTTCCTAGTTCCTTGAGTGGTTGATTCACTAATTCAATTGTGATGTTTTGCTGGTTCAATGAAACATGAAGAATTCCAATTCTTAGATTTAAGTTCACCGATTGGTCATAAATCCAATCTTACCAAGATAAGAGGTTCTTTAAGGTCCTCATCTTGACACAAGAGTACTTTTATGCTCATGGGACATCATGAATGGAGATGGGAAGTTCCACTTCGCCAAGGCAAGGGGTTTCCACTCCTCCCAATCCTATGAGATAAGCTTCAATAGGATTGATGCTCAATTGCAAGTTTTGACAGTAGGAAAATCTAATTGCACTAGTGCCCATGCATGAGTCAATCAAGGCTTTTACAGTCCTTACATTCTTTCCTTGTCCTATTTCTAAGGTTACAAAAGGATATATATGTATGATTCCATGATGCGATCCACTCATCATTTGGCACATAGCCATGTGGTACCTTGGTGCCTCATAAGCATCTTGCCTAGGTTGATCTCTACGTTGTCTTCTCAACTTCATGCATCGAATGCATTCTAGAGCTTTTGCATGAGCCTCTTCTCTAATCTGTTTTTCTTCTTGTTTATGTTTCTTGGCTGTATTGAGTCAATTCGGCATCTCCTCTGTGAGGGATTCTTGATATAATTCGACTCTGCCTCCACTAATCTAATTTGTTAGGATATCGCCTTCTAGAGTGTATACCTAGACAACTCCACTTGTTTATATTTTACTAATAATCATGGGTTCGTAGCCACACTTCTCCAATTTCTTCGCATGTTGTTTTAATGTATATACCAAGACTAAATCTCCTACCTTTAATCCCTTATCTTTCACATGTGCATCAAAGTAGGTCTTTTATCTTTTCTTGGATCTGTAAATCCTAGCAAATGCTCTTAATCTAGTTTGTCCTAGTCGTTCTAGTCAAAAATTCTAGATGAGAGCTTGTGGCTAGTCCATTGATGTTGTTATGCCACTTTTAAAGTAGGCATAAAAAATTCTAGTGGCAGTACTGCATTATGGCCGAATACCATTTGAAAGGGTGTGGCTTGGAGTGCCATTTTATAGGCAACTCTATATGCCCAAATAGCATGATTTACCTATTTGTCTCAATCAAAGCATTTATTATTCACCAACTTCATTAGCACAGTGCATAAGATCTTATTTGTGCTTTCTGCTTGTCCATTTGCTTGTGGGTGGCATGGGGCCAATTTCTTGTGAATGACAATAAATTCTTGTGGTAAGTATCCAATGACCTCATTCAAGAAATGGGTACCACGATTATTGACCAATTCTATTGGCAAACCATATCTCATAAACACATTCTCGAAGAGAAACTTGGTAGTGGTTTTTGCATCATTCTTCTTAGTGGTTTTCACTTCTACCCATTTGGTTAGATAATCCATGGCAACAATAATGTATTCAACATGTGAACTCTTATCTAGGGGATTAACGGGACCAACAAAGTCTATTTCCCGCTTAGAAAATGTGTGTCCTCCCATCATGGGTCTCAGTGGCATCTCATCTTTATGTATAGGATACTGAATTTGCTAACAAATGTCACACCTCTTCACATAGGTATGTGCATCCAAGTGAAGGGTTGGTCACCAAATACCTGTAAATAGTATAGCTTTGATCATGCTGTTTGATCCAAAGTGTCCTCTTACCACACCTTGGTGATCAAATTCGAATATCTTGAGATATTCACTCTCATGGACACATAGTCTTAGGTATCCATCTCTTCCTCATATGTAAATTTATCTCCAATAAGTGTGAATGATAAGGCCTCCTTTTATAAATTCTTTCCTCTGGCCAATGTCATCTCTTGAGGGAATGTTTTCGTGCTCAAAAAGTTTACCAAAGGTTCACTCCAATCTGGTATTAAAGACACTTGATACAGGGTGGCATGTTCCACTGGCAATTTAACAACATAGATTGGGCATTCCTTGCACCTCGTATGAACATCTAATTCCATTGTTGAATAGTATACACCTAATCTTCATAGAGTCCATAGGGTTCAGTGTTTAGAATGATGTTGTTGTAGTGCACCTACATGTACTATTTGCAACCACTTCACGTTCTCATGCTCATCTACACAACAAGATAATATGCCTTGATCGGTGTGCTTATACATGGTGCCTGTGAGTATGTGATATTTTTGAGACCTCACTACTTCTTTACCTTTGGATTTCAGTATAGGATGTTTAGTTCCAAAGGTTATTATAGGCATTATAGTTTTGGCCCAATCAGGAACCACTTCTAGATTGAACAAGTAAGCATCAAGAAGTTCATCTGGTAGTCCTTATGACTCTGCTAAAGTTAGTGTGGAAAGATGATCTGTCCTAAGGGGAGTCGTGCATTCCTTAACACATATTCAAAGTAATATTCCATTAGTAAGAGAATCCATCTTACTAATATGCTAGTATTGCAAGGTTTGTTCATTAGAATATAGTAGCAATTGATGGTGTATAAAAAATTTAAACTTATTTTCAAGCAAATAATGTCTAAACTCTTTAACCGCATACACCATGCCTAATCCTTCTCTTTCGATAGTGGTGTAATTTCATTCCGATGCATTCAACTGCCTACTTGCATAAGCTATTGGAAGATCAATGTTACCCTCACTTGTAGGTTGGGCTATCACACACCCAATAGCAGAATTGGATGCATCTATGTGAACATGGAAAGGCTTACTCCAATCAAGTTTAGTCAAGATGGGTACAGAACATAATAATCATTTAAGTTCATTGAAAGAGTTTTCACACTCATCAATCCACTCAAAATTAGCTAAAAGGTTGTACAGAGGCTTTGCAATGATTGCATACATGTGAATAATTTTTTGGTAATACCCATAATGACCCATGAAAGCTTGTACCTCCTTAACATTCTTTGGTTTGGGTAACTCTGCAATAGCTTCAACCTTGTCCTCATCCATTGACATTCCATTCTTTCACACTATGTGGCCTAAGATCTTGCCTTGCTGACCATGAAAAAACATTTTTGTGGGTTCAAGTAAACTTGATATTCTCTACATTTGTCAAAGATTTGTTTCAGCGTGTGTTTGTCTAATGTTGGAATTTGCACATAGATCATCAACATAGACCTCTAGATTCTTCCATAGAAACTCTCTGAACACGTGGCACATCAGCCTTTGAAATGTAGTAGGGGCATTGGTTAGTCCAAATGGTATCACACAAAACGCAAATATGCCTATTCTATAGCAAAAGTTGTCTTATGTTGGTCTTCAAGAGCTATATTTACTTGACTATAGATAGAAAATCCATCAAGAAAGCTATAGAATTCCTTGCCTTCTACACATTCCAACGAGTGTTCTGTGATAGGAAGTGGATAGCTATCTCTGATGGTAGCTATGTTAACCTTCTTCAAGTTAATGCACACTCATAGTTTTTTGTTCTTTTTGAGCACTACCACAATGGGGGATACCATTTGATATGCTCAATTTCGTGGATAAATCTAGCTTCTATTAAGCGATCTATCTCTTCTTTGATCTTTGCTGCATAATTATCATTATACTTACATGATTTCTTCTTTGTTGGCTTGGCTTCCAAAGACATGGGTATTCTATGTGAACAAATATCTAGATCAACTCCTTTTAAGTCTTTGTAGCTCCATGCAAACATGTCTCTATACTCTCTTAACAATGCAATCAATTCTTTTTCCTCTTCTTCAGTCATGTCATGTCCTTTATACATACATCATTTTTCACCTTCTTCTATGGTCACAATAATCTTCTTAGTCTTCTCTTTGTTATCATATGCCACTCATGTGAGTGCTTCCCTATTAGGCATCCTGACCATGACCTTACAATCTTCTATGTCATATTTCTTGAAGTTCTCTAGTACTTCAAAGAGGTTTTCTTCTTCTATTGGCTCATGGTTTGGTTTCTCTCTTTTCTTCTTTTTGGTTGATAATGCCTTTTCTTCTAGTTTTGGATTTTCCTCTTTCTTTGTTTTGGCTTCTATCAGATAGAGGTACTCTTCCTCTGAAGCACAAAAAGGCTCCATGAGGATGGACTGTTCATCATCGTCACTATCTTTCTTGGTTTCACTCATATGAGTTCCACACTCTTCAATAACCGAGTCATACATGATTGGTTCTATCGTGAAGATGGAAATGTCACAGCCATCTTCATCATAGTGTCAAGTCCATTGTTCTTCATTGATCGCTATGTCCATTGTGGCTAGAATTTATGCCGAACCATGAGGCTCAAATACTTCATCTCGGAACACTATAGGTGCATAGGCTAGGTCTTGAACTGATCTAGGGTGCTTCTCGATGCCTACTTGCCATAAGGATAATCTTTTCTCTTCCTCTGCTGCAACTTTGCCCATCCATAAGTGAGTGTCTTCTTGCATCCATGAGGATCTTGATCTTATGGAGAGCACTGATTCCATGTCCTCCATTGCTCTATTGATGGGGTTCCATTGTATAGGGTGTTGGAACATCAAGCTTATACTATGCTTGAGGTGGATTTGATCTACATCAAAAGCTATCGCTTTGATTATGTCGAAAGGATATCCATTCGAGAGTTCTTATGCTCATTTATTGTATTTTTTAAAAAGGTTTTTCATGGATCTTTTACCATTGTAAAAGCCTAGAGCTTTACACATGTAAAAGGATAAAGAGAGAGCCCAAATTCCACGAATTTGTGGTGGCTGAGTTGTAATCAATCAATCACCTAAAAGTAGATCAAACTAGATCTTCACTTTTCCTAGATTGTAGGAAAGTGAATTGATTCCCTCCAACAACCTTTCCCACCTTCATTTGAATTCAAAAGCCACTTGTAGAAGTCGTGGGGCACTTGAAAAGTCTATATAAAGACTTCAAAACACTTCTACATTACATGGAAACAATATACATACACTTGTGACCATCATTGTCTTGCTCCTTCATTTTTTTGCATCATCTTCTTCGACAACAGTAATCTTGCAGAGACTGTTGCTCTCTCTACAAAGCTCCAAATTGGATGAGAGATGGCTCATTGGAAAGGTATTATTTAGTATCTAGTTTATACCTATAAATTTTCATAGCATTTGGTTTAATAGATTGGGAGAAATCTCAGTTTTTTTGTTTCGGGGTCAATCTCTATGTATTCCTAAAAAGCAGGAGGTACCACCATTGAGTGTTTGGTTCATTCCAAAAGCTTATTTTACTTATTCCTTATAGTCTTGTGCATTCTATACATTCAACCCTATGTATATCACTCTCATAAAAGGATTTTTTCTAATTGTAATCATGTTGATCGCTATGAGCATTTGAAGTGCATTGTCTCTTCCAAAGATAGTAAGTTTTTTGAGCTAGTCAATGTGCAAACCTATCTGTTTTGTATCGACTCTTTCTCCTTGATGCTCCAAAGTAGCTAGTGCATTTTATTAAACTTATCGCATCACTATAAGGTCTATTGGAGTCTCCATAAGCTCAAGGGCTGGTCTTGTGCCGATTGGCTAGACCAAACTTTGTCGCTTTGAAACTCACTTTTCTACCTCCTACAAGCTTCTCCAAGTTCTTTTAGTGGTATCAGAGTTAGATCAAGATGGGTGACGGCTTTTCCTCAATGATTGAGAAGCTTGATTGACACAACTATGAGGCTTGGAAAATGAGAATGGAAGCCAATTTGCAAGGTAGAAATCTTTATGGAATTGTAGCAGATGATGAAGTTATTCATATTCCAAGATCCAATGGAGAACATACGCAAGAGGAGACGGATAAGCTCACACTTTGGTGCACAAGGGATGCTCAAGCAAGGTCATACATACTAAACTCTATCTCTAACTTTCTATTACCACATAGTAGAGGATGCAAGACATCTAAAGACTTGGAATGTCCTCGAGACTTTTTTTTCTGCTAGTACTAAAGCGAGAAAGAATCATCTTTGGAATGGTTTCAACCATATGAAGAAGACGCCTAAACAAACCATCATAGAAATTATTACCAAGGTCAAGAAGGTTGTGGATCAATTAGCATCCATTGGAGAGCTGATTGAAGAAGAGGCTATCATGAGGCGAATTCTCAATGGGAATCGAAGTGATAAACAATGGAAATCTTTCACCATGGCTTATCATCTCATCATGGATGTGCAAACTCCATACTTCAATATCTTTCTTGGACAACTCTTCAATCAAGAGGCCAAAAATAGCATAAAGGAAGGTAACTCATATCATGGCAATTCAACTAGTGCTCTTTATGCAGATAAGAAGGATAAGAAGCTGAAAGGGAAAAAGAAGGAAGAAGATGAAGAGGAGACTTCCCAAGCCAACTTCGCAAGCAAGAGAAAGTGGAAAGGGAAGAATAAAGGACCAAAGCATGACAAAGCCAAAGGTCACAATGTTCAACCTTGTGCCATCTGCGATAAGACCAACCACACCACTCCTAATTGATGGTTCAATGGGAAGACCCAGAAAGGAAGTGGAAGAGGTGGATATGGCAGCAATAGAGGTAGAGGTGGACACAACTTCAACAATAACAATAAAGGCTATAATAGAAGGGACTTCAACAATTATTCAGAAGATCAACCACATGAAGACTCATTGCTTCTTATGAATCTAAGCCACAAAGAAGGTAAAGAAGATGATCATTTGTTCTACATAGATTCCGGATGTTCAAATCATGTTGAAGGCAACATTGCTCTTCTATCTGATTTGGAAAGTCCAAAGCATAGGCATGAAGTTCAAACAGGGGATGACACAAAGCACAATGTGGAGAAGATTGGTAATGTCAAAGCTTCCAATGACAAGACAAATATTCTGAGTAAGGTTCTCTATGTACCCACTATCACTAAAAACCAAATAAGTGTAGGCCAAATATTTGAAAAAGTCTTGCAAGTTAGGTTCACCCAACATGGAGCTTTTGTGGAAGATCCATGTCAAGGCTTCAAGAAGATAGCCAGAGGTGAGAAGCATGGTAAGCTCTTTACTTTTGAAGTAGGAGACACCAAAAACATAGCTCTATTCACTTTTGGGTCTCAAACCCTAAGTGAACTTGAAGTGTGGCATAAGAGACTTGCTCATGTGAATGAAAGAACCTTGAATGATATATGCAGGGATCAGAGTGTTCTAGGACTGCGAAACATACCAAACACATGATCAACAGGTGTGATGCAATATGTCAGATTGGGAAGGCACAAAGACAACCATTCAACCACAAAGGCTACATCCACAACAACTTATTGGACTTAGTACATACATATGTATGGGGACCAAGTTCTTGTGTATATGTAGATGATATTATTGTGACAAGTGATGATTTGAATGGCATTCAAAGGATCAAGAGACACATGCAAGAGGAGTTCAAAATCAGTGACTTAGGTGAGCTCACATATTTCCTAGGTATGCAAGTCATATACACAGGTGAATAAATGTATTTGACTCAGAGAAGATACATTTAGGATCTACTTCTTAAGTTCAAAATGGAGAACACTAAACCTGCAGGTACACCTTTGGAGATGAATCATAAACTTAGTGTTTATGAAGGTGAGAAAATTGAAGACATGAAAGAATATCAAAGCTTGGTAGGTAGCTTGATATATGCTACTCATACAAGGATAGACACTCATATAGTGTGGGAGTGCTTAGTCAATTTATGCACTCACCGAGAAGACCACACATGGATGCAACTAAGAGAGTACTTAAGTATCTCAAAGCTACAATCAATGAAGGTATATTCTATCCTTACTCTTCAGATTTGGATATCAAAAATCTATTGAGATGCCAATTGGGCAGGAGCTAAGGATGGCAGAAGAAGTACCTCTGGTTACTTAGCATTTGCAGGTTCGAAGCTAGTGTCATGGAGTTCCAAGAAGCAATCAACAGTTGCTTTATCCAAGAGGTTTGACCATAGCAACTCAAGAGGCAATATGGTTAAAAGCATTGTATACATATTTGGGACTTGTGAGTTCCAGACCTCACCATGCATCTAGCAGCAAACCCTATTTTCCATGCAAGAACCAAACACGTAGAGATTCATTACCACTTCATCAAGGAGAAGCTCATGGCAAAGGAGATTGACATTTCTTTTGTTCCAACTGAAAAGCAAGTAGTAGATATGATGACAAAGTCACTTGATGGAATAAAGCTTTGTAGATTCAAAGCTATGGCAGGTATTCAACCTATTAGAGAATGATGACTCAAGCATACTTTAGCTTGAGGGGGAGTTGTTGGAAAATCAATCTTATACTATGCTTGAGGTGGATTTGATCTACATCAAAAGCTATGGCTTGGATTACGTCGAAAGAATATCCATTCGAGTTCTTTTATTTATGCTCATTTATTGTATTTTTTAAAAAGATTTTTCATGGATCTTTTACCATTGTAAAAGCCTAGAGCTTTAAACATGTAAAAGGATAAAGAGAGCCCAAATTCCACGAATTTGTGGTGGTTGAGTTGTAATCAATCAATCAATCAATCACCTAAAAGTAGATCAAATTAGATCTTCACTTTTCCTAGATTGTAGGAAACTGAATTGATTCCCTCCAACAACCTTTCCCACCTTCATTTGAATTCAAAATAAACTTTTAGAAGTCTTGAAACACTTAAAAAGTATATATAAAGACTTCAAAACTCTTTTAAATTACATGGAAGCAATATACATACACTTGTGACCATCATTATCTTGCTCCTTCATTTTTTTGCATCATCTTCTTCGACAGTAGTAAGCTTGCAGAGGTATCTGCTCTCTCTACAGAGCTTAAAATTGAATGAGGCATGAATCAGTGATCACTGGAAATATATTAGTGTCTATTTTATGCCTCTAAATATTCATAGCATTTGGTTAAGTAGGTTGGGAGAAATCTCAGTTTTTCTGTCTCATGGTCAATCTCTACATATTCCTGAAAAATAAGAGGTACCACCATTGAGTGTCTGGTTCATTCCAAAAGCTTATTTTGCTTATTCCTTATAATCTTGTGCATTCTATACACTCAACCCTATGTGTATCACTCCCATAAAAGTATTTTTTCTAATTTTAATCATGTTGGTCTCTTCCAAAGATAGTAAGTTTTTTGAGCTAGTCGATGTGCAAACCTATCTGTTTTGTATCGACTCTTTCTCCTTGATGCTCCAAAGTACATAATGCATTTTATTGCACTTATCGCATGAATATAAGTTATATTTGAATCTCCATAAGCTCAAGGGCTGATCTTGTGCCTGTTGGTTGGACCAAACTTCATCACTTCGAAACTCACATTTTTATCTCCTACAAGCTTCTCCAAGTTCTTTCATAGGGGGTATATCTCTATGTGAATAGTCCTTGCGATTGAACTTAGTGGTAACACCTAAGTGTTGCAAGTACAAAGAATTAGTTCCCCAATCTTGCACTATCTACAATTGTCTCATGAATGGCCTACCTAATATCATCTCATATGCATTATTATTTCCAAATTCACATATGGTGAAGGTATGCTCAAACTCCACACAAGTGGTAAGAGTTATTCCTTCCAACAATCCTAGAGGTTTCTCGATGTGGCCATCTGCCATGTGCAACTTCATTCTTGTTGGTCTGAGTGTAGGCTTGCCCCAACGCTTCCATATGAACTGAGTCATAAATAGCTTTCGTTGTGTAACCTTGATAAGTGATAGGGAGATAAGTATTCCTTCTTCTCCTTCACTCATGTCTCCTATCTTATCCAAGGGCATTTTACATACTATCTTATATGATCCTACATAGGAATGAGTTTTAGCTACTTCTGGCACTTGATTGGCCATGTGTTTTTGCAGTTCTGGTTTAATTTTGAGTAGCTCTTTCAAAGTGACATGACACTGCACCTTGGTGTTCTTCACTATGTTGGTGTTCCTAGGTACATATCACACTTTGCTCTGATGTACTCTACCTTCATAAATAAAAAGATTATAACATGTAAATATCTACATAGGTATGTCCATACCTACATTCATACAATCATGAAACGAGCATGCATACATATATACATAGACATATATGTGTAGGAAAGCACTTACACGTGCGTATGCACATCAAAGTGCAAATATAGAAGGGTATGGAGATACCCAAACCTATACGGATGTTCGAGATGTAAAAGTTCCATTCTAAAAATACACATCTTACATGCTGATCCCGTTTGCAATAACTTCCTCAATGCTCATACGCTGCCCAACACTGAAGTCAATATGCATTACATTTTATGGAAAATTAAAGAGGTCGACGAAGTACGCGTAAAGAAAAAGCATTGATTCAGCAAATAAAAGACAAGATTGATGTATTCTTTTAACTATGTTCTTCGAGACACAACCACACTGTTCAGAATAATATTGCTCACTCTTCATGCGAACAAGATAGATATTTACCTGATGGCAAAAAATGCGTATACTAGTAAACCTTCGCAATGTTCAGAATCTCATGAAAATATAAACGGAGTGAGTGTTCATAGTCTGGGAAGTGAAGTGAAATGTCCCGAAACAGCTTGGTATGATCTTTCATAATGAACTGCTTGTGAAATTGAGGTCTCCATTCCTAATTGGATTGTCAGCTCTGTGAAATTCTCGAGCTTGTGAAAAACAACTTATTTCCGTATGATATCAAAGTGCAAAGACATCAATGCACCATGGATGTCTAACCAATAAAAAACAGCACATACACATTATTATGGATGTACAACGAAGTACAAAAGTGTCCAGCCATGATCAATGAGTGTAACTAATTAGCAACTATTTCGCATACATTGTACAGTATTTACTTGAATGGTCTAATACTACTTTAATATTTGTCTTGAATGGTCCGAAAGGTTCCGCATGTATCCTTGTAATCTGCAAGCCCTCAACAGAAGAAATCCCTGCTACATGCAAGGCATCAACACTCAGGGAACATAAGTCTTGGCATTTGCAAGGCATCGTTCCATGCCGACTCAGCCGATCACATGGGAATGTCATCTTCAAGTGGGTCTATTATTCATAAGCCCATTTAGTCATCGCATAAAAATGCAAAACAATTTCCACACTAGAAATTCTACATCTTCATACAGTGTTGTGGAAAACAAAGCGTATCGAAGCTCTTATGTACCAACTTAATGCATACAGAGATGGAAGCGGAATGTACAGAAGAGGACTACTCGAAAAGACTTGACTGGTAAATTTTGCCTCCACCTGCAAGATCTTTTGCAACTAAATAATCCACTACACAAGCAACGCAGAGAAGTAAAATATCCCCATGAATAAAACCTTACGCATAGCACTTAGAAATACAAGAACATCAGATAGATACTGATGTACGTAGATACGTGAAACCAATTGTGGCACAAGGGCATGCGTATATTAACCTTTAAGGCCCAGCAATGTCTCTCAACAACACTCGAAGTATGGGCCATTGAGTTATCAGGCTTATAATTAGGATTTACCCCATACAGAGCTTGTGCACCTTGTATATCATCTAGCTGGAGTTGCAGCTTTGTTTGACCAGGAGCAATGCTTGGGTACATGATGGCATCCTCCACAGGGGAATGTGCCAAACCTATCAAGTGGCCAATCTCATGTGTCACTACGGACTGCAAATCAATGTCCTGCAGCTCTGTCATACTCTTTGAGGCTAAAGACTTCCAATATTCTGAATCATCCAGATGAAATCGTCCATCTGTTGGTGAGAAAGCATGCGCTAACACACCAAGAACCCCATCAAAAGGTTCCCCATCACCATGTGAGTACGAAACAAACTCTATCTTAACATCTGCAATCTCGTAGTCATCTATTTCTGTGAAATTCATGGGTATAACAGCTGCCCACTGATTGAATGCATTTGAGAACGCAAGTTTACGTTCCTCCAAACTCATTCTTCCTGTTTCATTGAAAGGGCTGAATGCGTACGTAAGGTTTCGTTGAGAGCTTGGCCATGTCGGATGCGAGGGGAAGAAGGAATAATGTCCCACACTGTGGTATCCGGATGCCATATGGCTCACAGATGTAGTTTGAAGCATCAGTGGAACACCGTCTGCTACATCTTCACGCCCACATCTAGGGGTCATTATTTTCGTGAGAGTCTTGAGGTCAAGCTTACCAGAGACTTCCAAACGAAAACTTTGCTGATAAAGTTTTACTGCACTGAGGAGGTCTGTATCAAATATTTCAGTAGCATTCGTTCCTGACAGATTGAGATAGCCAAAATGGGAAAAGTAACGCTTTAGAGGGACGATCGCGTCTTTTGCGTCTCCAATGCCGGCATCCAGTAACACACTGAACTGTGACCACACCCCGGCTACAAAATTCTCGAGAGAATTTGGAATCTGAAGTGCAGCTGGGAGAGCTCCGGGATTTAACGTTACAGCCCGCAAAGGAACGGCCATAGACAAGGCAGTAAACACCAAGATCACAACGATATAACCTCTCATTTCATAGAAGGCAGAAGCCAATTTGTTTTTTCCAGCAGAAACCATTCAGAAAACAGGAGAAACCAACTATGACAGACTAAGTAGAAATCAACAGATACGGCGATTCTTGGTTGCTTGCATCGTCGAATAGATAGAGATGCCGAAACCGGGTATAGACTCCGCTTTGCTCACTATTAGGATAGAATTACACAGTTTCGGGACAACTAAAAGGCCAGGAGAGAAGCTGAAACTAAGCAGGCAGAGACTCGGTCTCCAAGGGAGATGCATCAATGAGCCGAAGTCAGAAAGATCACATATAAAGGTTTGGGTCCCGCCTCTATCGGTCTCCATGACAGACACATCGAGTACAAACAGATAGAAGGGAGCTGCAGCAGATTTAATCATGGCATTATTCGGACCGTTGAAACCTTCATAGAGTTAAAATTCTTATGAAGTTCTTTACGTTCCCTACTTAAAGTGGTTTGGCTTTGGTCTTTTGAGAGGGACTAGGGAGGTATAAAGTTAATCTTAGGGCTGGACATGTAAGATTTTGGTCGGTTTAAACCATTTATTTTTTTCTTAGTGAAGACCAAGATAATTAAATTACTGTAAGAGAGTTACAAGTGTGCAAGGGGCAAGCCCCCACCTCAAAACATCAATTGTCCCATGTGGTACAATTACAAACGCTAGGAAAGCTCATAAGGACAAGGACATAGTGAATCTCAAAGCTGAATACAAGGGGAGGAGAGAAGTTCTTCAACTACTAGCTTTAGTTTCTAACAAAAGATCTCTAACTCTTAAACCTCTGTAACAGTAGTGTTGATAGATTTAGTACAAAGATCACCAATAGATCGGAGCGCCTTTCCATAGCTTGTTAGAAAGTCTTTCTTGCCACTTTGGAAAATGGCCTGATTCCTACTATACCATATGTGTCAGAGGATCTGTGATCTCCATAGCTACCACAACAGTAGGTCCATGTTATTGCAGAATCTCTTTGTATCCAAGATTGTAGACACCAACCACAGCACGTGACTTGTTGAGGAGACCCCAAAATCTTTGGGCATGGGTATAATTGATGAAGAGGCGGGCAAGATCCTCCTCCTTGCCACAAAAGTAACACTCCCCATTGCTAAAACTGCATATCTTGGCCTTCTTACCTCTCCAAACTCCTTTATGTATAATAAGCCACTCTAAAATACAATGTTTTAGGGCAATGGGGAAAGCCCAATTAGCTTGAAACCTATATCTCCATTGTTTAGAAGTCCAGTTGAGCATCCACCTTTGATTGAGCTTCTTGATCAAGGCAGAGAAATCTCCAGGTTGTTTCTTATAATTCTTATAGATGTCGTGAGCAACTTCTATGATGTCAATGTACTTGTAGCTAAAGCATGCACCATACTTATCAGCAATCAACTCTTTCACTTTCAGAAGATCCTATTTACAAGCCACAAACAGAAAGTCTAAGTTAGAGATCCAATGATTTTTTACAATACTTCCATTATGGTACAGATCAGCAAACTTATGAAAACCCTTCTTTCTACATTTATTTTTAATGATACTTAAGGGTATCTTGATCATGGGCAATCCAGTCAACCCAAGGACATTCTTGTAGAAAAAAGAAGAAGTTAGTGGAAAAAGTAGGACTAGGAAAATAATCTTTTTTAATAGCCATCCAAGATCTCCACATGTTACATGTCAATCTGCTGCCAATAGGAACAAAGACCTAGGGAGTACAAATTAAGTCCCAAAGATCAAAGTTAGTCCAAGCTTTGAAACCTTGCACATGGAATTTACCAATATTTCTCTTTATAAGACATGCCCAAAAGTTAGTTGAAGTGAGGGATCTAAGGATCCACTTAACTGACAATTGCTGAGCCATCCTTACAGGACACAAAATCCCAAGCCCACTTTCCTCCTTCTTCATGGAGCACACTTTCCAAGAAACTTTAGGAATACAAGATCCATGACAATCACCACTCCATAAGAATCTCCTAGAAAAAGCAAAAAACTGCTACAGTTCTCTTTTGGTGGGCATCCAACAAGACACAAAATAGATGGTACTGGGCAAAATGTAATGATTCAAAACAAAAACCTTGTGAGACAAGCTTTCTTGAAGAGAAATCCATTTAAAAATCTTTGATCTGAATTTAGACACCACTCACTCCCATCTTTGAGAGAAAGTTACCTGAAAGCCCATATGAATGCCTAGTAATCTGAAAATATCACCATCTTAAATAATGTCGCAACCAAGAACAACAATACGTTGAGGAATACACATCTAAGAAGATTTGAAGAAGTTTTTTTATCACTAACCTGAGATCCACTAGCAATAAAAAATAAATCCAAACACTTCACGAAATTAGAAGCATACAAATCATTGGCTTTGGTAATCATATTAGTGTCATCAACAAACATTTGCAAACAAAAGTTGAGTGGGGGCATTGGGGATATCAATACCAGAAATCTCATCAGAATTGATACAATCCTTAACAAGCCAGCTAAGAGCACCACTGGTGATAGAAAAAAGCAAGGGGGCTAAGGGGCAGCCCTGTCTAATGGAACTTTGAAGTTTGAAAGGAGAAGACACATATTCATTCATAGCAACCTTGGAGTAAGCATTCCCAAAAAAAGTACTCACAAACCTAATAAAACGCCTCCTAATACCAATATCATCAAAGATTGGAGAATAAACTGCCAATCCATCATATCATAAGCCTTATCAAAGTCAATCTTAAAAAAATAGTTATCCTGTTTTCTTTCACTAGCATAATCCATGCCCTCCCACAAGGAAATGATGGTATCCAAAATGAATCTCCCCCTAATAGAACCTTTATGCTCAAGAAGGATAATAGAGTTCATAATGGAGCTAAGTCTTTTAGATAGAGGAAAAAATCTTGTAGATAGAAGTCCGATAAGAGATGGGTCTCTAGTTCTTCAAGTCACCCTTGGATCCCTTTTTGTGAATAAGTTTGATAAGTCCAGTGTTAATGGAGGTGGAAAGAGAACCTTTTTTCACAGCATCTTGCCACATCAAGAGAGGGGTCAAAAAATCCCTTAATGCAATAAATAACTCATTAGGAATCCCATCAAGACTAGGAGATTTGCAGGGTTTCAATTTACCAATGGTTTCTATGACCTCACCGAAGAGAGGGGTATGTCCAGAATAGATGCTAGGCTAGTAGGACTCATTTTCTTCCTTTTAAGAGCAATAAGAGCTCGGGCTCTTTGAAACACAATAATAAAATAATAATAAGTTGTAACATGGAGTACTACTCACTAGTATGAATAAGAGGTGTGAACCACCTCTTGGATCCATTGAGTAGGATGCTCACATGAGTGCCAAGTGGCACTCATGTGAGAGGCTATGACTAGTTGCCCTTTGTGGCTAAGTCAGCAAGAGAGAATATGTAGAGTACGACACGCGGCTGGGAGGATAAGACATATCTCGAACTCCGTGCATCCTCGAAGTTAGCCGGCGCAGCTGTGGACTTCATAGTTGTTGTCAGATCAGAGATAACTCCCCCCCAAAAAGTGAGGGGAGTCATAGGAAGTACCATTCAACACTATTATTTGAGCAAACACACGAATCAAGGCAAGCCGATAGCCGTCAGCCATGCGGGACGTCTAGTAGCAACGCTTACGCGCTCATGAAGAGAGAGGGAGAGTCTCTCTCCTCCTTCTCCTCCTCCTCCTCCCCCCCTCCTCTTGGGTGATGGAGTGAAGGTTCCAACCTTCTATATATCCTCCTAGATGGCTGCAACATGCGCCTATGTGGGATAATACAGCCCTGCGACGTTCACTCTACAGTTGTTCGAATTTCCAACCAAGACGAGTTGAAGGTTAGAGAAAATTTCGAAAAGTTTCTTGGATTTTGGGGGAGAGAAATTATGCTATGATCAAGAAATTGGGGAAAACCATGATGTATACATGTAATATCGGCTATGGAGATGGGGTATGGGTCTTGGGTTTGATAAAAAAGCTTCAGTTTCTCAGTTTGGAGCTTCTCAAAGTCACCCTTCCATGAAGATTAGCTCTTCCACTTCCTACTCGTGCATACCTGGCTTCTCCGCACCATAGCTTTCTCATACGATATCCGAGTTTAAAAATCTTTGTGACATTACGAAGCTATACACCTAAGCTTTGATTAGAGACCATCGATGCTTGATTTAGATGAGATTTGGTCAACCAAGATCTCTTTGCAGTGCTTCAGCAGAACTAGACGGCCACTTCCAGGCCGAGTTTTTCATCATCCAGTGTCCAAATTCACTTTTTTCACTTGAGATAGCTTTATATCTTTGAAATACAGGTGCTGGGCTACATTTTTTAGACTAACGAGGACTGTCAAATCTCAAAAGTTGTTCATTTTCACTCAATTTGCCCAGTTGGGTCTATTGCTACGTGGTTTTGGCATTGTTCTTGTTGGTTTTGGTGATTAGAACCTCCCCGAAACAACCGGACATTTCCAATTTTTGTTTGGGCCTGGTGAGGATTCAAATCAGTGATCAAAACCTTCAATGATCACTTGGATTTTGCTTCCGCAGCTTCATTTTGTACCAGGGAAGTGCTCTTGTGATATATTTCTCTTCTTCTTGCATATTTAAGCTTTTACTTCCATTAATGTTCAAATACTCTAGTTAGCAAACGGGGTAAGGGAAGTAAAACATGGAATCTAAAGGGAAACAAGTAGTTGAACACACTTCTCCATCTAAGGGCACCTAGAGGATCCTGATTTTAGAACGGAAGAAGTAGAATTGGGGCAAGAAGTAGAGGAAAACCTCGAAGAGAAAGATCCTCAACAAGAATAATATGCATATGAGGAACTTTTAGATGAGTTTGTCACTCATGATGAGTTTGTAGACTTGAAAGAGCAAACCCTTAAATTAGAGAGAGATCTTAGTGGCATCACATCTCTCATTGAGTAGCTAAAGTCTCAAATGATATCACTTGAGACTAACGTCACCTCTTTCCTAGCTAGGAAGGAAAGAGAAACGCCTCCTATTCTTCTAGAGATTACTAGGAAAGATACTTCTTTTCCTAGTAAGCACAAAGGAGAGAGCTCTAGGGAAGCTCCCCTCCTGAAAGACTTGAAGCCACCTACCTTTACGCGGGATGACAGAGATAGGAACAAGGATGAAATCTACACTTTTTTACAAAAGTTGCATGATTTGCATCAATTGAAGGGCACCCCACCAGAGTACCGTGTGCTAGAAGCGAGTCTCTCGCTCAGCCCACGTGCTTACAAGTGGTGGATGAGTCTTAAGGAGGCAAACTCTATCCCTACAGATTGGACTCAGTTTGAGACTCTTTTTCTAAAAGAGTTTCTTCCTGAGAATGAGGAGGAGAGGAATTGGGATGAGTGGGATAGGATTACCTAGAGAGGTAGGCATCTTAGGGTCTATATATCCCACTATAGAGAGATTATTTTGAAACTTAAGGGTCTAGATGATTTCCAAAAGACAAGAGGGTTTGTTAGAGGCTTAGATAAAGCCATAAGGAGGGAAATCAGAAGGAATGTGTGTAAGACATTTGAGGAGGCGATCAAGTATGCACAGATCTATGAGGACCATAACCATCCTCAATACACTCCTATGGAGACGGATCAGCCCCTCAAGCCTCTTAGTATGACTAAATTCAAGAAGAAGTTGCCATTTAGGAAAACAAAGTTTTCATTAAAAAACAAAGATCACAAGGGCCTAGGTTATCTACAGATCAATTTGAGAGGGTCAAAAGAGAGAACTTGTGCTTTGGGTGTTTGTCTCCTAGCCCTTCACAGTGAAACTGTCCACTCAAGAAGGGGGAAGAAAAGAAGAAGGGACCAGAGACTAGTATGGCCCCCGAAAAGGGCAAAAAGGTAGTCCACCTAGTGTAGACCCTTCCTATTCATGGCAGCTCTAGCTACAATGGAATGGAGGTGATGCATGAGGATATAGAACACACCTGTTGTTTGACTCAATCATTGTGGTCACCGCAGTTTGGACCACATGACCTAGTTAAACTACATGGTAGTGTATATGGGACCAGGGTGTGGGTCATGATAGATGACTCTGCCACTCATAACTTTATAAATTATGCTTTGGTCAAGAAATTAAAAATTCCCCTGTAGCCTAGTGCACATAAATACATAGTATCTATGATGCAAGGGCAAGATAAGAGGATATGGGATACTATGGTATCCAATTTGGAAGTCAACATGCAGGACTATACAGATTATATGGACTCCAAATTATGAATATGGAGAGGATAGACCTTGTGTTAGGAAGAGAGTGGCTATGGGGGTTGGGAGACACGCTTAAATGTAGCTATCAAAACAACACACTTGAATTTGAAAAGAATGGAAGTAAAGTTTGTATTCAGGGAGAGAGAGATGCACCTAGTCCCTCTCATTTCATCATTAGAGTTGTATAGTCTTTGTTATTCTCAGCATGTACAGGAGATGTTTTTATTGTATATTCATGATATGGACCATTGTATAGATAGCTCATCTGATGTATATTTTCATGCTAGAAATGTAAATATGGACAGGACTTTCTACTATTCTTTTTTGCAAGAGTGTGTGGTTAAAAGTTTTAAGGATCTTATGTTTGAGTATAGAGATGTTTTTCCCACTGACTTACCTAGAGGGCTACCACCTGAGAGAGGGGACATTGACCATGCCATTGAAGTAGTTACTAACACTAACCCTATTTGTAGGCCACCTTATAGGCTTAGTATTTCTCAGCATGAGGAGGTTGAGAGGCAATTGCAGGATTATTTAGATAAGGGCTTCATTAAACCTAGTAACTCACCTTGGGCATCGCCAATGCTCCTAGTTAAAAAGAAAGATGGCTCTATGAGACTATGTATAGATTATACAGCAGTTAATAAGGTAACTATCAAAAGGGCTTCATTAAACCTAGAAACTCAGGGCATCGCCAATGCTCCTAGTTAAAAAGAAAGATGGCTCTATGAGACTATGTATAGATTATACAACACTTAATAAGGTAACTATCAAAAATAGGTTTCCAATGCCTAGATTGGAAGATCTATTTGATCAGATACATCAAGCTAGGTATTTTATCAAGCTTGACCTTAGATCAGGAGATTATCAGATCAAGATTAGGGCAGAGGATGTCCCTAAGACTGCATTTAGGACTAGATATGGGCATTATGAGTTTTTGGTGATGCCTTTTGGTCTCACCCATGCTCCTGCCACTTTCATGAAGCTCATGAATAGTGTTTTATGGCCTTATCTAGGACACTTTGTAGTAGACTTTTCGGATGACATTATGATCTATAGTGCATCAGAAGAGGAGCACTTGGAACAGTTAAAAAAGGTATTTCAAGTGCTAAGGGAAAATGCACTCTTTGCTAAGGAGTCAAAGTGTGAATTTTTCAAGATGGAGGTTAGATACCTTGGGCATATAGTCTCCCAGGATGGAATCCAGATGGATCCTAAAAAATTAAGGGCTATTATGGAATGGCCACATCCAAGGAACCTGGAAGAGCTGCAGATCTTCCTAGGTTTATCAGGTTTCTATCGAAGATTCATTAAGAATTATGCCAAAAAAATTGTTGTCCCGATGACGGAACAGCTTAAAGGGAAAGGGAAAGCCTTTCATTGGGGAGACGAACAGAGGAAAAGTATGGAGAAATTGGAAGTAGCAATTGCTACAGCTCCACTTTTACATATAGCAGATCCCAACAAACCATTTGTGGTTGAGACTGACGCGAGTGACTTTGCCATAGGAGTGGTTTTAGTACAGAATGGTCGACCAGTAGCTTTTGAGAGTAAGAAACTAGAACTAGCTCAGAAGAATTACTTTGTTTATGAGAAGGAGTTGTATGCACTTGTCCATGCTTTGAAGAAGTGGCATCATTATTTATATGGTGCCAAAGTCACGATAGTGTTTGATCAAGAGAGCATCAAGTGGCTCTCTAATCAAACAGACCTTAAAGGTCATAAGGCCCGATGGGCAGAGACCCTTCAGGAGTTTGATTATGAGCTTAGGTATAGGAAGGGAAAGTTTAATGTAGTGGCTGATTCACTTAGCCGCATGCCTATGCTCAATGGACTGAGTTTTACTCAGATCATTGGTCAGCTATTTGAGTCCATTAGAGGAAAATGTAGGCTTGATCCTGCATATTCTGAGATTTGGGAAGCCATAGAGAATGGGGATCGTGATATATGGGTTTCCAATGAAGATGGAGGATCGAAGGGTACTCAAGTAGGATTCAAGTGGAAGAACTACAGTGTCCATGATGGATATCTGTTATATAAAGGTAAGGTGTGTCCCTAGAGATTTTGAGATGAGACGGCATATTTTGTATGAGTGTCATGACACACCTAGTGCGGGACACCCAGGAGTTAACAAGACTTATGATCTTGATAAGAGGTAGTTTTATTGGCCTCGACTTCATAAGGATGTCCTAGAGTATGTGCTTAAGTGCACTAAATGGCAGGTCAACAAAGCTGAGAGATTGAGGATTGGAGGACTACTCCACACATTGGATATTCCTAATGGGAAGTGGGAGAGTATCTCCATGGACTTTATAGTCGGATTACCTAAGACACAGAGAGGGCACGACTTGGTCTGGGTAATTGTGGATAGGTTAACCAAAATGGCTAGGTTTATTTTGACACGTACTACAGTGAAGACACCAGAGTTGGCTAGACTGTTTGTGGAGAACCTATACCGGTTATATGGTCTTCGTTTAGACATAGTTTTCGATCGGGATAGGAAGTTTAATAGCCACTTTTGGAGAGCGGTCTTCAAAAGGTTGGACATGAAACTTAGCATGAGTACGGCCGAGCATCCACAATCGGATGGGCAAACAGAGAGGGTTAACCAAATCCTAGAGGATATGCTTTGAGCATATGTGAATGAAAGGCAAACTAATTGGGAAGAGTACTTACCTATAGTAGAGTTTGCATATAATAGTGCCAAGCACTTTTCCATTGGGCATAGTCCATTTATGCTTATGTATGGGTTTCAGCCAAGAGCTCCTTATGCAGTAGGCTTGTAGAATTAGAAAGTTCAAGCTGCAAAGGACTTCTTGGAAGAGATGAACGATATGCTTAGAGTTGCTAAGGACAACATTAGGAGAGCTCAGGATAGAGCTAGAGCTATGCTGACCCTCAAAGGAGAGATATCAACCTTGAGGTAGGAGAGCAGGTATATCTTAGAGTTCCATCTAGATCTGAAACCATGAAGATGGGACCTTGTCCAAAACTATGTCCTAGGTATTGTGGACCTTTACAAATACTTAAGAGAATAGGAAAGATGGCTTACCAGTTCCAACTTCTAGAGAATAGTCAAATCCATCCAGTTTTTCATGTTAGCTGGCTTAAGAAAAGACTGGGTGAATCTGACAACCTCATTCTAGATAGTGAGGTAGTAGAGCCTATTTCTGTTCAATCTATTCCACATGAGCATGAGAGCATACTACACACTCGAGAGAAATGGACGAGAAGTCACTTGTATAAAGAGTGTCTAGTAAAGTGGAAAGATAGTTCAGAAGATAGTGCCACATGTGGAGGTCATATAGGTACATGGAGGTCATATAGGTAGTACCCGTCACTGAGACTATTTATTAAATCTCTTTGTAACTGCATTCTAATGCCAAAAGTAGAAAAGATGAGCCCAAGCACCTTAAGATGAGAACTAGAAGGAAAAACACACTACAAAAAACCTCCCTAGACAGAGCAGATGACATTATTTTTAGAGTAATAACCAACAACCCTATCATCCAACTCAATCATCCAATTCATTTCACAGTGAAAAAAGGATCAGCCTCAGATACAGACACCATCATAAAGAATCCTCCTCAAAAATCTCTACATAAACAAAATCTACAACATACAAGTGTCACATACATTAGAGATGAAATCAGACACTTTAATCACAGAAAAATAATAGAACTTGAAAAAAACCATTATTTTCTATAGTTTTTAGTGGGCTTGGACATAGAAACTGAGACCCTCAAGGACTCTTTTCTTTTAGTCTTGAGACTTCTATGCTCTGAGGCTTTAAGCTCCTCACCATTGTCCATTTCAACATCATCTTGGGTTTCACCATTTTGAGTCAAATCATTGATCAAGTTTTGATCAAAATTATTTAATTCTTGCAAGAAAACATTGTCAGGTTCTTTCACACAATTATTAGTACCTACAGGAAAAGAATTCTCATAAGAATTCACAGTAATGTTAGAGTTTTTTTTTTTATTTTGCACCTGAGTCCTCTTCTTCATTACTGAGAGGAGTGTTCTTAACAACTTGAACATCATCATTACTATTGATGTATTTAGGTAGTGATGTATGTGAACACACTAGGACCTTCGGGTCACTTTTTTCCCTCTTTAGGAGGGTTTTTTCCCCTGACTTGTATATATGCCTATAGCCCTAACGGATTACATATCTTTGTACATTCTAGTGGTAATACATTCAGTATTGTGTGTTGTGCTCCAAGCTTCTTCTTCTTCCTTGTGTTGTTTGTGTGCTTCCACAGACATCTAACTCCAACAATTGGTATCAGAGCAGGTCGTTGCTTCATCTAGGGCATCGTCGACACCTCTCAAAATCGTACGAAATTTGGTGAGCATACATAGGGTGATTAGGAGATCAAAACAGCTTCCCTATATCATGTCTAAATCGCGATCTTAGCTCATTTTGGCCTCCGAATGCACTATACACAATGCTTGTGTAGGCTATTTTGTCTTTTTGTACCAAAGCTATATACATGTTTCACTTTGCTAGTATAAGCATCGCAAAGTCTGCTACAAGGTTAGCAGAGCCTGTTAGGGTAGTTGTGTTCAACTTTTTCAGATACAGTCAATTTTCTGCATCAAGATATTTTAGTTAGTGGCCATGGCTGAAAGCAGTGATGTATTCCGTACATTGGCTATTGAGGATAAGTTGGATGGTACCAATTACCCATTGTGGGCTTATATGATGCGACATGTATTGGTTGCAAAAGGAGTGTGGAACATTGTGCAGGCTGTTGAAAAACGTCCTATTACACCTGTAAATACAGGTATTGAAGCTGATGCAGATGGCATTAAAGATGCTGATATTCTTTAGATTCCTGTTTGTGTTGCGGTTTCTATTGCACCTATTGTAGAGCAAATTTGTTGGGATGGCAAAGATGCTTAGGCACATGCATTGATAGCCTTGTCTATCAAACGTGCCATTATTCCTCATACTCACTCTTGCAAAACAATTGAGGATGCTTGGGATACACTTACCACATTGTACCAAGCTAGGAATGAGGCTCGTATTGCTTACCTCCGAAAACAGTTGAAGAGTGAGAATATGAATGAAGGTGATGCTATGGACAATTTTCTAACAAAGATCAAAGACTTAAAGGAATAGTTGATTTTTGCTTATGAAGTTATTCCAGATAGCTCACTTCTGTAGACCGTTCTGAATGGTCTTCCTGATTCATATAAGAGTTTTGCTTCTACTCTTCGTTTGATGATGAAACAAAATCCAAATGCCTAGTCATTTGAGAAGTTAGTCAATGTTCTGTTGCAGGAAGATTAGTCTAGGCAGAACAGGTCCATTATGCATGTTGTAGATCAAGCTTTCCTGGCTAGTCAGAAGCGCAAAGGTAAATGGAGTTCATCTACTAGTAAGCAGAAATCTACAAATGATGCACATTCAAAGAAGGAAGACAAAGATGAGAAGAAATCACAAAAGGAGAAATCATTTTGTAAGTATTGTAAAGGAAACGATCATGTCATAAAGAACTGTCCAAAACTGGTTGCAAAAGAGCCAAAGAAAAAAGAGGCTAGAATGGTTGTTGTAAAGGCCTCTACACCAAAAACAGAGTCTGCTAATCTTGTGCAGAATGAAGAATGGGCATTTACTACTATTTGCAGTTTTGAACCATCTTCTCTTGAACAATGTATTTCTACAGTAGACTCAAATGTTTGGTACTTTGATAGTGGGGCAACCAAACATATTACCTCCCAGCGCAGTTTCTTCACTTCACTTGAGCCTTTCCCTACAGTGAATATTGTCACATGTGCCAACAACTCCTCTTATCCTATCATGGGAGTTGGTAAGATCATTCTAACTATTGTTGACGATAGTTCTTTCACTTTGTCAAATGCTTTATTTGTGCTAGGGATCAAGAAAAATCTATTATCAGTTTTTGCATTAGCCAAGATTGGCTTGGTTGTGAAATTTATTGATGACAGATGTACAATTCATGATTTGTCGAATGGCCACATGATTATTACTTCTGGCATTTATGTCATGGACTATATAAGGTCATCGACTATGAAAAATCTATGAATGATTTAGCATGTGCAGTACATGATTCTCAGGCTATGTCAGATGCAAAGCTTTGGCATGCACGCTTTGGTCATCTGAATTTTGCTAGTTTGCTATGCCTGCATAAATCTAAAATGGTGTCCTCTTTGCCCAAACTTGAGACACCTGGTAAACATGTTTGTGAAGGTTGTACTTTGGGCAAAATACAACATTCATCCTTCCCAAAAGATGGTTCAGTCCAGGCTACTCAAAAAGTGTAGCTTGTACATAGTGATGTTTGTGGTCCTATGTAAACACCTTCTTTTGGAAACTATCTTTACTTCGTGACTTTCATTGATGATTTTTCCAGGCATGCATGGGTATATCCACTCAAAGTGAAGTCTGAGGTGTTTATATGCTTCAAACATTTTTTGTTTTTGGCTGAAAATCTATCAGCATGTAAAATGGGCACCCTCGATTCCCATCGAGGGGGGGAATATATGTCTTTTGACTTTAATGCATTTCTGGCTGAACGTGGGATAAAACATCAGTGTACAGTGCCATATGAATGGTTCTAGTTTTAGGAATCGTTTACATGGTTGAGCATGCATATGTGTGCGGATCCTAATTTGATGGTTATAATTACAAAATAGGTTTCAAAACTAGGATTATTGATAATGCATTCTTCTATAATTTTGTTAGGTATATATTCAAAGTTACATAAGCCCATCTCATTTGTGAGAAGGAAAACCTAACTGTAAATGGACATGTTAAGCAAGGATTTTGTTCATATTTTACCTTGATACCATAAGGATAATTAATAAATCTCCAATAAGATTCATTAAATATAAGATCCTTGAAGGTCTATATGGAATTATACCATGGATCTAATAAAAGAAAAAAATTATTATCAAGGGAAAGGGAACAAGGTTGCTCTTTCCATAAGGATAAGCTATCCTACTATGTGGGGAAGAAAAGATACATAGATCATAGCTAAATTATATAAATATATATCTTAGGAATATTTTTCGACATTAGGAAAGTTTATACACTTCAAATAATGATGGATATGCTCATATTAAAATTTAGGAGAGGTTTGAATACCTTCAAGAAACATTGATGATTCATTTTTAACTTAGTGAATGTACCTTCATAAAAAATTCCATAGAATAATAATAGAGACTATGGTGTACATATAGAAGTCATTAATTTCACTTATGTGGATAGCAACTTTAGCTACTGGACCAAAGATGGAAACCGACTAGGCAGAATAAGTCATCATTTCTAATGGTTTTCTTAAGAGAATGTTAATGAATGCTCATACAACTTAGATAATAGGTAAGAAGGTGATAGAAATGACATTTTCTCTATGAGTTTGAACATAAATCCCTAATCAAAAGTAAGTTGACTTTTGAAGTTGATCATGACAATATATAAGGGGATCGAGAAAAGTACCTAAGTTTTGTGCTTAAGGACTAGTTAGACTTGGGATATCGTGATGATATAATCATCTAAAAAGTTCAAGTCTAATTATGGGAGAATAGAATGATTCATGAGAATCCACTTTGTTAGAGCATGTGAAAGTTTGTTCTTATTTATGGAATTCCTATATATTCTCGTCTAGTGACATTGTACCTTTATGGAATGGATGTGGGATCCACAAAAATTGGACTCAATTAATCTTCAATTATAGTAAGTATTTGTCTTTTATGCAAGTTTTATGCATAAATTCCATTATTTATAAATAGTATGCATACAACTTATACTATTTACAAATACTATTTATAAGTGTTATGCATAAATAGTATGGGATGGAGGATACTATTTCCCTTTGAGAAATTTTATTCTATAGTTAGGGATAAAAGGACTCATCATCCATAGGGAGAACATTTTTATTAGATAGAGAGGAAATGTAGAATAAGCATGTCTTTTAGTTATGGTTTTGTTCTCCATAGATTAGGGAAGATTTATTTCCATTGGACCATTTCTCCACATACTTGGTGTACACATTTCAAAAGAGGCATGAAAATTAACCTTAAACTCAACAATGTGCATCTCATTAAGACCAATCAGCAATATACTATCAATATAGACAAGAACGATTAGAGATACGTCATTTGCATACTTCACATACACGGTTCTTTTAGTAGAAATGTTACTTGATATGATGTTTTCTTTAACATGAACACTTTATTTTCTTTCCTTTTTTGCACAAAACCATGGGGCTAGATAACATATATTTCTCTATGAATGTCCTCATTCAAAAATGTAGTTTTGATGTCTAGTTTTGATGTCTAGTTGATGTACATTCCAAACTTTTTGAGTTATAAGTGCACAAATTCTACAAACGATTGCAAAATGACATACAGGAGGAGAGGTTTGATCAAAACCAATGCCTTTCTTGAACATAACCTCTGGGTACAAACCTAACCTTATAGCAATAAACACTACCCTTAGCTTGATTTTCAGCATGTAGAACCATTTAGCACCAATGAAAAATTTGCTAGAAGGCAAGCCACATAAAGACCAAGTACCTTTATTCATAATAGCGTTGGATTTTGATTGCATAGAAACCAAAAAACGTAATACCTCTCAATGTTTATATCAACCATTTCGGCATATATTCATCAATCTTTGAACTCTCATCTCTAAATATCTACATCATAAATGCAATGATATTTATTCTATAGGAGTTTCATCTATAGGAGATACATTTGATTACCCACAAGTGAAAAGAGGAAAAAAGTATCACAAACATCCTTTTAATTCATTGAGGTCTCCTTGATACATGAAAGTAGAGCCTACATTGCATCCTCCACCAAAACTACATCTTAACTAACCAAAATATGTTTAGTGAGTGAATGTTACAAATGATGGACTTTGCTTTCACACATGTACTCAACAAAAATACATTTCACAACCTTATCATCCAACTTTTTGCATTGTTGTTTGGGCATCAGTGCATATGTCAAACAACCAAAAATGCATAGATGAGCAAGAAATGGTATGTGGGCATGGAGCGATAAATTATCATGATTTAATGGGACATCTATTAATTACATAAAGCATACATCACAGCCTCAAGGTAGAAGCTATAGCTTAATGCCTGAATTTAACCATACATCTTGACATTTCCATGAGAGATCTATTTTTTCTCTAGGCAATACCATTATGTTCTCATGTGTTTAGCGTTGTACATTTGTAATTATCCCACACTTAGTCATAAATTCATTAAATTCCAAAGACATACACTCCCTCATTTTGATTAGAACAGAGGGTGCATGTTTTACATGTTAACATATTTTTTGTCATAACCAAAAAGTTTTTGAAGCATACACAAACTTTGGAATTTTACGTGAATGAAACAGATAGAACATGACTCATATATGGGTAATAATGGATAGATTGAACATACTAAATCTATTCATACCCATGCATTAGAAAAATCCTCCAAATTGGCTAAGATTATTTGTGAAAAATGTTTATCAACTACGTGGACTAGTCAACACATAGTTTTAAATACATATTGAAAGCTTTTTATCCACTTTTGAAGATCCTTTTTTAATGGCTTTGACAGTAAGTTAAGCATCACTACAACTAAAAATCCTCATATGGATGGTCAAACAAAAAATAGATATGTTATGAGCTGGTCTCCTCAAACAACAGTGTGCAGGCAAACTATTTGACTATTTTGGAGTTCTTACAATACTGCAAAGCATAGTGCAACTAGTTTAACCCTTTCATGTTGAAATATGTGTTCCATACAAGAGCCCCATATTTAGACCACACCAATAAGTGTATTAAGGAGTAAATAGACCACTATATAGTTGGAGTTAGACGTCTTCGAAAGCACGCGAACAGCACAACGAAGAATAAGAAGCTTGGAGCACACAATACTGAATGTATTACTAGAGAATGTACAAAGATAATTAGCCCATTAGGGCAATAGGCATATATACAAGCCGAGGGAAAAAAACCTCATAAAGAGGGAAAAAAGTGCCCCGGTGGTCCTACTGTGTTCACACACATCACTACCTAAATATATCAACAAATCCCCCCTGGGAGTGATGCGATGAACAAGGATCTGGCACTCATGTATAAGGAAGTGCTAGGCTATGTGGAAATCATTCCACAAAAGGAAGTAAGCCCAAAGCTTTGCAGAAAGCTTCAAACTTCTCCCTACGCAGAGCCTTCGTGAAAAGGTCTGCAATGTTCTCCTGCGTGGGCACATATGCCAAGCTGATCTCCCCAACAGAGAACCTCTCCTTGACATAGTGATAATGCACCTCAATGTGCTTAGTACGAGCATGGAACACATGGTTCCTCGCAACTGCCAATGCGCTCTGACTGTCAGGGAAGATGGTGGTGGTAGAAGTCTGAGCAACACCCAAATCAGCCATAAGGTGTCTGAGCCACACACACTCAACATTCACTGTGAAAGCTTCCCTATACTCAGCCTCACAACTGGAAGTGCCACAGTAGGCTGCTTCTTGCTCAACCAAGATATACATGAGCTACCAAGCATGAAGCAAAAGCCACTAGTGGACACATGAGTGTCATAGCAACTAGCCCAATCAGAGTCAGAAAAGCATGCAAATCTGGCAGTAGTGATCCCCCCTTGGGATAAAATAACCTAAGTAGCCGAGTACCACTCAAATAGCGAAAGATGCGCTTAACTGCCTACCAATGCTTGACTCCTAGGCAATGCATAAACTTGCTGATCTGTGAGACAGTAAATTGAATATCTGGCTGAGTAATGCATAAGTAAATCAAGCATCCAACAGCCTGCTGATAGAGAACATCATCAAATGCATCTCCATCATCATGAAGACTCAATCGTAAACCTATCTCCATAGGAGTGGCAATAGGCTTACAGTCTTCAAGGCCAAAACGCTGCAATAATGTGTCAATATATTTTGATTGACACAAATCCATTCCACCATCAATCTGCATAAACTGAATGCCCAAATAGTGATGCAAATGCCCCAAATCAGACATCTCAAATGAGGCATGCAAATCAGCCTTAAAATCAGCAACATGCTTCTCAATAGAACCAGTGAGCAGCATGTCGTCAACATAGACAGCAATGATCAGAAGCACATCATTAGCATGCTTAACATATAAGGTGCTTTCAGTTGGACTGCTCTCAAAACCATGTGCAATCAGATAGGCATGTATCTTCTCATACCAAGCACGTATTGCTTGCTTTAAACCATATAATGCCTTCTTTAACCTGCACACCTAGTTTTCATGCCCTTTTTGCACAAAGCCACGGGGCTGAAAAACATACACTTCTTCATGCAAGTCACCATTCAGAAATGTTGTTTTAATGTCCAGCTGATGTACATTCCAACCATGATGAGCTGAAAATCAAAAGACATATATTCCCCCCCTCGATCAGAATGGAGGGTGCCTATTTTACATGCTGATAGATTTTCAGCCAAAACCAAAAACTGTTTGAAGCACATGAACACTTCGTACTTTGCCTTCAATGGATATACCCATGCATGCGTGGAAAAATCAGCGATGAAAGTCACGAAGTAAAGATAATTCCCAAAAGAAGGTGTCTGCATAGGACCACAGACATCACTATGTACAAGCTGCAATTTCTGAGTAGCCCGAACTGAACCATCTTTTGGAAAGGATGAATGCTGCATTTTGCCCAAAATACAGCCTTCACAAACATGTTTTCCAGGTGCCTCAAGTTTGGGCAAAAAGGACACCATTTCAGATTTTTGCAGGCGTAACAAACTAGCAAAATTCAGATGACCAAAGCATGCATGCCAAAGCTTTGCATCTGACATAGCCTGAGAATCATTTACTGCACATGCCAAATCATTTACAGATGTTTCATAGTCTATGAGCTTATACAACCCACGACATAAAATGCCAGAAGCAATAATCACATGCCATTTGATAGATCGTGAACTGTACACCTGTCATCAACAAATTTCACAACCAAGCCAATCTTGGCTAATGCAAAAACTGATAACAGGTTCTTCTTGATCCCTGGCACAAATAAAGCATCTGATAAAGTGAAAGAACTACCATCAACAGTAGTCAAAATGATCTTATCAACTCCCATAACAGGATAAGAGGATTTGTTGGCACATGTAACAGTATTCCTTGTAGGGGCAGGCTCGAGTGAAGAGAAGAAACTGCGCTGCGATGTAATATGTTTGGTCGCCCCCATTGTCAAAATACCAAACATCTGAGTCTACTGTAGACATGCACTGCTCATGAGAAGATAGGTCAAAACTGCAGACAGTAGTAAACACCCATTCTTCTTCCTGCACAAGATTAGCAGACTCTGTTTTTGGTGTAGAGACCTCTGCAACAACCATTCCAGCCTCTTTCTTCTTTGCCTCTTTAGCAGCCAGTTTTGGACAATTCTTTATGATATGATCATTCCCTTTACAATACTTACAAAACAATTTCTGCTTTTCTGATTTCTTCTCATCTTTATCTTCCTTCCTCGAATGTGTAGAATTAGCAGATCTCTGCTTACTAGTCGAAGAGCTCCATTTTCCTTTGCCCTTTTGACTAGCCCGGAAAGCTTGATCTGCAACTCGCATAATGGACCTGTTCTGCCTGGACTGATCTTTCTGCAACAGAACAAAGACTAACTCCTCAAATGATAAGGCATTTGGATTGCCTTTCATCATCAATCGAAGAGTAGAAACAAAACTCTGATATGAATCAGGAAGACCATTTAGAACGGTCTGCACAAGTGAGCTATCTGGTATAACCTCATCAGCAAAAATCAATTGTTCCTTCAAGTCTTTGAACTTCATTAGGAAACTGTCCACAGAATCACCTTCATTCATGTGCTCACTTTCCAACTGTTTTTGGAGGTAAGCAACACGAGCCTCATTCCTAGCTTGATACAATGTGGTAAGTGTATCCCAAGCATCCTTAGTTGTTCTAAAAGATCAAATGTGAGGAATAATGGCACGTTTGACAGACAAAGCTATCAATGCATGTGCCTGGGCATCTCTACCATCCCAGCAAAACTGGTCTGTAGTAGGTGCAGCAGAAACCGCAGCACGAACAAGAATATGCAGAATGCCATCATCTTCGACACCTTCTGCATTAGCTTCAGTACCTGCAATTGTAATAGTTGCAGGTGTGCTAGGACGTTTTTCGACACCCTGCACAATGTTCCATAGTCCTTTTGCAACCAACGCATGTCGCATCATATAAGTCCATAACGGGTAGTTGGTACCATCCAACTTATCCTCAACAGCCAACATACGGAATACATCACTGCTTTCAGCCATGGCCGGTGACTAAAATACCTTGATGCAGAAAATTGAATGTATCTCAAAAAGTTGAACAAAACTGCCCAGACAAATTCTGCTAGACCTGTAGCAGACTTCGAGACGCTTATACTAGCAAACATAAACTAGTATATACCTTTGGCACAAGAAGATGAAATAGCCTACACAAGCGCTGTGATAGTGCGTTTGAAGGCCAAAACGAGCTCAGATCACGATTTCGAAACCACAAAGCAAAGTTCTTTTGATCTTGAAAACACGATGAGTATGCTCACCAAAATTCGTGCGATTCTGAGACTGCAAACAGAGCAGTGTCGACGGCGCCCTAGATGAAGTGACGGCCTGCTACGATACCAATTGTTGGAGTTAGACATCTGCGGAAGCATGTGAACAACACAAGGAAGAAGAAGAAGAAGCTTGGAGCACAACACACAATACTGAATGTATTACTAGAGAATGTACAAAGATAAGTAGCCCATTAGGGCAATAGGCGTATATACAAGTCGGGGGAAAAAAACCTCCTAAAGAGGGAAAAAAGTGCCCCGGTGGTCCTAGTGTGTTCACACACATCACTACCTAAATATATCAACACTAATAACTTTTTTGAAAAGCATAAACTTGATTTTTAAGCTAAGTATAGGCAAATAAAACCCAAAGCAAGCTTAAGATCAAGTTAGAACATACAACAATCACAAGTGATAGTATACTTCTTATGAAGTAGGTGATCAAGCCTATTGTTAGCATCACCAGAGGTGGACGAAGTCGACACAAATGCAAAGGAAGTATGTGAGAAGAGCTAAAGCAAGGCCAAAGGGAGTCCTATGACAATTCTTCCAATATTTGGTGCAAACCATGAATGAAAACATCATTGTGATACCCAACATTGGTTTTAATCACTAAACTTTGTATTATAAAAATCCCAAATTTTGTGGTGTAACAATCCATTTTGTGCGAGCCAAGGAGTCCTCAAGCTTGGGGAGCTTAGGTAGAATGTACATACCAAATTTTGTATTTTTTGGAGACTGTTTGATGCTCCCAAAGGGGTTTGGGACATAATTTTTTTGGGAAACCGGTCAAATCTCCCCAAAAACTATAAAAAGGGCTAGAGAGCTCATTTTTTAGGTTATGTTGTGTGAGATTTGAGCATTGTGAGAGTTTTCTTGTAATTTGAGTAATGAACGAAAGTACTTCTCCTTCCATTGTCTCTCTTATTGCTTCTTCCATGTGTGTGTATGTGTGTGTGCATTAGTGTGCTTCTAACCTTCATCTTTGCTCACATCACTCATTCACGATTGTCATATCATCCTTACATCTCCACAGATTGACAATCAAGGAGGTGAAGCTCCTTGACGTGATACTCATCCTTGCCTAGAGCAACACTAAATTGGGCATCGTTGTCAAGGAATGTACTCAAAGACAAACGTGTGATGGTAATAGTGTTAGGAGATCGATGTTGTAATGTAGTTCGTTAGATTTTGCAAGTTTTGTCACTAAATTTTGTGTTGTTTTACCTCATCTTCACTCTCCCTGCCTCCTTCCTCCATAGCCACACTTCATCATCTTCACCAAAATTTTTGAGTTTTTCCATATCTACTCACCTTTCCTCCATTTCTCTCATTTTCTAGTGCGAGAGAGAGAATGCGTGTGTGTATGATTCATTTTTGCATGTTTTTGAGCTTCTTTGCAGGATTCATCCTCATTTTCAAGCTCAACATTGTGCGTAGGTAGGATCTATGCATTTTGAAATTTTGCACCATCACCTTAGAGTTGGTCTCCCTAGCACCTTCTTGGAGCACTAGATGGTTCAATAAATTTTAAAGTTTTTGGTTCTATCCTGGTAGGCCAAAAACTTGCGACAAATGAAAGATCAATCTATTGTGATAGAGACTCTATGTCATGAACAACTGCTGTATCATGATAGATCATTGTTCTATCGTGATCAAAATGCCCTCGGGGACCATTGTCTATTGCGATAGATACGTCCATCACGATAGACCACTGGCCTATCACAACAGGCCAACCTGTAGGATAGAGACCCCTCTATCACGATAGACATGTGTCTATCACAACATACCAAAAGGATGATAGATCCCCCACTATCACAATAGAATGTTGTCTGTGGCCACATATCACTTTATCATGATAGACCATCCAGTCTATCCGACACATGCCACATGATAGACCCATCTATCATAGCAGACCATTGGTCTATCATGATAGAACACTCACGCAACAAGGCACTCTATTGTGATAGACTCCCTCTTTTGCAACAAACAGAATCTATCTCGATAGGCCACCTATATGGGTATAATTATGGTTTTGAATTTTTGCTTAAATTTTTCCTACTTTTGAAGATTTTTTGGTGATTTCAGGGTCTACAAGCTTTCAGAGCAAGTGGTTGTGAGTAGCACAAGGGTCAAGGCAAAGAAGCAATGCTTGGGAGAAACTTCTTGGGCATCATAGGGCATACAAAGTGCTTGCATTGAGGTTGGAAATTTATTGAACCGTCTCCATCAATTCTAGCATAAGTTAAGACATAATGATAGTACTTGAGCATAGGATGAGATTAAGAACTCAATTCTAAACCACATAAATAACTCAAGTGCAAGATCTTGAGTTAATATAAATATGATAACAGTAAGGGAAAGAATGTAAAGCAACGACTCAAGCTAAGCAAAACAATGCAAGTTATTCTCGATGAATAAACCTCAAGACAAGACAAACACTAAAGGACATTGAAAAAGAACAAGTAATTGGTATGCCAAAGAACATTGCAACATGTGTGTACTCTAAAAAGATTGGGAAGATAAGGGGATCAGATCAATGAACCTTAGGTGAGGTAGATGTTGGTGTAATTCACAAGCCTAAACATTTAGCTTGATGGATACATTGAAGTCTATACACCCATGAAGAAGCATAGGAACTATTGCTAGTGGTTAATTACCACTTTATCTCCTTGTAAAAGTCAAATTGACTTGGAAGCTTTTGTAATCACCTACCAAAAGGATTCGTGGAAAAAGTTAGCTATTTGATTGAAGTAATATCTCCTAGGATATAGGATCTTGATCATAGGGAGCCAAAAGTTTGAATTTGAATTCAAATTTTTACTCATTCCTTATAAAAATGGACATGGAAAAGTTGCGTGTAGAACTCATCACTCCCGAGCTTCTCATCATTGATTTTGAGTGTGTGTGAGGCCTACACTATAGCCCAAACCTATCTACACCATTAGGCAATGATTTTCATGCCAATGGGTTTGTATACAAGTGTTCATTAATACATACATTCACATTGTTCATTTCTGAGTTCTCTATCATACTACTCAAAAGTCTGTCAACTTGTGAAGTGCATATCTCGGTCAATTCTTCACCAAATTCAGTGATTCAAAGCTTGTTGGATTCAGCTTGAAGTTTTCTAGATGTACTAAAGTTTGAAGAGATTCTATACAGCCATTTCAGAGAAAGCTGCATCGAGGTGATCACTAGTCAATATCTGCTACAGTCCTAAAAAATCGGGGGTATCGCTTAACTTGCTAAATTGATTTCTCTTAGCATAGTTTATCTTTTTACATCATTTCACTTGGAATAGCTAGCTTACTAAGCTAGTTAGATACTTCTAAAAGAAATTTCTCCAATTCCTACTGTGCTGGTCATACTGAGCAAAATACCCAGCAGGTGTCAAGACATAAATATAACGTTTTCTTGAGTTTGTGAGTTTCAAAGTTATCTGTTTTGGTTCAATCATTACACACATCATTTCCAAAGTACATAGGCCATTTTATGGTGTCATTGGAAAGCTAAGGAGGTCTACATATCAAGCCTAAAGCAAAAGAGGACTGGTACTGTTGACAGTATACGGAAAGAAGCAAGTACGGACACACATGCAGATCTAGCACTGAGGCAACCCTTCATTTTTTTTCAAAACCCTCACATCATTTTAAAGTGATTCTCATCACTACAAACCCTTGTAAATATCATTTCACCTTTTTGTAGCTCCATTTTGTACAAGCCGAGGAGTCCTCGAGCTTGGGGAGCCTTAGAAGTAGTTGCCTGTCAATTTTCATAATTTTTAGATCTCGTTTGGGCCCTCAAATAAGCCCTGGAACCTAATTTTTAACTAGGCCGGACACTAGGTCTGGACAGGGCCAAAGCTAGTCAAAAACTATAAATAGAGCTAGAGAGCTCATTTTTGGGGCTAGCTTCTTGTAGTTTGAGCTTGTATGAGAACTTTCTTGCAATAGAAGTGATTCCATTGTCTTACTCTCTTTGTTCTTACTGTGTGTGCGCGTGTGTGTGTATGTGTGTGCATGCTTGTGTGCTTCTCACTCACGCACTTGTGCTTCCACTTGCTCGTGGTCTTCATACCATCCTCATGTCTTCCCGGATTGACATTAAAGGAGGTGCTACTCATCACTGAGCTACACCAAATTTTGGCGCCGTTGCCGGGGATCGAGCTTTGAGGACGAGCGTGTGATGGTAAGACGTAGAGAGGACGCGTTGGAATGGTAAGTAGTAGGTAAATTTCTGATTTTTCTCCATCTCCATCTTCATCTCCATCTCCATCTTCATCTCCATCTCCATCTTCATCTCCACCTCCTTCTCCACTACATATTCCCTCTTCCTTATCATTCCCTCATTTGTTGTGTGCGAGTTTGAGAGAGAGCGATTGTGCGTGCTTGTATTTGTGTGTTTTTTGCATGTTTCTTGCAGGTGGCAGCTCCATCATCATCTCCAGCAAGCTCAGCAGGTACAGAAATTGTCTGCACAGTCCCCGAGGCGTTGAGCTCGAGCTATCGCGACACTCCAAAAATTTCACCCAATCACGATTCTGAGTGCACCACGACACTGCGCAGGCCTAGAGCTCACAGGAACACTAGATAGAACAGAAAAATTCACCATATCCCGAGCTATCGCGACACTTCGAGGTATCGCGACACCCCACGACCTATCGCGACACTTCGAGGTATCGCGACACTCCACGACCTATCGCGACACTCCGAGGTATCGCGACACTCCGAGGTATCGCGACACTCCCGACCTATCGCGACACTTCGAGGTATCGCGACACTCCACGACCTATCGCGACACTCCGAGGTATCGCGACACTCCGAGGTATCGCGACACTCCGAGGTATCGCGACACTTCCGACCTATCGCGACACTCCGAGGTATCGCGACACTCCGAGGTATCGCGACACTTCCCACCTATCGCGACACTCCGAGGTATCGCGACACTCCCACCTATCGCGACACTTCCCACCTATCGCGACACTTCCCACCTATCGCGACACTCCGAGGTATCCCGACACTTCCCACCTATCGCGACACTTCGAGCTATCGCGACACTTCCCACCTATCGCGACACTTTCCACCTATCGCGACACTTCGAGCTATCGCGACACTTCCCACCTATCGCGACACTTCCCACCTATCGC
Organism: Ceratopteris richardii; assembly: GCA_020310875.1. NCBI lineage: Eukaryota > Viridiplantae > Streptophyta > Polypodiopsida > Polypodiales > Pteridaceae > Ceratopteris > Ceratopteris richardii. The sequence continues at coordinate 116,039,743 of CM035428.1, forward strand.
GACACTTCGACCCGACCTATCGCGATACACGGCCTTTAACGCATAAAAATTGAGGGTTAATTTTTTTAGTGATTGGAAGGGTAGTTGAGCTTAAATTTTAGGCACCTTGGTATAACTTGAGAACCTTGGAAGTGGGCAAAAGGCCTAGAAACCAGAGAGGGATCTCCTGAACCCTGAGTGCTTGTTTTGACCCTTTAGTGCCTGAATGGTCATAACTTGACCATACGAACTCCGATTGATGAGATTTTGGTCTCGTTGGAAAGCTCGTTGAGAATCCCACGTGGACCTTGACTGGTTTTTGTAAGAATCATACGCGGAGTTTTAGAACATGCATTATTAAGTTGACCTTTAGGTGGAGCTAAGTGGTTCTCAGATTCAGGGGGTACAGTGAGCTACTCCAAGGGGGCTAAAATTATTGAAGTGTGTCTTTCAAATACTTGTGGCAATAAAGCTATACTAACTGGTGAATTTTTGCAGGAACTTTGTGTGCACTCAAGGCAATCCAAAGCAAGCTAGCAAGGGTGAGTACCGAGCTTGGGAGAAGGCTTCCTGGGCTTGTGTAGCAGTCTGGTCAACCAGCTAATTGAGGTTGGAAGATCTCTCAACCCTCCTTTGTCAATTCCTAGCCTAGGCTAAGTACGACTTAGGTGTGGTAATTAATTAGGGCAACGTTAGGCACGAATCAAGTCCAAGAATATTAATCAACAAAGTGCAAGAAGTAAATAGGTCTTAAGTGCGAAAACCCTAAGGGACAAAAGGTAAACGGGAATCGATCACTCATCAAGTGCGGAAATTCACTTAAGTACTCCTGACGACGCAATTTCAGACAAGACCATAAACATAATATTCAACTAAAAAGAATGAAGTGATTGATGCAAAATCAACCTGCAACGAGAGTGTGCTTGGGTTCCAGGGGATAAATAAATCAGGCTTATGAACCTTAGATCAGGCAGACACTTAGGCCGAGACAGACAGAGCCTCAGATCCTCTGAAGCTAGTGTCAATCACACCGCCAAGTCTTGGGCCCAACAGTTGAGTGATTATCCATACATTCCCAGATCAGAAACAAGTGATTCTGAGATGTCCTATCACATGGAGAGACCAGTAGGTAGTTCAGGGTTGGCTTATCTAGAAAAACCAGAGGGACCTTACAAGACTCAGCTGGAATACATCAGGACAAGATCGGTGGTCCAGATTAAGAACCCCGATCAACCCCATGGATTAGACCATCCGGTAGTCAAGTTTGAGAATGGAGCATACCTAGATAAAGAGGGGACTATATATGTAGTCACCACTTTCCCTGATAGAACTGATGAGTTTGGAAATGTGATTGCGGAGACCGACATGGGTGACATAGAGCAAGGGAACTTAGAGAGAGAGCCAAGAACTCCCCGTGGTAAATCTGTCTTAACCAGAATCATGACTCCAGAGTGGATTCCACAGGATAATAAAAGCATAGATCTGCTTCTAAACCGAGAAACCGATGAGGTTTTTTGGAGATATAAATCTCCTCAATCATAGTTACAAAGAAACGCGAACGCAAACCTACAGACATGGTGTTCAACAGCGTAAGAGGAAGGAGGAGAGGTCGCCATAGCTGCTCGAAAAAAAAACATACACTACAGATGCGCAAACTGAAAAAAGAAAACCTAAAGGTCCTAAAAAGCCAAAGAACAAGAAGACAAGGAGCTTATAAAAACATCGGATGCCATTTCAAGCGACGAACAAAATAGATAGAGAGTGTCGACGAAAATCTGAGAGTGTCTCCTCCTCCCCTTTTTTCATTAACCAAAATGCCATATATATACAACAAGATGTGTCCTTAAAAGTCTCTTCCCACTCGGTCTTTTCTCAACCCTTCAATTGAACCTTAGTACAAAATTGTGCCTTTAACACTGGCACGCACGGTGGACTCGAACCCGCAAGTGCAATACTGTTGGTAATGTCCTTTTGCCTAGGCTATTCACCTCCTTAGCAAGATGAAAATTACATGGGAACCATTTAAAGGCTGGGAACCTTTATAAAACCAAAGAAATACATCACTCTTGAAGAGTGTTTCAAGCCACGAATCTCCACATATGAAGGTATGTATCCCATATCCAACATCACTCAGAACAAAGAAAATCAGTGAATGCTTCTGCCAAATCAACGCTCCCTCACATTCACTATCTACATGGAGTGTTTCTGCCGACTTAACGCTACCTCACACTCGCTCATTACCGAAAAAGAACACAAGAGTGCTTCTGCCGACTTAACGCTACCTCGCACTCATATCATACTACCTCATTCAAACTAACCATATCTCATGCAATAAGCCAAAATATAGGATACAAATTTTCATGTGATAGAGTTTCGATAACTCATGCTCAGAGACACCGGTTCCATCAAGTCAAGTCCTCACATCAAGGTCACTACATATCCAAACAAAGTCTAAAGATAAGAACCCAACCCATATACAATCCTCATGTACATTTTCTAATGCCAGAGTGGTAGCACCGTTCTTGGAATAGAATAATCCAACTCCATCGACATCGGCCTCTCTAATCATCTCATCAACTTCAGCATCGCTGAGTTTTACCTGTTCCAGGTGGGCCAAACATAAGCACTCCTTTCCAAGGTCGGCGAATATCCTGAAAATATTCTGGCATCCACAGTGGCAGCACTACAGCTTCTCCCAACAGTCTTTTCGCCTCAGTCAACCCTGTAATGTCATCCCATCTTATCCCAGGACTTGATTTCTAGCACATCTCTCTCGAGCATCTCTGCCAGGTCTTGATCAGGTCCTTCATAGATTTTCCATCTTCATCCTCACCCCACACACAGAATCTTTTTTTTTTTTTTTTTTTTTTTTTTTTTTTAATGTCTTGTCCGATGCCTTTTTCCCACCTTGGGCTGTGCTATTTCCTGATACTAACGTACCTGAACCTTTGTCAGAGATCCCCAGTGAAGTGGTTTTCTTCTCAGACCGAAGGCCCCAGCAACAGAGGCCTCCAAATCCACAAAGAGACTGACCAAAACGGCTACATGCTTCTGAATTTTTTCTGCCCTTTTACGTGAAGAGCCTGTTCATCGGCAGACTGTACAATCTCATTCCATGTCTGATCGTCCTTGAAAGAACACAAACGCACTACTCCCATTGCATCATTAACAGGATGGCACGATACGCTGAATCACTGATGCACAATGCAATTGGAGAGCCCCATCAAAAAATGATCGAGGTATCATAGAGTCCTACTGCATAATCACGGGCTAACTTCATATGCTCCAGCAGTCCCGCGATTGCTCCAACCATTGTGGACTGCCGATAGATAACAGCATCCGAACGGCAGCTGCAGCCTTCAAAAATTCTCCGTAATTCCTGGAAAGCTCGCTTTCTGACACTCTGAGAAAGCGAGACCAAAAATCATGAAATAGGAAATAGTGGCATTGGCTCCATGTCACCGTGCTTCGGAGGGAAAGCCTGGTAGATGAATGGTTCATCCCATCGATTCATCAGTGAAAGGAAGCTTTCAAGACCCAGTGTCTTACACGCATCTAGTAATGTTGATGAGCAGGCACAGACATTGTATACAAACTAGGAACTACTTCTGATAATATTGTTTTGCCTCAGTGGTAAAACTCGATACAAATTCGCATAAATCCCAGCCATATAACCCGTTACTAAATGGATACCATCACACAACGATAAGACATTGCTTAATATCGATAGTGCGCAGGTTTGTATGGGCCTTCTTGAGGCACATTGATATACTTAGCCTGCTCATCGGAGAGCTCATTCAGCTTACCCAGATGCAGTGCAGCCATTTTCTCGTCAAGATGCTTTGGCAATCTTGCCGGATTTTCTTTCATTCCAGAGCTCCAACTGAGCGATCACCTGATTTGTAAACAAGCATGACATGACAACTTGGATGGCCTTGGGATCCTTCCTCCATCAACTCCTGACCTGCATACAAGCCCTGCTTCAATTGAAGCAATCTCACTAAGTAGTAAGCACAAACCCCGTGCATATATAGAGACACCACCATTTTCACTCTTTCCATTTCCTCCATTTGCTGCATCATATTTCCACTTCTGTGCAAGAAGAGATTTCATTAAAGCCAAAATCGCAGCTTCCCTGCCAGGCAGGACATCCATCTGGGAAACAAGCTCTGAAAGTGCCCACACAGCAGGCTGGAAAACAGACTCATTGGGAGTATTTAACGCTTCAACTAGAACAGCAAAGAGCATTCCGTAGTCTGTATAGAGCTCAGAAAGCACGACACCAGCAGGTATCCATCTCTCAAAACAGGTGAACATTTTTCCCCAGAACTTCATTCTGATTGCACGATGTGGCTAAGTCATTTAAGTATGCAAGAACTTGAGGACAGCTATCCTGCATAAAATCTCTCACCATCCATGACAAAGTCCTCTACCAAATGGGAAAAGACGCTGCAGTACTTGAGCAATCTGTCCTGCCCATAGTATAAGAATGGCCTGAAAGCTGCCAGAATGATGAGCATGACAAAGAACCCTAGCTTTAGAAACCTTGCCAGATCATGACAGTAATGCCGCAGCAAATAAACAAAATATATGGGTGCAGCAATAGCAAATAGGTGTTTAAAACATGAGAATCGCGAACATGATCCCCCCTGTAAGATCGTTCCCTTCTTTCAAATATGAGAGGGAAAGCAAAAGAACTCCAAGCAGAAACCCATTATATTGAAAGTGTATGTGATCGACCATGAGAAGACCGGGAGAGAAGAAAATGGCCAGATATGCCAGAATCTGCAGCTTTAGTGGTAAATTTCGACAAAATCTCCATGTTCCTAAGAACAGTAGTAGATCAGAGCACATCACAGAGCCTCTCTGAAAATAGACTGCTGATGCAGCATCGTAGTTGAGATATGACTTCCTTGGACACATTGCAAACAGGGATTTGTCTGTCCACAGGCTTCCTTGCCGCACTGGCATTTTCTGGAGTGCCATAGCTCACACGACGCCCCTCGTTTTCAAATTGATCAATTGAGAGTTGAACCAATCCACCAAGAGCTCCCCCAGACTCTGTAGAAGCCACTACCACCCTTTGATGCATGCGCATACCCACTGGTGTAGTAAACTGCTCCACTTGAGTGGGATATACCTTGCTTAAAGAATTAGTTGTCGGGAACTTTGGTAATGCATTGACAAACGTTGCTGCATGTTGATAACGAGAAGATGGGGCAACTCCTGGAGCGAAAGCCTACTCCCATCTTCCATCTCGATGCTTTGATAGCCCGTAGGCTCCAGAAAGTGACACTCCAGATGCATCTCTTCCACCACACAGCAACAAAAGCCCATCTTCACGAGCACTAGCAGTAGCATACATGGGTGGAGGGGGACATTCACCCTCTGGTTCCACCCTCTTCCATTCATATGGTTTAGCTGTTGTATCCAACGACCATACATCTGCCAGTGTCGCATTTCCATCATTTCCTCCAATTGCCAAGAGAAAGCGTTGACCAACAAGTACCATCACATGACCATATCGTGGTCCAGGACCTGGACCCTGGACAGCAACCCTGTGCCAGCGTGGCCTCACTTGAGTCAAATCTAGTACATGTAAGTCTTCCGAGGATAGTCCAGTGGGACCAATGCAACCCTGGATAACAACCATTGTTCCAACGGCTGCAGCAGCATGTGCAGCCCGAGGAGAAGGTGGCTCTCCAACAGGCTGAAGCCTTGTCCATCTGTTAGACATGACATCATAACAGTGCACATCAGCAGTTGCTCCAGCTAGTCTAATGCCAGCAACACCATTCGCGATCTGAGGGCCCGCTTGTGCTGAGCTGCCTTCGAAACCGGTTGCACCACCAAAAAGAATAAGACGAGGTCCAATATAAGACGCTGATCCTTGGATTCAGAATTCCGAAATGACACCACCCTCAAGATGGTTTTCATCCACATGAGAGATGCATGGTCGCTAAAACGGGAACTCTGCGTGTCCATTATAGTTCACAAGAAGCCTTAAGACGGAAGCAAGTGCATGTCGTAGAAACTGGAAGCACATCAAAACTCCGAAAACATTTTCAGGAACTCCAATGAAGTAGCGAACGTCGGGCACGCAGAAGATCAGACAAACCCTAGGCTGTAAGTGGACGCAGATGAGACGGGGTGAATGGCTGAATGAGCTTCAAGGTACAGCCCTCGCCCGCCTCAGCGCAGCAGCTCCAAGGAATCGAGCTATCTCCTCCTCTCGTGAGGGAAAAGAAAACGATCGTCGACTATGCAACTACGAAGACAGAGGCCCTAAACCTCCAGAGGACTATTCTCACAGTCAAGCCTTGCGTTTCCAAAGTGGCATGCTCTCCTCCAGGAGCACGTAGAGATGCACCATTGCCAGGCAGCCATGGGTCATCATCACACCTCAGAGTTGACATCAGATCATCTCCATCAGGACGCGCAATATGGGACTTCATTCACCAATCCGAGGGTCGATCACGACGTGGTCGCCAAGTGTTAACAGAGAGTTTTGCTCTCTCTGCAACAGTGGAGGAGGGGAGAAAAGAGAGAATCGTCATCATAGTTACAAAGAAACGCGAACGCAAACCTACAGACATGGTGTTCAACAGCGTAAGAGGAAGGAGGAGAGGTCGCCATAGCTGCTCGAAAAAAAAACATACACTACAGATGCGCAAACTGAAAAAAGAAAACCTAAAGGTCCTAAAAAGCCAAAGAACAAGAAGACAAGGAGCTTATAAAAACATCGGATGCCATTTCAAGCGACGAACAAAATAGATAGAGAGTGTCGACGAAAATCTGAGAGTGTCTCCTCCTCCCCTTTTTTCATTAACCAAAATGCCATATATATACAACAAGATGTGTCCTTAAAAGTCTCTTCCCACTCGGTCTTTTCTCAACCCTTCAATTGAACCTTAGTACAAAATTGTGCCTTTAACAGCCCTCACGATCTATGAGTTTAAAGACCCTGATAGCCCAGGTCAAGTAACCTACCTAGACAATGCATCAGAGAGAATCTTCGTGGTCACTGAGCTTGGCAGACATGCCTACACATGGAAGGGAGAATTTGTTTTTCCCCAACCAAGGTCTACTGTGTCCTTTGGTCACCAAGGAGCTGGGACCTCCCAAGCTCATGGGGCTCAGAGAGATAGAAGTAGAGACAAACCTGAGGTAAGTTTCGCCAACTCCCTGGGAAGAGAAAGAACGGGAACAGAAAGGAATAGAGTGGAACCTGAGAGACATAGAACCCCATGGAATCACAGGGACATTGACGATTTTCCTTTGCCAAGGCCGAGAGAACACACTAGGACCCTACGACCAACTCAACTGGTGAAGTCCATGAAGAATTATTTCGATGGCACGGGAGACCCTTATGACCATGAATTTCGACAAGTGTTGAAAGCTGAACAGGTGAAGGACCTATTCACACAATATAACGCTTTCGGTCTAACCCTTAGGAACACTGCCCTTACGTGGTTCCAACCACTGAATGAGAGGCATTTCAGAAACATAGACCAACTCTTAGAGGAATTTATTGTTGAGTTTTCTAAGAGTGGAATCAGGCATAACACCTCCTCACTAATTCATAGCTTCAAACAAACACCTCAAGAGACGGTCAGACTAGCTGGAAGAAGATTTAGACAGTACCTGGAGAGATGCCCTATGCCGGAGTTACCCACACCAGCCAAACAAGTGGCCTTGTTCCTAGACGGATTGTTGAGCACTAAGCTCAGGTCATATGTGTACCTGAAGGACCCTAGAACGATAGAGGAGTGCGTGCGCATGTGCATAGACATTGAGGACAATCTAGGTGAGGAGTTAGAACTATCAAAAATCTATAAGGATTCTGATAGCTCTAGTAAACAGACATCTAGTCAATCCACATCCATCGAGGAACTTGCAGAGAAGGTAGCCCAAAAACTAGGCGTCTCTAGCAAGCAAATTCCGAGATTTGCCCCAGTTAAGCGGTGTTACAATTGTGGCGGTGAACATATGGCAAGTGTATGCCCCATTATGGCCCAACCACAGGCGAATCCTAGTAGCCAGTACTGCACCATAGAGCGCAGATACACCAACCACACTGCACAAGACTGCCCATATAACAAGCAAACTGTTAGGCAAAATCATCCTCAGCCATATCCACAACATGGTAGGTACCAGAATAATTACCCATCACCACAATACAACAGACCACAACAAACTTATCAGCCACTTTATCAAGGGCAGCAGAGACCTCAACCAGTCCTAGTGCAGCAACCCCCTGCTCCAACCAATGTGATCCCAGTGAAATATGCATCTACTGAAGAAAATCCGAATAGAGCCATAGTTCTAGTCACCCCATTGCTGTCAGACAGTGATCCAAGTGACCATAGTTTTGACTCCACACATATTGATAGCCCACATGCTTACTACATGCAGTCACCCGAGCATAACGAGTCATACTATTATGAGGACCCAAGTGAAACTAGTGAGGAACCGGAGTATTCTAATGTCATGTACACAAACCCCAACCCTAGACCTCAACCTAGGCAGGTACGACCTCCATTTCCTAGAGGACCATGCTTCAGATGTCAGGGAGATCACCTTATACGTGATTGTCCACTGCCTCTCCCTACACAGCCTCAACCAGTAACCATTCAGGGCTTCTGTCAAGACTGCGGTAAAGAGCATCTCCTACGAGATTGCCCAAAGAACCCTAATAACATGCCTAAAATCACTCCTATCAATGTTGTTGGGTTAGTTGTAGACTCCATAGGGAGTGTGACTTCCACTGCACCTGTGCAGGTGATCACAAGAGCCCAGGCACTTCAACAACACCAAGGTGTTGGTCCCGAAAAGAGCCCCGAGGTGAGTGAAACAGAGAGCATACCCAAAAAGAGAACTAGCGCCTGGAAGGATAGTCGGGAAAGAATGAAGAGGCAATGGGCAAAAAAGATAAACGAACTTGAAGAAAGCGTGAGAGAAACCAAGGCAAAAATCACAGAGATCACATCTCAACCGCACTCCCACACACTTCCACCACTACCATCCCCATCACCCTCCATTTCTCCACCCTCTAATACACCCCTCGTAACCCACCCACCACCCCGAGTAGGATCAGTATTAGCTGACCCCACTCTTGAAGGCTTGGACATGATGTTCAAGGCCTACCAGGCTCGACTTCAAGAAGGGCCAACAGCTGCAAACCTAGACAAGAGTTACCCTAGAGCAGATTTAGAGATTGAACGGATGAAAATGTGCATGAAAATGGTAGAACAAGCTCAAGCTATACTTGAGACTAGTCAAAAGTTCAATCAGACAAACTCTGTCAAGCCGGATTTGCATTTCCAAGGCTTGCTAGAAAGATTAGAGCAATTGGTAAACAAATCACAAGTGTCCTTACCTCCACAGGCTCAACCAGTTGTTGAAAGAGGAAGCTCACCACAAATGGGAGCTTATGTTCCTAAGTCTACGGATGCTGGAATACCTCCTTCAATACAACAGTACTCTCCAGAGTTCTTGCGGGAAATACAAGAAGAGAAATGGGCCAAGGAGAAGGGTGATTCCCCTCCTATTCCTGAGATTGATGATCTTCATGATCAATTTCCCCAAGACATTCCGTCTATCTATGGAGATCAAACAGAGCAACAAGAGGATGAGAGATTAGATTTTGAATCTAATTCTGTACAAGAGTTGCCTCATTTCACAGGCCCATGGGAAGTTGAATCTCTCCAGATCCGAGCTCCCACTATATTGGTGAGAAATGAAGACTCAGTGATTCCCCGGAACACTGATGTTGTGAAGAACACTAAGGTTCAATATGTCACCTCACTGTAGAGGAACTCCTCAAGGCAAAACCAGAGCTCTGGGATCATGTGAAGGATCAGGTTCCAGAACTTGAATCCGATGCACCAAAAGTAGGCTCTAAACAAAAAATACCCGAGGTACCTCTCGACAAGATAGGAGACATGAGCGAAGGTGAAGAAGGTAACACTTATCTTCCGATCACCTATCAAGGTTACACAACCAAAGCAATTGTGGATTCGGGTGCGGGTGTTGCGATTGCGACTACCTCCTTGTGGAAGCGATGGGGCAAACCCACCTTAAGACCAACGAGAATGAAACTTCAAATGGCAGATGGTCATTTTGAAAGACCTCTCGGATTGCTTGAAGGGATAACTCTAACCACTTGTGGTGTAGAGTTTGAACATACGTTTGCCATATGTGACTTTGAGAAGAATAATGTTTACGAGATGATCCTAGGAAGACCCTTCCTACGACAATTACAAATAGTACAAGATTGGGGAACCAACTCCTTGTACTTACAGCACTTAGGGGTCACCACCAAGGTCAATCTGAAGGATCACACCTTCAGAGATGTACCACCCCTACAGTGGAATCCTATCCACAAAGCGAAAGAAGACTCTATCTCCGTGCATTCTGGAAGTTCACCTGAACCATCCTGGTTGCATGAAGATACTCACTTGTGGATGTGCAAGGTCGCAGAGGAAGAGGAAAAGCGCCTAAAAGCGAGAGAAGAAGGAACTTCCCCAGGAGATAGACCAATAAAAGACCCAGCCTATACACCAATGATATTTCCAGATGAGGAATTTGAGCCTCATGGTTGGGCAGAAATCTTAGCTACCATGGACATTGCAGTCAATGAGGAACAATGGACACCCCATTGTGATGAGGAGGGTTATGATATTTCAGTGTTCATGTGTCAGCCCTTGTTGGAAGAGTGTGATCCTAGTGAGTTCATAGAAGAAGAAGAGAATGACGATGATCTAGAATCCATTGTGATGGATACATACTTTGACTCAGAGGAACACTACTTAGAAGACCTAGGGGTGTTAACCCAAAAGGAAGAAGAACCCCTTGCGAGTATTAAAACGATAAGTTCAAAGAAAGGAAGTGAAGGAGGTCAAAAGAAAAAGAAAAGGAAAGCAGTGAGACAAGAAGAGGAAGAATCATTGTTTGAAGTACCAGAAAATTTCAAGAAATATGAAGTGGAAGACCGGAAAATTTTGGTACGAATGCCTAAGAGAGAGGCCATTATAGGAGAAGCATATGACAATAAAGAAAAGACCAAAAAAATTGTAGTGACCATTGAAGGGAACGAAGAGCGATGTACGTACATAGGAGACGACCTAAGTGCAGAAGAAGAAGCAGAGCTTGTAGCTCTATTAAGGGAATATAAGGATGTGTTCGCATGGCATTATAGAGACTTGAAAGGAGTAGATCCAGAGATTTGCTCTCATACGATTCCGATGACCGCTGATGCTAAGCCCACCAAACAAAAACCCTACACATATAATGACAATTATGCGGCCAAAATAAAAGAGGAAATTGACAGGCTGATTGAAGCCGGATTCATCTATGAGATTGAGCACACTGAATGGGTGTCCCCCATTGTAGTGGTGCCCAAGAAGAATGGGAAATTGCGAGTGTGCATTAACCTTAAAAAAGTCAATGCCGCTACGATCAGAGATAGTTATCCACTTCCAATCACCGAACATCTTTTGGAGCGTGTTGCAGGCAAGGAAGTTTACAGCTTCCTTGATGGATTTTCAGGTTACAACCAAGTAGCCATTGCCCCCGAAGATCAACACAAAACGGCCTTTGCCACAGAATGGGGAATCTTTGCATTTCGTGTGATGCCATTTGGGCTCACCAATGCACCTGCAACATTCCAAAGACTCATGTGTCATGTCTTCAAAGAGTTCTTGCGGAAGAGCTTAGAAGTATATGTGGATGATTTATGCGCCCATTCCCAAGAAAGAAGTTACCACATCCCTGAGCTCAGGCAAATCTTCAACAAGTGTAGAGATTATCGAGTGTGTCTGAATCCAGAGAAGTGTGTGTTCATGGTACGACAAGGTAAGATCTTAGGTCACATCGTTTCTAAGAATGGAATTTCAACAGATGAAGACAAAGTGAGAGCAATAGCAGAGTTGCCCAGACCAAGGAATGTTAAAGAGGTACAAGCCTTTATGGGCCATTGTGGATATTACCGTAGGTTTATCCACATGTATGCCATCATAGCTAAACCTCTTTATGGGTTGTTAACAAACTTTGAGTGGAACGAGGAATGCGAGAATTCTTTCAACGAGCTGAAAAGACGTTTGTGCACAGCACCAATATTGACTACTCCGGATTGGAGCAAACCCTTTCACGTCCATGTAGATGCCTCCAATCATGCAATAGGATGTGTGCTAGCACAACCCACAGGTGAAGGAAACCTAGATTTGCCGATAGCATATGCTAGTAGGCAATTAAATGCAGCTGAACGAAATTACACCACAACGGAGAGAGAAGGCTTAGGCATGGTATATGCTGTGAAGAAGTTTAGACACTATCTATTAGCCAATAAGTTCAAGTTTTTCACTGATCATCAAGCTTTACTATATTTGGTCAATAAACCTTGCAATACAGGCCGCTTAGTAAGATGGTTCCTCTTACTAATGGAATATGACTTTGAAGTTGTTGTCAGGAAAGGTAGAACCCATCTTAGGGCTGACCATCTTTCTCGCATCACTTCAGGAGAGCCACCGCAAGGAGTGTCTGATGAATTGCCCGATGCTTATCTGTTCAATTTAGAAGTTGTTCCTAAATGGGCAAATAAGTTGGTACCAGTCCTAACCTTCGGGCCTGCAAATAAGAATGTGAAAACAAGCAGAGGAAATTGTAAAATCACTAAAGTATCAAATATTGGCCCGAAGTATGTACAAGCAAGATGCCGAGGGCGTATTAGCATGTTGTGTCGAGGATGATGAACATACTAGTTGGTTGCAACAAGCCCATGAGGGATTGCTAGGGAATCACTACTCTAAACAACGAACATTGCAGAATCTAAAACGCTTAGGAGTGTATTGGCCTAGCATGGACAAAGAAATACAAGAGTGGATTCACAATTGCTCAGGGTGCCAGAAGAGACCCCCAGTGGAACATGCCACTCTTTATCACGTGTCATTAATCCCAGATTGGAGTGCTCCATTGGTCGAGTTCATGAGATCGGGAACCTTGCCCAAACAGGCTAGTCATGCAAGAAGACGGAGCATGGAGCAAGAGGTTCAAGACTATGCCTTAGTAGGAGACAACCTATATCGAAGAGGCAAGGATGGTTACCTAAGACTGTGCATTCATGAATCAGACTATTTGAAAGTCTTAGAAGCTGCACACAGCGGTGCTGCAGGTGGACACTTTGGGCATGACAGAGTAATTAAGACCATTCTATTCTCAGGGCTTTGGTGGCCCACTCTTCATATGGATGCACATACTTATGTGAAGAGTTGCGACACATGCCAACGTGCCCAATATCCGATAAGAAAAGATGAAATGCCATTAAGACCAATGATGGGAGGACGTGCATTTTCAAAGTGGGGTATAGACTTTGTAGGTCCCATCAACCCCCCAGCTAGGAACTCCCATGCAGAATACATTATTGTAGCCACAGATTATCTTACCAAGTGGGTGGAAGTAAAGGCCACGACAAAGAATGATGCTCAAACAACGGCTAAGTTCTTATTCGAAAATGTGTTCACTAGATATGGGTTACCAATAGAGTTGGTTAGTGATAGAGGTACACACTTCTTGAATGAGGTCATTGAAAATCTCCTTCAAGAATTCATGGTGGTACATAAAAAGTCTGCACCCTATCACCCACAAGCTAACGGACAAGCCGAGAGCACGAATAAGATCCTTTGTAACGTATTGACGAAACTGCTCAATAATAAACGCTCTGATTGGGACAAACAACTTCACCATGTTGTTTGGGCATACCGAGTTGCCTACAAAAGGGTACTCAATGCCACCCCATTTCAGATGGTCTTCGGACAGAATGCAGTGTTACCACTAGATTTCCTAATCCCAGCTTTAAGAGTAGCACAAGAGCATGAGTGGAATGGACATGAGTTGTCCTCTAGGATCTTGGATCTAGAGCGTTTAGGTGAGACGAGGCTACGAGCAGCAGCAGGTATCTATGCTGCAAAGAAACGGCAAAAGGCATACTTTGATGCCCATGTGAAGGATAAGGGCTTGAAGGCAGGAGATCTAGAGTTAGTCTACACATTGAAACAACACGCAAGGAAGCTAGAAAAGAGAGGCTACGGACCTATGATCATTAATAGGATCTCCACGAGTGGAGCAGTACAACTAGCCACTTTAGAGGGGGATGTCCTCCCAAACTATATTAGCGGGTGCAGAGTCAAGCTGTATCAAGAACCCCTCACGGAGGAAATGCTAAGTCGACTCAATACTGCTAAACAACGTAAAGAGGAGGAAAAACGAATTCGAGAAGAAGCACAGGCAGAGGCCTTAGAGCATATCAGATGAATGAAGCTGAGGAGACAAGGAAGGGACCAGCCTATGACTGACACTCAAGAATCTCCAGGCTATCACATGGCCATGTGTGAGGCTTCAGGTGAACGTACCCATAAGATAGTGGATCGACGACCTTTTGTGATCCTAGAAATAGGACAAAGAGACAGCACAACAAGCGTGAGGGCTTTAATTGATTCAGGAGCAGCCACAAGTGCAGTTCGGCTCTCTTATTGCCAGCAGCTGCAATTGGAGGTAAATCCCCTAGAAGCATATCTGATAGGATTAGGAGGTGTTGAAACCCCTTGTATGGGAGAGGTGGATCTTCCCCTCTACATACAAGAGGTCCTCATGCCAGCAAAAGTGCTAGTGTGTGAAGACGAGGATCTGACCGAACCTCTTGTCTTAGGCCAAGACTAGAACTATGATCACGCAGTCAACCTCAACCTAAGAAGTGGACTTCTTCAGGCTTGGGTAGGCCAAAGTCCTCTCACGATTGAATTAGAAAATCAAGCGCTCAAACCAATAGAACAGGCACCAACTCCTGGTCCCTCCAGGAATCCACACGAAGATAACCATGTTGTGCTTGTCCAAACTTCTATGGTGCAGAGGAATGTCAATCTTACTGAAGGTTCAGGAGCCAAGAAGGAGTTCCTAAATGATCCAAAGAAGATTCTAAACGAACGGACCGAACATCACTCTACACGAAGGAGGCCGCTGATCAAGAGGCAGGAGCGCCAACCCGCGCAATATGGAGCATCTCGTGGCGTGAAGCAGATCTGGATACGCAAGGATGGAAAACCCACAGCTCCAATAGCAGATTCTCAAAGAGACAAGAAACGAGCCTCACCATCAAGGAACAAAGTGAAGAAGCCCCCTAGGATAACCCCTAGGCATACCATTTCTATTTGGGTTCCTAAGCGGTCAATGAAGGCCACCCCTAATGCTAGACAGATATGGGTGCCCAAGGCTAGCTTACAAGCCCAAATTACTTCACCTACAGGCACTAGGATGAAGCAGCTTTCACAAGCACTCTTGGCCAACAACTCAGAAAGTGACAAGATACCTACACCTCTCACTGTCCCCACTCCCATCAACCCCAGGAATGTCTGGAAATGGGTACCCACAAGGTCCCAAATACATCACACTCTCAGACCGAAATCTTCACCTGTCCTTAGCTCTAAGAGCTACGACTCCTGTATCAAAGTGTGGAGAATTAAACTGTGTACTAAACCCCCTGACCCTATTCTGTAAATCCGTCCACACTAACACAGAAGCATTCCGAGCCCATTGCATAACCAAAGTATGCATCTAGGATGACACTGACCTTTAATCACCACTCACACATATCATAAACACCTCACCACTAACCACTGACCTCCGGGATTGTCATGTTAGTATTGTGAAGGGAACACCATTACATCTTGTTTCCTATGCAACACTAATGTGCCTTTCGTCTTCCAGCAGATAAGCAACCTACTCTCATGGCAACAGCGGCAGGCACAAGCTCTCAGGCAGGATCTGGTGCTCCTATCAATTGGGATGCCATGCCAGTGGAAGCTCCACCAACAGCTAGGCCTAAAGAATTCTTGAATGTGCGAAGGATTCCTATTCCAGATCCACCCAGTGGACTAACCGAAAGAGTAAAAGGGCACTCCCATTGGTTCAATGAAATGCCAAGGGATTTGGGAGACGCAGATCACATCTGGGAGTCCAAGATGGAGTGTGGAGGGGTTTGGTGGACCTTCCAATTCTTTTCAAGAGAATTTGAGACCTTACAAAATGCAGCTCCACTTCAAGATATCTGGCAAAAGGCAGGACTTCAAACTTACTTCAGTGCAGCTCTACCTAAACCTGACTTCCTCAGGTGTTACTACTTGATTGCTACGTTGAAACCTACCGGGGATAAAGATCATTCAGGCACATTCTGGGTGCCCTCCTTATCTAATCTGGAGGAGATGAGGAAGTTTGAATTAAATGTAACGTTAATCAGGGAAGCCCTTCAAATGTATGGCACTCATGTGCCTTCAGATCGCGACCCCTTGATACCAGAATCAATGAAAAGCAATAGAGTCAAGAAGCTCAAGGAAATGTGCGCCCTCACCCCCAACATCGCCATACCTCTGCGGATGTGCCTCCAGCACTTCGCATTTCCCGCTCAGGACCGTTTCACTCAGCCTCACAAGAAGATATGGTACGGGTTGTATTTAGCAGAGACCGGAAGCTTGCCCATTAAGATGCCGGTATGGATCTTAGACCAGGTATATGAGGCTGGCAAGCGGGGGGCGAGGAAGCCCACTTTACATGGTTGTTGTGCGTTGACAAGAATCATCTACAGATGTCTGGCATATGATGTGCCAGTTGCTCGAGCCCTAAAGTATGCACACCTGGAACTATTCAAAGGGCGAAAGTCAGGGAGTCAGCCTGCAAAAAGAATGCGTGGATCTCTTTCACAGGTCCTGATCCCTCCAGTAACCACCGCCGAAGTCTCCACTAGAGAGGAAGCCCAGGTGGCACCTATCACAATCCATCTCCAAGAGTCTCAACCAAGAGAGGTGGTACAGCCCACTCCTTCTGCCCCTCCACTACCTACCGATGCAGAATTTGCAGCGATGGCCACCTTCACCGAGGACCCAAACTTTGATTTTGAAACATTTCTGCAAACGGCTCATCTATCAGACAGTGAAGGTTGCCCTGACAATGTCGATCCAGGGACATCAGCCCAAAGAGAACATGCACGAGGCGAGACAAGCAGTGTACAGGAGATAGGAGTGGCACAACTTCCTCAAAGACTAAGCACACAAGCTCAGGAAAAGGCACCAAGAGATAACCCGGAAGAGAGTGAAGAAGAAGCCCCTGCATATACGGCACAGCTCAAACGACTATACCAAACAATCAAGCAGGTACAACGACGCCATAAAAAGTCAGAAGAAGCAAATAGGGCCCTAGTAAACCAGATGTTGCAGTCAGAGCATATCGACCCCCATTTTGTAGAATCGCTAAATCTTTTGGCGGACACCTGTGGCATCAGTGAAGCAATGAGAACCTTGGTCTATCAAGAGAACCCTGCTTATGATCAAAGAAGAATTGATACACGGCCTCGACAAGGAAAGATGATTCAGATGGAAGTATCTACCGCGTTAGCTACGTCCACATCAGAAGATGTGCACATGATTAGCCCTAGGCCCAATGATGAACCGGAGGAAATTACGCATGCCCCATCCCCCCCATCATCTCCTATCCCACCCTCAGAGCCTCTCTCCACGTGTCTTTCTACACAACCATTCCCCTCCTATAGTGAGACCATTGTACACACCCCCGTTTCCACTTTCCTTCCTTCACCCTCATCCATCTCTGTCACTCAGATTTTTGAACCCCAACTAGGTCACCCTTCCTTCCTCCATGCCTTTGGACAACCATCTGTCACTAGACAGACTCTTTCCCTTCCTTTACCCTCCACCCCTCCATTTCCTCCATCCCAAACTCTACCTACCCCGTCCCTTGTAACTGCCTCGGGCACCACACTAATCACTCAACCCTCCTTCTGGACCCAACTTGTAAACATTCTTCAACAGGTTGATGAACATAAGAAAAAGTCCCTTCCCCAAATTCACTTCCCCACATTCACAGCCACCACTATCACACCACCCACCATCCCGGTGTTCACATTTCACGAATCACACTCTCTCATGTCCGATCCCATGGACATCTCACCATCCGCTGGGTCACCTACCACCACTGTTCTCACAACACCATCACAGGTTATTACACTCACATCACCACTTCCACACACGGTAGGCACAACATCCACTTTTCACATTCCCACTTCCCAACCCCCTGCATCTTCCATCCTTACCCCCGCATCCACCTCATTTAGTCTTGCACTCGACACCATGCTCGAAGCTGCCACTCAGCTTAAGCAGGAATATACATTATTGGAAGAAAATAACAAAGAGCTTTGCACCCTCTCAACAACACTCCAAGAGCGTGTCAATGCTTTGGAGTCCAGTCATACGGAGTCACAAAGCAAGATATCCGCCCTCGAACATGCAAATGCACAACTCGAAGCGAGGCATATGGAAGAGAGCAAAGCCATGGAGGAACAGCTGCGAGATCAAATGGGCCGCAATGCAAGGCTTCAACGAAACATGGCCTTGCTACGACGACATCTGGCGGCAGCTCAAGAAGAGAACAGAGGGCTTCAACAACAAAACCAAGAGAACCTCGAGGCTGCCATGGAGAACACCCCAGGAGCACCCATAGACCCGGTTAAATTTCAAGCTGTTCCCTCAGAAAGCATACAACAGATCTTGGAAACTTATGCCAATCTTTTAGAAGCACATGATCAGCTTGCCGACCAGCTGAAGGACCTACAGAGACCCCAAGAGTCTACACCACACCAACAGGAACCTAAAGAGATGACCGACGTTGCTACTTCAACTGAACCTGAACATTCAACGACCAACGACGTACTGGAGTTACGGCAACAGATTGCCGAATTAAAATTGAAGTTGATGCAGTACGAGCGACCTCCTTCCCCACCAGAGCAACCGTTAGAAGAAGCAGTTACTATTCCAGTGGAGGAAGCATTCGACGACACCTACGAGCCTCAACCGTTCCCAGGAGGACGCGTCACAGAAGAAGGTCAAGATACCTATGAGGAACCCCCATCGGCATGGATGAAACAGGTAGAGGAAATGGGGCAAACTCATCAGGAACGGATATCAACTCAGATGCTGGCAATGAAGGCCATTGAGGACACCATCCTTCACTCAGAGTACTTCAGGCACATTGCCCCTAGACGCCTTATCACTAGCTCAGAATTACAATACAAGCCCTATTTTGTATTGTTGGCCGACTACAATGCAGAAATCAAAAGGGTCACCAACAAGTGCCCAACATTTGCCACACAGTTCGAACCAGAAGATATACCAGAAGCGGCACAAAAAGGAGCCATATTCCAACCAACTTGGAGGCAGAAGTTACTCGAAACTTACCCAGAAATGCTTCGAACATGGGATCATGCTCCCATGCATTTGAAGTACAATCCGTGTTTTGGGCCAGTGCAAAGACGAAGATCATGGAAAGCTTTTGCAATCAAGGTTCAGAATAACGCGAACTGTAAAGAATGGCTCAATTACCCCGCCATCGCCCCCCCAACCGGTACTCCCACAGTGTCATATATGATTGCAACCATCAGACATTGGATACCACGTCTCCACCCCATGCCAGATGTCGCTGCCCAGATGATGCTCAAGATCTTCGATATGATGCAGGTCGTACTCAAAACTTTTCGCAATGTATGCCGTATTCAACCTCCTATTCCCGGGTTCATTAATGGTAACTACGACCTGCTATATGATATGAGCACAACCCCGAGCATACGAGTGGCTTACGCATGGCATGCACGCATAAGATATCTCCCTGCCTGCTACAAGCAAACATTCGACGATATGTTCACCACGGGGTTTTGGGAGGCACATTCAGAGGTATTCACGCCACGGCCTACGCATTTACTCCATCTCTTCGCATGCGAGCAAACAATGCATTCCGAGCTTTACACGATGCCACAACCTGACATGCCTGGTACAGTTGATTGGGAGGCTTTGCAACGAGACCTGGTCAGAGGCTTAAGAATCAAAGAACAAGAATTGGCAACCGACCTCCTGCAGAAATACATTGATCAAACTGTGGAAAAGAGGTCTGTCAGAGGCGACAGACCCTAGGGGGGGGAGAGGTGTTGACAGTATACGGAAAGAAGCAAGTACGGACACACATGCAGATCTAGCACTGAGGCAACCCTTCATTTTTTTTCAAAACCCTCACATCATTTTAAAGTGATTCTCATCACTACAAACCCTTGTAAATATCATTTCACCTTTTTGTAGCTCCATTTTGTACAAGCCGAGGAGTCCTCGAGCTTGGGGAGCCTTAGAAGTAGTTGCCTGTCAATTTTCATAATTTTTAGATCTCGTTTGGGCCCTCAAATAAGCCCTGGAACCTAATTTTTAACTAGGTCGGACACTAGGTCTGGACAGGGCCAAAGCTAGTCAAAAACTATAAATAGAGCTAGAGAGCTCATTTTTGGGGCTAGCTTCTTGTAGTTTGAGCTTGTATGAGAACTTTCTTGCAATAGAAGTGATTCCATTGTCTTACTCTCTTTGTTCTTACTGTGTGTGCGCGTGTGTGTGTATGTGTGTGCATGCTTGTGTGCTTCTCACTCACGCACTTGTGCTTCCACTTGCTCGTGGTCTTCATACCATCCTCATGTCTTCCCGGATTGACATTAAAGGAGGTGCTACTCATCACTGAGCTACAGGTACAAAGCAAGATTTAGCTGTACCTACTCAATCCCTTGGAGCATCCATCCATCTTTCCCAACAGTGGTATCAGAGCAAACTAAGGTAAAATGGGAGATGGTTTTCCTTCATTTATTGATAAATTGGACAGGAACAACTATCAAGCATGGTCTCTAAGGATGAAGACCTACTTACAAGGAAGGAGTCTCTATGGATACATCTCACGAGATGAGGAATTGCCCTCATTCAAAACAAGAGGATTACCAACCAAGGAAGAACATGAAAAGCTCAACACATGGTGTGCTAAGGATGCATTGGCAAGGTCTTATTTGTTGGAGTTAGACGTCTACGGAAGCACGCGAACAGCACAAGGAAGAAGAAGAAGCTTGGAGCACAACACACAATACTGAATGTATTACTAGAGAATGTACAAAGATAAGTAGCCCATTAGGGCAATAGGCGTATATACAAGCCGGGGGAAAAAAACCTCCTAAAGAGGGAAAAAAAGTGCCCCGACGGTCCTAGTGTGTTCACACACATCACTACCTAAAATATATCAACAAATCCCCCCTGGGAGTTATGCGGTGAACAAGGAGCTGGCACTCATGTATAAGGAAGTGCCAAGCTATGTGGAAATCACTCCACAAAAGGAAGTAAGCCCAAAGCTTTGCGGAAAGCTTCAAACTTCTCCCTAGGCAGAGCCTTCGTGAAAAGGTCTGCAATGTTCTCCTGCGTGGGCACATATGCCAAGCTGATCTCCCCAGCAGAGAACCTCTCCCTAACATAGTGATAATGCACCTCAATGTGCTTAGTGCGAGCATGCAACACAGGGTTCCTCGCAACTGCCAATGCGCTCTGACTGTCAGTGAAGATGGTGGTGGCAGAAGGCTCCCCAACACCCAAATCAGCCATAAGGCGTCTGAGCCACACACACTCAACAGTCGCTGTGAAAGCTGCCCTATACTCAGCCTCACAAAGCCTGACTTTTGACCATGCACCTCGCCATCTCCATGAGTGACCTGTTCTTTCGTTCAACAACTCCATTCTGTTGAGGTGTATACGGCACTGTACACTGGTGTTTTATCCCATGTTCAGCCAGAAATGCATTAAAATCAGAAGACATATATTCCCCCCTAGATCAGAACGGAGGGTGCCCATTTTACATGCTGACAGATTTTCAGCCAAAACCAAAAACTGTTTAAAGCACATGAACACTTTGGACTTTGCTTGGAGTGGATATACCCATGCATGCCTGGAAAAGTCATCAATGAAAGTCACGAAGTAAAGGTAATTTCCAAAAGAAGATGTCTGCATAGGACCACAGACATCACTATGTACAAGCTGCAATTTCTGAGTAGCCCGAACTGAACCATCTTTTGGAAAGGATGAACGCTGCATTTTGCCCAAAATACAGCCTTCACAAACATGTTTTCCAGGTGCCTCAAGTTTGGGCAATGAAGACACCATTTCAAATTTCTGCAGGCATAGCATGTTAGTATATGATCAATGTCTACCCCTCATGATTGTATGCACATTTTGTAAGGCCCCCTTTATAAGGAGAAGCCAAGCATTGCATTACCCAATTGATGGGAATCCCAACTTGAATGTTGGATGAAGGTCATATTGGACCATGTAAGATATTATAAGGAAAGGGAGTTATCAGGGTCCCCAATTGTGGGGTCCGGGGTAGCGGTGAGCAGCCCCGGCTGGGGGGTCCAAGGGGGCCAGCGGGCCCCCTGGCTGGGGAGTCCCAGGGGGCCAGCGGGCCCCCTGGTGGGGGTCCGGGGGCAGCGCCCCCGGCGCGACAGTAAAGGGAATATTCCATGGAATATTCCCTGTCAGAGTCAGAAATCATTTATATTTGTTAGGTCGGTTCAACCAGTCTAAGCCGTGTATGGCAATTACGCGGGCGGTGGCCGCCCACGCTCTATCGCCCATGTATAGCCGTCCATGGCAGGCCACCCATGATCCTATATATACATGACTTCGCACTACCTAAGACACCGAGTTGAGCCAGCATACCTCTACCTTGTATCTCCCTATCTAGAGTTGTCTAGATCACCATTTAAGCTCTACCTTGAGAGCGCACGGGTGGACAACGCCATCATCTTTGTACTTGCTGCTAGTAGAAAATTGTTGAGATTCTCCTATATCTGTTATCTTCTCTGTTATTGCTCCTGTGTTATATTGCGTAACTATTGTCTTACATAGCAAACTAGCAAAATTCAGATGACCAAAGCGTGCATGCCAAAGCTTTGCATCTGACATAGCCTAAGAATCATTTACTGCACATGCCAAATCATTTTCAGATCTTTCATAGTCTATGAGCTTATACAGCCCATGACATAAAATGCCAGAAGCAATAATCACATCCCCATTTGACAGATCATGAACTGTACACCTGTCATCAACAAATTTCACAACCAAGCCAATCTTGGCTAATGCAGAAACTGATAACAGGTTCTTTTTGATCCCTGGCACAAATAAAGCATCTGACAAAGTGAAAGAACTGCCATCAGCAGTGGTCAAAATGATCTTACCAACTCCCATAACAGGATAAGAGGAGTTGTTGGCGCATGTAACAGTATTCCCTGTAGGGATAGGCTCGAGTGAGGAGAAGAAACTGCGTTGCAAGGTAATATGTTTGGTTGCCCCACTATCAAAATACCAAACATCTGAGTCTACTGGAGACATGCACTGATCATGAGAAGATGGGTCAAAACTGCAGACAATAGTAAACGCCTATTCTTCTTCCTGCACAAGATTTGCAGACTCTGTTTTCGGTGTAGAGGCCTCTGCAACAACCATTCTAGCCTCTTTCTTCTTTGCCTCTTTTGCAGCCAGTTTTGGACAGTTCTTTATGATATGATCATTTCCTTTATAGTACTTGCACACAATTTCTGCTTTTCTGATTTCTTCTCATCTTTATCTTCCTTCTTTGAATATGCAGAATTAGCAGATTTTTGCTTACTAGTTGAAGAGCTCCATTTTCCTTTGCCCTTCTGACTAGCCAGGAAAGCTTGATCTGCAACTCACATAATGGACCTGTTTTGCCTGGACTGATCTTCCTGCAACAGAACAGAGACTAACTCCTCAAATGATAAGGCATTTGGATTGCCTTTCATCATGAACCGAAGAGTAGAAGCAAAACTCTGATATGAATCAGGAAGACCATTCAGAACGGTCTGCACAAGTGAGCTATCTGGTATAACCTCATCAGCAGAAATCAACTGTTCTTTCAAGTCTTTGATCTTCGTTAGGAAACTGTCCATAGAATCACCTTCATTCATATGCTCACTCTCCAACTGTTTTTGGAGGTAAGCAACACGAGCCTCATTCCTAGCTTGGTACAATGTGGTAAATGTATCCCAAGCATCCTTAGTTGTTCTGCAAGAGCGAATATGAGGAATAATGGCACGTTTGATAGACAAAGCTATCAATGCATGTGCTTGGGCATCTCTGCCATCCCAACGCATCTGCTTTGCAGTAGGTGCAGCAGAAACAGCAGCACGAACAGGAATCTGCACAATATCATCTTCGACACCATCTTCATCAGCTCCAGCACCTCTAGCACCTGTATTTGTAGTACCTGTAGTTGCAGGTGTAACAGGACGTCTTTCAACACCCTGCACAATGTTCCACAATCCTTTTGCAACCAATATATGTCGCATCATATAAGCCCATAACGGGTAGTTGGTACCATCCAACTTATCCTCAACAGCCAACATACGGAATACATCACTGCTTTCAGCCATGGCCGGTGACTAAAATACCTTGATGCAGAAATCAACTGTTCTTTCAAGTCTTTGATCTTCGTTAGGAAACTGTCCATAGAATCACCTTCATTCATATGCTCACTCTCCAACTGTTTTTGGAGGTAAGCAACACGAGCCTTATTCCTAGCTTGGTACAATGTGGTAAGTGTATCCCAAGCATCCTTAGCTGTTCTGCAAGAGCGAATATGAGGAATAATTGCACGTTTGACAGACAAAGCTATCAATGCATGTGCCTGGGCATCTCTGCCATCCCAACGAATCTGCTCTGCAGTAGGTGCAGCAGAAACAGCAGCACAAACAGGAATCTGCACAATATCATCTTCGACACCATCTTCATCAAGTCCAGCACCTGTATTTGTAGTATCTGTAGTTGCAGGTGTAACAGGACGTCTTTCAACACCCTGCAATGTTCCACAATCCTTTTGCAACCAATATATGCCGCATCATATAAGCCCATAACGGGTAGTTGGTACCATCCAACTTATCCTCAACAGCCAACATACGGAATACATCACTGCTTTCAGCCATGGCCGGTGACTAAAATACCTTGATGCAGAAAATCGACTGTATCTCAAAAAGTTGAACGGAACTGCCGAGACGAGTTCTGCTAGACCTGTAGTAGACTTCGAGACGCTTAAACTGGCGAACAGAAACTGGTATATACCTTTGGCACAAAAAGACGAAATAGCCTACACAAGCACTGCGATAGTGCGTTCGGAGTATGCTCACCAAAATTCGTGCGATTCTGAGACTGCAAATGGAGGAGTGTCGATGGCGCCCTAGATGAAGCGACGACCTGCTCTGATACCAATTGTTGGAGTTAGACGTCTGCGGAAGCACGCAAACAGCACAAGGAAGAAGAAGAAGCTTGGAGCACAACACACAATACTGAATGTATTACTACAGAATGTACAAAGATAAGTAGCCCATTAGGGCAATAGGCGTATATACAAGCTGGGGGAAAAAAAGCTCCTAAAGAGGGAAAAAAAGTGCCCCAGCAGTCCTAGTGTGTTCACACACATCACTACCTAAAATATATCAACATTATTTACTCAACTCCATCTCTGATTTTCTTTTGCCACATATTATAAATTGTAAGACATCCCAAGAGACTTGGGAAACCTTGTCATCATATTTTTCCTCCAACACAAGGGCTAGGAAAAATCAATTGTGGATTGAATTCACAACATTAAGGAAGCAACCTAAGCAAGTTGTTTCAGAATTTGTGACCAAGATTAAAGATGTGGCAGATCAGTTAGCAAGCATAGGAGAAGAGATTGAAAAAGAGCAGATTGTAAGGCAAGTGATCAATGGGATCAAGGCTGATGACAAATGGGAAAGCTTCACCATTGCCATGGACCTTTACATGGACATGCAAATTCCAGATCTTACAACTCTCATGGGACAATTGTTTACTCATGAAGCAAAGCTCAACAAGAATCGAGATACATCCAAAGGTAATACCTCTTCTACCCTATACACTGATAAGAAGTCTAAAGATAAAGGCAAGAACAAGAAGGTTGAAGATGAAGGCTCTACCTCCCAAGCCAACTATGCAGGGAGAGGTAGATCATCAAGAGGAAGGGGCAGAGGAGGTAAGCAAGGTAGGGGGAGATCCTATAACTCCTCACCATGTAACAATTGTGGTTTATCAAATCATACTACAGATGAGTGTTTCAGGAATTACAAAAATCAGAGAGGAAGAGGATACCAAAGAAGTGGATACTCACAGTCAAGAGGTAGATTTAATCATCACCAAGGCTACAACAACAACAATTACAACAATAATTACAATGGAAACTACCAAGGGGGATTCAAATCTAGGAAGGACTACAACAACTACACAGAGGAGCAGGATGACTCTCTTCTGATCATGAACATAACTTCAAAATTAGGTACAAATGATGACCACCTATTCTACATTGACTTAGGATGCTCAAATCATGTGGCTGGCAATGTAGCACTACTCTCTGATCTTGAGGAACCAAAAGGTAAGCATCAAGTCCAAACAGGTGATGACACCAAGCATTCAGTAGTTAAAGTTGGAAATGTTAAGACTTGTGATGGAAATCAGAATTTGTTGAGCAGGGTACTCTATGTACCAACCATTACCAAAAATCTGATGAGTGTTGGACATATTGTGGAGAAAGGTTTGCAGGTTAGATTCAACCAATCTGGAGCATTTGTGGAGGATCCAAGGCATGGGTTCAAGAGGATTGCTAAAAGAGAAAAATCAGGTAGACTTTTCACTTTTCAGTTGGAAGACACAAAGAATATTGCACTATACAATTATAAAGATCAAACAGTTTCAGAACTTGAGATTTGGCACAAAAGATTAGGGCATATAGGAGAAAGAACCTTGAAGCAATTATGCAGGGATCAATGTGTGCTTGGAATACCTAATGTATCCAAGCAACATATGATTTATAAGTGTGGTGCTCGTCAATTTGGGAAGTCTCACAGGTTACCCTTCTCAAGGAAAGGATACATGCATGAAGACTACCTAGAGCTTGTCCACACAGATGTATGGGGACCAAGCAAAGACCCCTCAGTCTCAGGTTCAAGGTACTATGTATCTTTTATTGATGAT
This sequence comes from Ceratopteris richardii, assembly GCA_020310875.1. Taxonomy (NCBI): domain Eukaryota; kingdom Viridiplantae; phylum Streptophyta; class Polypodiopsida; order Polypodiales; family Pteridaceae; genus Ceratopteris; species Ceratopteris richardii. The sequence goes on from CM035428.1 coordinate 116,066,682, forward strand.
TATAGCAGATGGACTTTATTGTACTTCATGAAGCACAAAGATGAGGTATTTAATTGTTTTAAAAAATATATTGCACTAGTTGAAAACCAGACACGGAAGAATTTGAAGAGGCTAAGGTAATATGGAGGAGGTGAGTACTTCTTCAATGAGTTTGAAAACTTCTTGCAGGACAGAGGCATCAAAAGAGAAATAACCACAAGGTATTCTCCTGAACAGAATGGGGTAGCTCAAAGAAGAAATAGGTTAATTGTTGAGACAGCTAGATCTATGTTGAATGAGAAAAAATTACCTAACTATCTATGGGCAGAGAGTGTTTCTACTGCCACTTACTTTATAAACAGGTTACCATCTAAGTCTCTTGATGGCATGACACCCTATGAAGCATGGCATGGTAAGAGACCCTCACTTGACCATTGCAGGATATTTGGATGTGTAGCATATGTACACATTCCTTCTTAGATAAGAGGTAAGCTAGACCCAAAGGCTAAAAAATGCATCTTTATTGGGTATGATCTAAATCAAAAAGGTTACAGGTTTTATAACCCTACCAATAAGGGATTCATGGTAAGCAAAGATGTTGTCTTTGATGAAAATGATTCTTGGTATGAGAATGAATGCAGGAAAGTTAAATTACCCTATGATTTGGAAGAGGAGTTTCCAAGTCTTGCTAAGGAGGAACCAACTCAGAATGAAGACACAAGTTCAGATGATGAAGACACTATCAATCTTGAAGAGTTCAAGGCATGGAAGTCCAAGGGCAAAATGAAGATGAAGAAGCTTGAAGATACACCTGAATCTTCAACTCAATCAATCAGAAGATCACAAAGAGAAAGCAAAAAACCTATCAGATATGGGTATGATACATCTCTTGTCACTAAACATTCTATTTATCTTGCCAAAGATTTGTCAAATGAAGAACCAGGATCATATGAGGAAGCCATAACCAAATCAAAATGGAAAGAAGCTATGGATGAGGAGATTGAAGCACTTAAAGAAAGTGATACATGGGAGTTAGTACCCAAGAAGGACTCCATGAAGGTAATAGGATCCAGATGGATCTATAAACTTAAAAGAAATTCTGATGGTACAATTAATAGGCACAAAGCCAGATTGGTAGCCAAGGGTTTTGCACAAACCCAAGGCATTGACTATGAGGAGACATTTTCACATGTGGCCAAGATGCCAGCTATCAGAGTGTTGGTTAGTGTGGCTCCATCAAAAAATTGGAATATGTACCAATTGGATATCAAGAATGCTTTCTTGAATGGATGGATTTCAGAGGAGGTATATATGTCACAACCTCTTGGCTATGAGGACCTTAAGAAGGTAACATATGTTTGCAAATTAAAAAAGGCTTTATATGGATTGAAGCAGGCACCTAGGGCATGGAATTATAGGTTAACTACATACCTCCAAGACCAAGGATTTGTCATGAGCAAGGCAGACACTTCTCTATTCATCAAGAGAAGTAATTCAGAGGTAATATACCTTTGTGTTTATGTTGATAACATCATCATTACACGTAATGATGTCAATGGAATCAGATATATCAAGAGTCGAATGATGAAGGAGTTCAAGATCAATGATCTTGGTCTATTGAAGTATTTCCTTGGGCTAGAGTTAGTTTATACTAACTCAGGAATATACATTACTTAGAAAAAATATATACAGGACATGTTAGAGAAGTTTCATTTGCGGGATCCCAAAGTAGCAAGCACTCCAATGGAGGTAAACTTAAAATTAAGTGCCCATGAAGGTGATGAAGTCAATGACATTACAAGTTATCAAAGTATGGTGGGTAGTTTGAACTATGCTACCTTAACAAGGATAGATATTGCATATGGAGTTAGTGTGCTAAGTCAATTTATGCACAAGCCAAGGATACCTCACTTAGATGCGGCAAAGAGAATCTTGAAGTATCTCAAGGCTACACAGAACCAGGGTTTGTATTTCCCTTACACTTCAGATATTGATATCAAAATTTATTCAGATGCAGATTGGGCAGGATGCAAGGATGATAGGAGGAGCACTTCTGGATATATTTCTTTTGCAGGTCATAAACCAATATCTTGGTCTGCAAAGAAGCAACCAACTGTTGCATTGTCTTCTACAGAGGCAGAGTATAGAGGGTTGGCTAATGCCACACAAGAAGCTATTTGGATTAAGCTTTTGTATACAGAATTGGGTTTATTTACTAGGTCTCCAATAATCTTTGCAGATAATACAAGTTCTCTTCACCTTGCAGCTAATCCTATCTATCATGCTAGGACCAAATATATAGAGGTCCATTACCATTATGTGAGAGAGAAGTTGATAAGCAAGGATATTCAACTGACCTATTTATCAACCAACATGCAATGTGCAGATTTGTTGACTAAAGCTTTGGATGGAACAAAACTTTGCAGATTCAAAGCCATGATTGGATTGCAGAATATACTTGAATATTGAAGATGAAGACCAAGCCAAAATGTTTGGCTTGAGGGGGAGCTGTTGGTGTAATTCACAAGCCTAAACATTTAGCTTGATGGATACATTGAAGTCTATACACCCATGAAGAAGCATAGGAACTATTTCTAGTGGTTAATTACCACTTTATCTCCTTGTAAAAGTCAAATTGACTTGGAACCTTTTGTAATCACCTACCAAAAGGATTCGTGGAAAAATTTAGCTATTTTATTGAAGGAATATCTCCTAGGATATAGGAGCTTGATCATAGGGAGCCAAAAGTTTGAATTTGAATTCACATTTTTACTCATTCCTTATAAAAATGGACATGGAAAAGTCGCGGGTAGAACTCATCACTCCCGAGCTTCTGATCACTGATTTTGAGTGTGTGTGAGGCCTACACTATAGCCCACACCTATCTACACCATTAGCCAATGATTTTCATGCCAATGGGTTTGTATACAAGTGTTCATTAATACATACATTCACATTGTTCATTTCTGAGTTCTCTGTCATACTACTCAAAAGTCTGTCAACTTGTGAAGTGCATATCAAAGTCAATTCTTCACCAAATTCAGTGATTCAAAGCTTGTTGGATTCAGCTTGAAGTTGTCTACATGCTACAGAAGTTTGAAGAGATTCTATTCAGCCATTTCAGAGAAATCTGCATCGACGTGATCACTGGTCAATATCTCCTACAGTCCTAAAAAATCGGGGGTATAGCTTAACTTGCTAAATTGATTTCTCTTAGCATAGTTTCTCTTTTTACATCATTCCACTTGGAATAGTTAGATTACTAAGCTGATTAGATACCTCTAAAAGAAATTTTTCCAATTCCTATTGTGCTGGTCATACTGTGCAAAATACCCAGCAGGTGTCAAGACATAAATAGAAGGTTTTCTTGAGTTTGTGAGTTTCAAAGTTATCTGTTTTGGTTCAATCATTACACACATCATTTCCAAAGTACATAGGCCATTTTATGGTGTCATTAAAAAGCTAAGGAGGTCTACATATCAAGCCTAAATCAAAAGAGGGATAGTACAAAGCAGGTTTTAGCAGTACCTACTCAGTCTCTTGGAGCATCCATCCATCTTTCCCAACGGTGGTATTAGAGCAAACTAAGGTAAAATGGGAGATGGTTTTCCTTCATTTATTGATAAATTGGATAGGAACAACCATCAAGCATGGTCTCTAAGGATGAAGACCTACTTACAAGGAAGGAGTCTCTATGGATACATCTCAGGAGATGAGGAATTGCCCTCATTCAAAACAAGAGGATTACCAACCAAGGAAGAACATGAAAACCTCAACACATGGTGTGCTAAGGATGCATTGGCAAGGTCTTATTTACTCAAGTCCATCTCTAATTTTCTTTTGCCACATATTAGAAATTGTAAGACATCCCAAGAGACTTGGGAAACCTTGTCATCATATTTTTCCTCCAACACAAGGGCTAGGAAAAATCAGTTGTGGATTGAATTCACAACATTAAGGAAGCAACCTAAGCAAGCTGTTTTAGAATTTGTGACCAAGGTTAAAGATGTGGCAGATTAGTTAGCAAGCATAGGAGAAGAGATTGAAGAAGAGCAGATTGTAAGGCAAGTGATCAATGGGATCAAGGCTGATGACAACAAATGGGAAAGCTTCACCACTTCCATGGACCTTTACATGGACATGCAAATTCCAGATCTTACAACTCTCATGGGACAATTGTTTACTCATGAAGCAAAGCTCAACAAGAATGGAGATACATCCAAAGGTAATAACTCTTCTACCCTATACATTGATAAGAAGTCTAAAGATAAAGGCAAGAACAAGAAGGTTGAAGATGAAGGCTCTACATCCCAAGCCAACTATGCAGGGAGAGGTAGATCATCAAGAGGAAGGGCTAGAGGAGGTAAGCAAGGTAGGGGGAGATCCTATAACTCCTCACCATGTAACATTTGTGGTTTATCAAATCATACTACAGATGAGTGTTTCAGGAATTACAAAAATCAGAGAGGAAGAGCATACCAAAGAAGTGGATACTTATAGTCAAGAGGTAGATTTAATCATCACCAAGGCTACAACAACAACAATTACAACAATAATTAAAATGGCAACTACCAAGGAGGATTTAAATCCAGGAAGGACTACAACAACTACACAGAGGAGCAGGATGACTCTCTTCTGATCATGAACATGACTTCAAAATCAGGTACAAATGATGACCACCTATTCTACATTGACTCGGGATGCTCAAATCATGTGGTTGGCAATGTAGCACTACTCTTTGATTTTGAGGAACCAAAAGGTAAGCATCAAGTCCAAACAGGTGATGACACCAAGCATTCAGTAGTTAAAGTTGGAAATGTTAAGACTTGTGATGGAAATCAGAATTTGTTGAGCAGGGTACTCTATGTACCAACCATTACCAAAAATCTGATGAGTGTTGGACAGATTGTGGAGAAAGGTTTGCAGGTTAGATTCAACCAATATGGAGCATTTGTGGAGGATCCAAGGCATGGGTTCAAGAGGATTGCTAAAGAAGAAAAATCACGTAGACTTTTCACTTTTGAGTTGGAAGACACAAAGAATATTGCACTATACATTTATAAAGATCAAACAGTTTCAGAACTTGAGATTTGGCACAAAAGATTAGGGCATATAGGAGAAAGAACCTTGAAGCAATTATGCAGGGATCAATGTGTGCTTGGAATACCTAATGTATCCAAGAAACATATGATTTATAAGTGTGGTGCTCGTCAATTTGGGAAGTCTCACTGGTTACCCTTCTCAAGGAAAGGATATATGCATGAAGACTACCTAGAGCTTGTCCACACAGATGTATGGGGACCAAGCAAAGACCCCTCAGTCTCAGGTTCAAGGTACTATGTATCTTTTATTGATGATTATAGCAGATGGAGTGTATTGTACTTCATGACGCACAAAGATGAGGTATTTAATTGTTTTGAAAAATATCTTGCACTAGTTGAAAACCAGATAGGGAAGAATTTGACGAGGCTAAGGTCAGATGGAGGAGGTGAGTACTTCTCCAATGAGTTTGAAAACTTCTTGGAGGACAGAGGCATCAAAAGAGAAATAACCACAAGGTATTCTCCTGAACAGAATGGGGTAGCTCAAAGAAGAAATAGGTTAATTGTTGAGACAACTAGATCTATGTTGAATGAGAAAAAATTACCTAACTATCTATGGGCAGAGAGTGTTTCTACTGCCACTTACTTTATAAACAGGTTACCATCTAAGTCTCTTGATGGCATGACACCCTATGAAGCATGGCATGGTAAGAGACCCTCACTTGACCATTGCAGGATATTTGGATGTGTAGCATATGTACACATTCCTTCTTAGATAAGAGGTAAGCAAGACCCAAAGGCTGAAAAATGCATCTTTATTGGGTATGATCTAAATAAAAAAGGTTACAGGTTTTATAACCCTACCAATAAGGGATTCATGGTAAGCAGAGATGTCTTTGATGAAAATGATTCTTGGTATGAGAATGAATGCAGGAAAGTTAAATTACCCTATGATTTGGAAGAGGAGTTTCCAAGTCTTGCTAAGGAGGAACCAACTCAGAATGAAGACACAAGTTCAGATGATGAAGACACTATCAATCTTGAAGAGTTCAAGGCATGGAAGTCCAAGGGCAAAATGAAGATGAAGAAGCTTGAAGATACACCTGAATCTTCAACTCAATCAATCAGAAGATCACAAAGAGAAAGCAAAAAACCTATCAGATATGGGTATGATACATCTCTTGTCACTAAACATTCTATTTATCTTGCCAAAGATTTGTCAAATGAAGAACCAGGAAAGGAACCAAAAGGTAAGCATCAAGTCCAAACAGTTGATGACACCAAGCATTCAGTAGTTAAAGTTGGAAATGTTAAGACTTGTGATGGAAATCAGAATTTGTTGAGCAGGGTACTCTATGTACCAACCATTACCAAAAATCTGATGAGTGTTGGACAGATTGTGGAGAAAGGTTTGCAGGTTAGATTCAACCAATATGGAGCATTTGTGGAGGATCCAAGGCATGGGTTCAAGAGGATTGCTAAAGGAGAAAAATCAGGTAGACTTTTCACTTTTGAGTTGGAAGACACAAAGAATATTGCACTATACATTTATAAAGATCAAACAGTTTCAGAAATTGAGATTTGGCACAAAAGATTAGGGCATATAGGAGAAAGAACCTTGAAGCAATTATGCAGGGATCAATGTGTGCTTGGAATACCTAATGTATCCAAGCAACATATGATTTATAAGTGTGGTGCTCGTCAATTTGGGAAGTCTCACAGGTTACCCTTCTCAAGGAAAGGATACATGCATGAAGACTACCTAGAGCTTGTCCACACAGATGTATGGGGACCAAGCAAAGACCCCTCAGTCTCAGGTTCAAGGTACTATGTATCTTTTATTGATGATTATAGCAGATGGACTGTATTGTACTTCATGAAGCACAAAGATGAGGTATTTAATTGTTTTAAAAAATATCTTGCACTAGTTGAAAACCAGATAGAGAAGAATTTGACAAGGCTAAGGTCAGATGGAGGAGGTGAGTACTTCTCCAATGAGTTTGAAAACTTCTTGTAGGATAGAGGCATCAAAAGAGAAATAACCACAAGGTATTCTCCTGAACAGAATGGGGTAGCTGAAGGAAGAAATATGTTAATTGTTGAGACAACTAGATCTATGTTGAATGAGAAAAAATTACCTAACTATCTATGGGCAGAGAGTGTTTATACTGCCACTTACCTCATAAACAGGTTACCATCTAAGTCGCTTGATGGCATGACACCCTATGAAGCATGGCATGGTAAGAGACCCTCACTTGACCATTGCAGGATATTTGGATGTGTAGCATATGTACACATTCCTTCTCAGATAAGAGGTAAGCTAGACCCAAAGGCTGAAAAATGCATCTTTATTGGGTATGATCTAAATAAAAAAGGTTACATGTTTTATAACCCTACCAATAAGGGATTCATGGTAAGCAGAGATGTTGTCTTTGATGAAAATGATTCTTGGTATGAGAATGAATGCAGGAAAGTTAAATTACCCTATGATTTGGAAGACGAGTTTCCAAGTCTTGCTGAGGAGGAACCAACTCAGAATGAAGACACAAGTTCCGATGATGAAGACACTATCAATCTTGAAGAGTTCAAGGCATGGAAGTCCAAGGGCAAAATGAAGATGAAGAAGCTTGAAGATACACCTGAATCTTCAACTCAATCAATCAGAAGATCACAAAGAGAAAGCAAAAAACCTATCAGATATGGGTATGATACATCTCTTGTCACTAAACATTCTATTTATCTTGCCAAAGATTTGTCAAATGAAGAACCAGGATCATATGAGGAAGCCATAACCAAATCAGAATGGAAAGAAGCTATGGATGAGGAGATCGAAGCACTTAAAGAAAGTGATACATGGGAGTTAGTACCCAAGAAGGACTCCATGAAGATAATAGGATCCAGATGGATCTATAAACTTAAAAGAAATTCTGATGGTACAATTAATAGGTACAAAGCCAGATTGGTAGCCAAGGGTTTTGCACAAACCCAAGGCATTGACTATGAGGAGACATTCTCACCTGTGGCCAAGATGCCAACTATCAGAGTGTTGGTTAGTGTGGCTGCATCAAAAAATTGGAATATGTACCAATTGGATATCAAGAATGCTTTCTTGAATGGATGGATTTCAGAGGAGGTATATATGTCACAACCTCTTGGCTATGAGGACCTTAAGAAGGTAACATATGTTTGCAAATTAAAAAAGGCTTTATATGGATTGAAGCAGGCACCTAGGGCATGGAATTACAGGTTAACTACATACCTCCAAGACCAAGGATTTGTCATGAGCAAGGCAGATACTTCTCTATTCATCAAGAGAAGTAATTTAGAGGTGATATAACTTTGTGTTTATGTTGATGACATCATCATTACAGGTAATGATGTCAATGGAATCAGATATATCAAGAGTCAAATGATGAAGGAGTTCAAGGTCAATGATCTTGGTCTATTGAAGTATTTTCTTGGGCTAGAGTTAGTTTATACTAACTCAGGAATATACATTACTCAGAAAAAATACATACAGGACATGTTAAAGAAGTTTCATTTGCAGGATGCCAAAGTAGCAAGCACTCCAATGGAGGTAAACTTAAAATTAAGTGCCCATGAAGGTGATGAAGTCAATGACATTACAAGTTATCAAAGTATGGTGGGTAGTTTGAACTATGCTACCTTAACAAGGATAGATATTGCATATGGAGTTAGTGTGCTAAGTCAATTTATGCACAAGCCAAGGATACCTCGCTTAGATGTTGCAAAGAGAATCTTGAAGTATCTCAAGGGTACAGAGAACCATGGTTTGTATTTCCCTTACACTTCAGATATTGATATCAAAATTTATTCAGATGCAGATTGGGCAGGATGCAAGGATGATAGGAGGAGCACTTCTGGATATATTTCTTTTGCAGGTCATAAACCAATATCTTGGTCTGCAAAGAAGCAACCAACTGTTGCATTGTCTTCTATAGAGGCAGAGTATAGAGGGTTGGCTAATGCCACACAAGAAGCTATTTGGATTAAGCTTTTGTATACAGAATTGGGTTTATTTACTAGGTCTCCAATAATCTTTGGAGATAATACAAGTTCTCTTCACCTTGCAGCTAATCCTATCTATCATGCTAGGTCTCCAATAATCTTTGGAGATAATACAAGTTCTCTTCACCTTGCAGCTAATCCTATCTATCATGCTAGGACCAAACATATAGAGGTCCATTACCATTATGTGAGAGAGAAGTTTATAAGCAAGGATATTCAACTGACCTATGTATCAACCAGCATGCAATGTGCAGATTTGTTGACTAAAGCTTTGGATGGAACAAAACTTTGCAGATTCAAAGCCATGATTGGATTGCAGGATATACTTCAAGATTGAAGATGAAGACCAAGCCAAAATGTTTGGCTTGAGGGGGAGCTGTTGGTGTAATTCACAAGCCTAAACATTTAGCTTGATGGATGCATTGAAGTCTATACACCCATGAAGAAGCATAGGAACTATTTTTAGTGGTTAATTACCACTTTATCTCCTTGTAAAAGTCAAATTGACTTGGAACCTTTTGTAATCATCTACCAAAAGGATTCGTGGAAAAAGCTAGCTATTTGAGTGAAGCAATATCTCCTAGGATATAGGACGTTGATTATAGGGAGCCAAAAGTTTGAATTTGAATTCAAATTTTTACTCATTCCTTATAAAAATGGACATGGAAAAGTCACGTGTAGAAATCATCACTCCCGAGCTTCTCATCACTGATTTTGAGTGTGTGTGAGGCCTACACTATAGCCCACACCTATCTACACCATTAGGCAATGATTTTCATGCCAATGGGTTTGTATACAAGTGTTCATTAATACATATACATTCACATTGTTCATTTCTGAGTTCTTTGTCATACTACTCAAAAGTCTGTCCACTTGTGAAGTGCATATCTCGGTCAATTCTTGACCAAATTCAGTGATTCAAAGCTTCTTGGATTCAGCTTGAAGTTGTCTACATGCTGCTAAAGTTTGAAGAGATTCTATTCAGCCATTTCAGAGAAATCTGGATCGACGTGATCACTGGTCAATATCTGCTACAGTCCTAAAAAATCGGGGGTATAGCTTAACTTGCTAAATTGATTTCTCTTAGCATAGTTTATCTTTTTATATCATTCCACTTGGAATAGCTAGCTTACTAAGCTAGTTAGTTACCTATGAAAGGAATTTTTCCAATTCCTACTGTGTTGGTCATATTGAGCAAAATACCCAACAGGTGTCAAGACATAAATAGAAGGTTTTCTTGAGTTTGTGACTTTCAAAGTTATCTGTTTTGGTTCAATCATTACACACATCATTTCCAAAGTACATAGGCCATTTTATGGTGTCATTGGAAAGCTAAGGAGGTCTACATATCAAGCCTAAAGCAAAAGAGGGCTGGTACAAAGCAGGTTTTAGCAGTGCCTACTCAGAGCCTCAGATCAACTGAAGCCGGCATAAATCATATGAGTAGGTCATGGGCTCAACAATTGAGTGACTATCCCTATGTAGTAAGATCAGACACCAACGACTTAAAGATGTCTTTTAACATGGAGAGACATGTAGGTAGTTCAAAGTTGGAATACCTAGAGAACCCAAAAGGACCCTATAAGACTCAACTTCAGTATATCCGAACCAACCGTTCAAGTGCTTGCACGTATGAGGATGGTTTAAGAAGATCGGTAATTCAATTGAGAAATCGAGAGAAACCCTTTGGAATTGAGCACCCCGTAGTCAAATTTGAAGATGGGTCCTACATAGATAAGCAAGGAACCATGTATGTGTAACCAACTTACCTAATAGGATAGATGAATTTGGACCAGTTGTACCTGAGTCTAAAATAGGAGATCTGGATCACAAGAACAAAGAGGGAGAACCTCAAAATCCTAGGGGTAAATCAATCCTATCGAGGATCATCACACCATAATGGATTTCCCAGGATAACATGAGCATAGAACTCTTTATTAACTTAGAAGTAGATGAAGCTTTTTGGAGATTTAAACCTGATAAACCTACACTACAAAGAATGAGGGGATGTAGCCATGCCCTGCTAAAAAAAAAAGTTTGTAGCATTGCTTATGCTATGTTATTTCCACTGAACATCGCATAAGTGACACCAAGGAAAAAAAGGGCTTAGTAGTGTAAGAAATTTTGACCATCACTTATGCAATAGCATTAATGAGATTTGCTAAGAGCGTCGCAGAGTAGCGATGCTGGAAAATTGCTTGTGATGCAAATGCATCGCATAAGCAATGTCTTGCACAAACAAAAAAAATCGCAATTCTCCAAGCACATTTGTGTCAGGATTTGATGAGAGAGAGCTCAAGAATGAGAGAGAGAGAGAGAGAGCACGTGAGAGGACACACACATACAAAGGTATGTACACACATGCATACATAGACACACACATATGCTCACATACACACATACATACACATGCATAGTCACATTCACACACATATATACATACACACACATCGACACACACATACACTCACATATACACATACATACACATGCATACACACACATATATACATAAAAACATAGACACACACATACACATACACACACATACACACATGCATACATACACACACATGCATACACACATGCACATACACATACACACACATACATACACATGCATACACATACATACACACACATACACACATGTATACATACACACACATACACATATACACACATGTACACTCAAATGCATACATACATACACACAAGCATACACACACATATACATACACACACATATGCATACACACACATACATACACAGATACACACATATAAATACACATGCATAGACACACATACATATACACATACGCATACACACATGTACATACACACACATACACATACAAACACATATACATACACACACATAGACACACATATAGACACATACATATACACACACATAGACACACACACACACACATATGCACTAACATGCATATAAAACACATTTATACACATGCATACACATACATACATACACACATGCATACACACATATGCATACACACACATAGACACAGACACATACACATATACACACACATACAATCACATGCATACATACAAACACATGCATACACACATATACACAAACACACACATGCATGCACATGCATACATACACACATGCATTCACATGCATACGTATGCATACATACACACATGCATACACTCGATAGAGAGTGAACTTTCTCCTTCATTCAATAAGTATTCACAAGGATTCTTGAGAGAAAATCAAGAAGGAAAATGAGGCAGAAGCAGATGACTTCACCACCTATTCAGAAGATAGATGATCTTCATGATCAATTTTCTCAAGACATTCAAGTGAACTATTAGACTTCGAATCAAATTCCTTGTAGGAATTGCCTCACTTCACAGGCCCTTGGGAATCATAGTCTATTCAGATGAGAGCTCACATGGTAATGATTAGAAACGAATAATTTTTTCTACCTAGGAACATTGAAGTAGTTAAGATAAGTGTAGTGCCACCTCACTTTAGAAGAACTACTCAAAGTCAAGCCAAAGTTGTGGAAGCATGTAGCAAACCAGTTGCCAGAAGTTGCTAATTCCCACTCTCAGGTAGGACCACAAGGAAACATACCAAAAATGCCCATAGATAGGATAGGAGATATGAGTGAAGGAAAAGAAGGAAATACATATCTCCCTATCACATACCAAGGATACATGACGAAGGCAAACTTAGACTCAAGAGTAGGAGTCTCGATCGCCACCACTTCCTTATGGAAACATTGGGGCAAACCAACACCAATGAAGTTGCAAATGGCAGATGGACATATAGAGAACCCCCTAGGATTTCTAGAATGAATCATTCTCACTATTTGTGGTGTAGAGTTTGAGCACACATTTGCTATATGTGAATTTGGAAATAACCTCGTCTATGAGATTATTTCCTTTCATGAGACAACTACAAATAATGAAAGATCAAAGAACCGATTCCTTGTACTTACAACATTTAGGCATAACTACCAAGGTCAACCTCAAAGACTATTTACATAGAGATTCACCTTGCCTGCAAAGGAATACAATCTATAGAATGCCTAAAGATATGGAATCAATGCACTCCATAGGATCAGGTCCTTCTTGGATGCACGGGGATACACACTTATGGATGTGTAAAGTTGCAATTGATGAGGAAAAGAGAGTAGAACCTAGAAACATAGGTGCCACAAAAAACCATAGATCACTTCAAGATCTAGCCTACACACCTATGATATTTAACCCCTTGGTTGGGTAGAAATCCTAGCAACAAGGGCCATAGCGGTAAATGAAGAACAATGGACCCCACACTATGATGAACATGGCTATGATATTTCAATATTCATGTGTGAATCCGTCATTGAAGAATATGAGCCTAGTATAGATGTACATGAAGAAGAAATCAACACAGAGTTAGAATCCATCCGTAGGCATCCTTTTTTCACCTCAAAAGAAGAATACCTATACTTGGTAGAAGCTAGGATGCAGGAACAAGACAAGTGTTAGCTACGTAGGTAGACACAGAGAATAAGAAAATGAAATGAAAAAAGAATCCCCTCACACAAGAAGAAAAAGAAGAAGAAGAGGAAGAAGAAGAATCCCTATTTGAAGTACCCAAAAATTTCAAGAAGTATGAAATAGAGGACAAAAAGATCATGGTAAGGATGCTGAAGAGAGAAGATCTTGTGGGAGAAGCCTATGATAATAAAGAGAAAACCAAGAAAATCATAGTGACAATAGAAGATGGAGAAGAGAGATGTACATATATAGGACATGAACTAAGTGAAGAAGAAGACCAGGAATGGATAAATCTAATAAAGGAGTAAGAGATGTGTTCGCTTGGAACTACAAGGACTTGAAAGGAGTGTATCTTGACATATGTTCCCATAGGATCCCCATGAATTTAGAAGACAGGAAGAGATAAGTAGATTGATAGAAGTTGGATTTATCTATGATATTGAGCATAAAAAATGGGTATCTCCCATTGTTGTAGTGCCCAAGAAAAATGGAAAATAATGCATATGTATTAACTTGAAAAAGGTTAATGCCACCACAATTCGAGATAGTTATTTGCTTCCTATCATTGAACATCTATTGGAGTGTGTAGCAGGCAAGGAAGTTTACAACTTTCTCGATGGATTTTCGGGTTACAATCAAGTATCCATTGCCCCTGAGGATCAACATAAGCTCATGTCTCATGTATTCAAAGTCTTCTTGAGAAAAAATTTAGAATTCTATGTGGATGACTTGTGTGCTCATTCCCGCATAAGAAAAACTCACATCCCATAACTTAGGCAGATCTTTGACAAGTGCAAACAATATCAAGTGTGCTTGAACCCAAAAAAAGTGTGCTTTCAAGGTCAAGAAAGACAAAATTTTAGGTCATATTGTGTCAAAGAATGGAATATATGAGGATGAAGACAAGGTGAGAGCGATATTAAAGTTACCAAGACCTAGGACAATCAAAGAAGTACAAGCTTTTATGGGTCATTGTGGTTATTACCGATGTTTTATCCACATGTATGCAATCATTGAAAAGCCTCTATACAACTCTTTAATGAGCTTTGAGTGGAATAAATAATGTGAGAAATCATTCACAAAACTTAAATGAAATTTGTGCTTACCCCATATATTGAAAATTTTGGACTAGAATAAGCCATTCCATGTTCACGTGGATGCCTCCAATTTTGCTATTGGATGTGTACTAGCACAATCGATAGGTGAAGTAGGCAATTGAATGCCATGGAGAGGAATAACACAACCACTGAATGAGAAGGTTTAGGCATGGTGAACAAACCTTGCAATACAAAAAAGTTAGTAAGATGGTTTCCCTTACTAATGAACTAAGATGGTTTCCCTTACTTTACTTGGTGAACAAACCTTGCAATACAAAAAAGTTAGTAAGATGGTTTCCCTTACTAATGAACTATGTTTTTGAAGTAGTTGTTAGGAAAGGTAAGAACCACCTTTGTGGATCACCTTTCGTGAATAACTTTAGGAGAATACAAGGCATGTTAGACAAACTTCCTACTGCTTACTTGTTCAACCTAGAAGTAGTTCCCAGCTAGGCTAAACAACAAGCGCCTATTCTCACATTTGGACCCAAAAAATCCAATAATAAGGATGAAAGATGATAAAATAGTAAAGTCCCAAAAATATCATATACTTGTAGGAAGTATTTACAAGCAAGATAATCAAGGAATTCTATCTTGTTGCGTGGAAGAGGAAGAGGATGATAGATGGTTTCAATTAGAACAAGTAGGTGCATTAGGGCAAAACAATTCAAAAAACACAACCCTATAGAAACCAAAGCGATTAGAGGTATATTTGCCAACAATGGAAGAAAATTTCTATAGATTGACCAAGGATTGTCTATCTTATATTAACAAACCCCCCATTGAGAATGCAACTCTATAGCAAGTGTCTCTAATACTGGAGTGTAGTATTCCTTTAGTTGACTTCCTAAGAACAAAAGTGTTTCCCAAAGAGATGATCTTAGTTCAACGAAGGAGTCTAGGGCAGGAAGCTCAAGGCTAACCCCCTCATTGGTGATAATCTATACAAATGTGGAAGAGATGGATATCTGAGTCTGTGACATGAAAGTGAATACATGAATGTCTTAGAGATTGCACACTAGGATGTTGCAAGAGGACACTTTGGACATGATTGAGTGATCAAGGGCTATACTATTTTCAAGTCCTTTGTAGCCCACTCTTCATATGGATGCACATACCTATGTGAAGAGGCATGATACATGTCAATGAGCTCAATATCCTATTTGCAAGGAAGAGATACCATTGAGACCCATGATGGGAGGACATGCGTTCTCCAAGTGGGGTATAAACTTTATAGGTCCCATTAACCCCCCAACTAGAAGCTCTCATGTTGAATACAAAATTGTAGCCATGGGTTATCTTACCAAATGGGTAGAAGTGAAAGCCACCAAGAAGAATGATACATAAATGATGGAAAAAGTCTTCTTTCAAAATGTATTCACAAGGTATGGTTCGTCTATAGAATTAATGAGTGATCGAGGAACTCATTTCCTAAATGAAGTGATTGAATATCTGTTGCAAGATTTTATGGTGACTCACAAGAATTTAGCACCATACCACCTTTAGGTGAATGGACAAGTGAAAAGTGCTAACAAAATCTTATGCAATATATTAACTAAGCTCATAGACCACAAACACACAAATTGTGACAAAAAGTTACACCACATTGTTTGGCCATATCGAGTGGCCTATAAAATAGTACTCAATGCAACTTCCTTTCAAATGGTATTTGGTCAGAATGTGGTGCATCCCTTGGATTTTTTGATACCCACCCTGAATGTGGTGCATCCCTTGGATTTTTTGATACCCACCCTAAAGGTTGCACAAGAGCATCAACTGACAGGCCATGAGTTATCATATAGGATCATGGATCCAGAATGCTTAGAAAAGACCAGATTGAGAGCAGTAGCAGGTATATGTGAGACAAAAGCCCTATTTTGATGCATAAATGAAAGATAGACGCTTGAAAGTTGGTGATTTATTATTGGTAGACACTTTGAAGCAACATGCTCATAAGTTAGAAAAGCACAATTATGGACCTATGATTATCAATAGACTTTCGACAAGTGTTGTGCAGTTAGTCACCTTAGAAGGATATGTAATGCCAAATTACATTAGTGGATGTAGAGTCAAGCCTTATCAAGAACCCTTGACAGAGGAAATGCTTAGACTACTCAATGTGGCTAGGAAGTGCAAAGAGGATGAGAAAAGAACCCAAGAAGAAGCTTAGGTTGAAGCTCTAGAGTGCATTATATGTATGAAGCTAAGATGACAGGGTGTAGGTCCATAAAAAATTACCAATCTAGAAGAGTTTCATCTGGTGAATGTCATTCCCCAAGTAGATGCCCTTAAGTATCACATGGAAATGTGCCAAACAAAGAAGAATACCTCTTCTAGTATAGTGCACTACAATCAAGACAATACAAGGCCCTAGTTGATTCAAGTGCAACCACTACTACTATTAGATATTCATACTATCAAGATATGAACTTGAGATCAAATATGATTGAGGCTTACCTCATAGGATTAGGAGGTATGGAAACCCCTTTCATGGGCAAGGTGGAAATTCCAATCCTCATACAAGATGTCCCCTTTATAGTAAAGATATTAGTTTTCCATGATGAAGATCTTATTGAACCTTTGATATTGGGCCAAGATTGTATATATGATCATGCTGTTGAGTTGAACCTCCAAAGATGTCTTCTCCGATTTTGGGGGAATAAACAATGCATTGTGGTAGAACTAGACACCCTCGTGACCAGTGCCCACAAGTTAACTATGCAAATCTCAAGTCCTCATATTGGAGTAAATGGTACCAGATGGTCAACTTTCGCGTCTTCTAGTTTTCCAACCAATGGAAATGGCACCATAAGATCAACTCGTCTAGCAGAATACTAGTAATGGCATTGCAAAATCAACGTTCAGCCAATAGATTACTAGTAATGGAATCGATAGATCAACACCCCAATACCATGAAACTCTTAACAACACCAAAAGATTAACATCAAGACAACTGGAGGCCCTCGGGTTCTCTGTTCATATTTCCACAGTCAGTGCATGTAGCCCTAGATCTATTGTATAGAATACCTCACTTTTTGATGGACAAGTCATGGAGGTGTTGGATCTCCCTTCTTTCCCAAAGAAGAGTGTCACATCGACCACTCAACCAAAGCAAAAACACCAAGTCCAACAATCATTCCCCATCATGCAACCAAAGCAAAACAAATGGCTAGTTGTTCTAGGCATGAAGTGGATATGGATGTGAAAAATTGAGAATTTGATTGCTTAGCCACAATCAAAGTCACCACGAACAAAGCAGACTATGAACGCAATGCAACAACCAAGGAAGTAGAAAAGAAGTCATCATAAACAATTTTGACAAATTTGGGTACCTAAGCAGTTAATGATGGCTAGCCTCAATAACTTGAGCATATGGGTGCCTAAAACTTGCTTGAAGGCCCATATTTCTCTTCACTTACTCTCACCTCATAGGAATTCTCAGTCTCCCACCCAAGATACACCTCAAAGGATTGCCTTGTATCTAAACAACCATGTGAAATTGTCCCTCAAATATCATGGAAATGGGTGTCTAAATAGCCCCGGGAACAATTATAATCATAAACTCCTAATAAAGTGTACCATTCAAGAACCTCTTGTTGTAATTCCTTAAGGGAGCCTTTCACTACCAAACACCCTTATAATAAACTATCATCTTAAATGTTTTGTAACAAATCGATGAATCACTCTGTACATGCTATGTTCATGCATTGCCCAGAGTATGCATATAGGAAGTCTAGCGACAAGCATTAGCCACAGAGACATCATCATGCAACACTCCACTACATAGGCTACATGGAATGTATGTTAGTATTGGAAAGGGACCATGATCTCACCATATTGAGATTGATGTTTGTTTCCATACAAATGTGTTTTGCATTTGAAGCAGATCACTGTAAGAAACAAAAAGACTCACAATGCAAGCTCGAGATCCTTCCGCTTTGGTCCCAGTCAACATCCGGTGGATTACTGCAATCTATCGACAAAAGAGTACTTGCTGCTACTGCCACAAGAACTCATGGGATTTCAAGGCCCGTTACCCATCAAAGATCCAACAATTAGAAGAACAAATAATATAAACATTAGGTCACACAAGTTTCAGAGACTGACAAGACCCATAGTGGATGTGAAATATATTTTTGAATCCAAGCTAGAGTTTGACCACCACTAGGGAAAGTTCCATTTTTCTCCTAATAATTCAAAATGTTGTAAAAAACAGAGGAAATTCAACTACTATGGGAGAAAGCTCGCTTGAAAGAGTATTTCGAAGCATCACTACCCAAGCCCAATTTCTATAGATGTTACTATCTCATCCACACGCTACAACCAAGATCTAGCAAGGATGTCCCAGGCACCTTTGTATTGCCCTCCCTAGTATCAGATCCACCCTTCAAGAGATTCATGCTGACATGCAAGATAGTTAGGGATTCATTGAAGATATTTGACACCCATATTCCATCTGACAAAGAAACCTTAGTCCCAGAAGAGATGAAGAAGAGTGATGCGCTAAAGACTAATGTAGGCTATCAACCCAGAGTTGTCTACACCATTACACATATGCATGTGGAATTTTGCCTCCCTAGGGTAGGATTGATTCACAGCACACAAGAAAATATGGCTTTGTCTATGCTTGGCACATAACATATCGATGAAAATTGACCTAGCATACTAGTACAAAACACTTTTTTCTTTGAGAGATGTTACCATATGGATGTGTACGATAAAAAAATGTTAGAGAAGAATATTATTTTTTATTTATCTAGACAAAACTTGAGTGGGATAGAAAAAGATTTGTTTCTTACTTTTAACATATAATAGATACTTTCATGGCTCACAAACTACACAAACATACTTGCATAAGTGATCAAGCTCGTGTTTAAAAGCATCATTTATGTAGGTTGAGCATATAGTGTACATGTGAAAGTGAAAGAGTGTACAAAATGAAATTATTATCACAATGTAACTAGGCCATGAGGAGGAAGAAGTCATAGGTTAGATTGATCATTCCATGATCGTGTTAAAGAGAGGATATGACCTCTTTATATAGAAAAACGAATGAGGATGATTCCAAAAGACATTGCCCATGGGTGAATTCCCCTAATGGGAGCAGATGTGAGAGTAATAAATAGATAAAGCAAAGGATCCAAAAAAAAAGAACAAAAAATGGAGATGGACTACCTATCAAAGGATGAATGGGTAATAATTTGTTAGTTTTTAGGCTTTCAATTTTCAAAGGTGGTGTTTATCTATCAAGATTATCAATCTTCTGAGTATTTGCACATGATTTAGCTTGGTAATATTGCAAATAAAGTTTTGTTATTCATGAATGTTGAGGATTTATCTATCTGCTACCATGGTTTGTATAATTTGTATAATTATGTACCATGTTATCTTCTTATTTTAGTGTGACGCCTACTCTCTTGGAGAATATGGATATAAAGAACATGTTCATTTTTGGTGGTGAAGTCGCTTTTCATGTTTTTCAAGCATGTCAATATTGGTTTTTATAAAAATTAGGCAATGTAAAATGAACATATTCTTTTATGCACTCAAAAGTGTGAGTCTTTGTAGGTAATAAAAAGATCCCTCACCATCAAAACGAGAAGAATCTATAGAGATTATGCAAACACAAAATGTAGTAAGGTGACATACATAAAATGCTCTCACAATGTAGTAAGCTTACAAACATCAAAATGCTACACAAAAAAAGTAAGAAAAACCTCACTATATGCTGCAAATATGCATATATTAGGCTGGGTTCACATCAAGTCAGAGGAACAAATACCCAAAAGTGCATTTTCCAGGTGGAAAAATTAGAAAACAATTAGTTCAACCATCCATGTGTTCAGACAAGAAGGGAAACTATGGAAAAGCAATTTTTATGCCTCCAACCTAGGTGATCACAAGGGATGGTAGGATGTATAACCTTTTTTCACATAAAACCGTACAAATGCACAAAAAATTATGAATTAAATATTTAAATTGAAGAAAATAAAATACCCCTTGTAATATATATACAATCACTATTTAATCTCAACTCTAGCTGATAGGGCTCTTGGGTGATACCATGCTACTTGTAGGACTTGAACCCAAGATCTCCTCCTTACCTCCCTTAAGACTTAACCACTAAGCTAAATGAATTCCTTGTATTGGATGCAAACATTCATACACAATGCATTGATGCATAATTCAACATATGAAAACGCACACAATCAAACATATGCAAATGGATACATGCAAACATATGAAAATGCAAATATGCATACGTAATTCATTAATGCATAATTCAAAATATGCAAATGCATACATGCAAACATATACAAATGCATACTTCCTTTAATGCATAATGCAACATATGCAAATGTATACATGAAAACATATGCAAATGTGTATACATGAAAACATATGCAAATGCATACATGGAAACATAATGCAAATGCATACATGCATACATATTGCATTAATGCATAATGCAACATATGCAAATGTATACATGAAAACATATGCAAATGTGTATACATGAAAACATATGCAAATGCATACATGGAAACATAATGCAAATGCATACATGCATACATATTGCATTAATGCATAATGCAAGATATACAAATACATACTTGCATACATAATACATTAACATATAATGCAACATATGCAAATGCATACATGCAAACATATGCAAATGCATACATGCAAACGTATGCAAATGCATACATGCAAACATATGCAAATGCATACATGCAAACATATGCAAATGAATACATGCAAACATATGCAAATGCATACATGCATACACAATGCATTAATGCATAATGCAACAACATACACAATGCATACATGCGAACATATGCAAATGCAACACATATGAAAATGCATACATGCAAACATATGCAAATGCAACACATACACAAATGCATACATTATGCAAACACGATGCATTCATACATGCAAACATATGCAAATGCATACATGCACACATAATGCATTAATGCATATGCAACATATGCACACATAATGCACTAATGGATAATGCAACATATGCAAATTCATACATGCATGCATAGTATAAACATTATGTATTCATAAATACAAACATGTAAAACCTCTATAGCTAGAATAGCTTTAAATTTCATAAATAAATGATCAAGGCATGTTCAAAACAAGTTCAATAACAAGTCAAGTATTAAAAATATAGTTCAAGATAAAATAAAGTTTTCTGCCTTGAGGAAATACGTGGCGGCTTTGCTTGAGAGGACTTCAAGGGTGAAGGAGTCGGAAGAGCTGATAGATTTGAAGTGTGATTTGCATTTACCCCATAAGAAAGGGATGTAAATGCAAATGAATTTGTAGGAGAAATAGAAGTGGTTAACATGGATTGGTAGCCATGAGGAGGAACAGGGAAAGAAGTTTATGAATATGGGTAACATGTAGGTTGAGAAAGGGAAGATTGGAAAAAGAAAATATTGTCTTCTTCACCTTGAGATTGAAAAGATTGGGACATTTGTGAATCCATTACCTAATATGAAAACAAAAATAATGAGTAACATATATATAAATTGAAATTAAAGAAAAAGGATGAATAGAATGTGTGTACAAAGCCTTTTGCACTTGAACTTCACTCTAATGAACTTGGAGAAAAATATAGGCAGAGAAAAATGATGAGTGTACATGTCAATATAAACATGCATTGATGTAAAATTGAAGTAGAAGAACGCCTCTTCACTTTGTATGATAAGTCTTCTCCTCTTCACATCATACTATGGTAGAGCACAAAAATTGATGTGTGTCTCCTTCTATAACCATATGAAAAATAAACATTGAAGATGTAAGTTACATAAGTTGGAATTTAGTTTTTTCTTGTATGATGTAATATATGACATAGTCACACTTGCTTTATGACTATAAAACATTTATTTTGCTGACTCATAAGGAAAATCCATTACCTAACATGAAAACAAAATTAATGGGTAACATATATATAAATTGAAGTTAAAGAAAAAGGATGAATAGAATGTGTCACTCTTGTATGATGTAATATATAACATAGTCACTCTTGCTTTATGACTAGAAAACATTTATTCTGTTGACTCATAAGGAGAGCTGCTCAAGCAGGGAGCAGAGTTGGTACAATAGTAGTCATTTTGTGCCATGAAATGACATTGAGAGGAGCATCCTTCCATTGCCCTATTTGAATGGGCCTTCACAAGAGAGTTGGTACAATAGTAGTCATTCTGTGCCATGAAATGACATTGAGAGGAGCATCCTTCCATTGCCCTATTTGAATGGGCCTTCACAAGTGATAGGACCATCCTTCCATCGCCCTATTATTCGAGCATAGGGGCAACACAATTCTATAACCACTTTCTGTGAATCGAACCTTAGAAAGAAGATTCATAATGTTATGTCTTTTAGCGAAACCCTATTCAAAGATGAGAAAGAAGTTTCATATTGCTTTGTCGTCAAGTGAAAGCCAATCCAAACCATGTGAGATAGTGTTCTCTCGCATGATGAATTACTTCATATTTAGAAGGAATTATTGTTTCATTATGTAAGGCGAGGCAAGATCTTACCTATGACCAATTATCAATAAAGACAAAATCTTTGAATCTCCTAAGACTATCTAAGTTTCATGCCACTTCTATAGCAAATTTCAATATAATTTGATGTTTACAATAAAAAATAAATTAAGAAAAAACTAATTTTAAGCCCACATGTTTTGTTTTTAGTGTAGGTCGAGACATCCAAAGGTGGAAGAAATAGGTGAGCTTGCTCCTTTCTATCTCACATGAGTGGAGCTAAACTTGGAGGACGATTCAATCTTTAGAATAGTGAAAGATCAGGTTTCTTTGAATCTTTGATTTGGGGACCTTAAAAATGGCTATCTTTTTTCAAGGAGTTGAATATTCAGTGATGGATTGGAGAAAAAAAAAGGTAATGTTTTAAGCATTCATTTTGAAAGGCCCTTCGCATGGGCCAGATCTCGTTCCATCATTTTCTACGTCTTGGCTAATAGATGCAGCAGACCATTACTTGTGATGTAGTTTGCTAGTAAAATGCTTTCTCCGTCGGGATGGCTATCGGCTACTGGCGCAGGTTGTGCAGCTGCCATGTCTGCTGTGCTGGCGAAACTTCTTTCATCGCAAGTAAGTAGCGAGGATTGAACTCATGGACCGAGATGTTGTCCCTACTTTTCTGAAGTTTTTTCTTTGCTTTCTTCTCTGGAATGGCGCAGCTACCGATGCTAGTGCAGGCACTGGGCTACGGCGGTGTTGTCTTACTTAATGTACTTATGTGGAGCCTGTATGTGCGGAGTCTCAAGACTCTCTCTTCCCTACAGGCCACTGTGGTCAATTTTGCATCCAACTTTCTCATCTCTGGGTTTGCAGGCTACCTCTGCTTCTCCGAGAACCTCTCCTCCCAGGTGCATTTCCTTTATTGCTTCCCCTTAAAAAATGTTCAGTGGTTGACATGCACGAAAAGTCGCTGACAGATATGAGTGACATTTCATCTGTTGTGTATCGTTGTTGATACCATTGGACACACATTTTTCATTAATGAAACCTAATCATTTTTTCCACATCGTGACGAACGGACACATTCTTCGTTATCATTCACACAGCAGATATTGGTTGCCGGGTTTGTTTTGTAAAAGAAAACATTCTCGAAGTAAAAGATGTAAAACGCTAAACTCACACAACTTGTGCTAGCAAAAGAGAGTGATCCAAGGGTGTTGATGAAGAGGCTAAGGAAGAAGAGGATGCCCCACAACTCCAATAGCTTCTCCAATTCCAAGTGTGCAAAAATAAGGTAGACACAGACACTTAGGATAGCACATACAGACACTTAGGGTGTTGATGAAGAGGCTAAGGAAGAAGAGGATGCCCCACAACTCCAATAGCTTCTCCAATTCCAAATGTGCAAAAAGAAGGTAGACACAGACACTTAGAATAGCACTCAACTATTGCTCCGGATCCCCAAGCTTGAAAGCACTCTAAGAGTAGTGTAAGTGATGTTTTAGAAGCCCCTCAAGCCTCCTTTATAGATTGAATCCTAGAGAAAAAGGTTCCAAAAAAGCTAGATTTGGCTGTATTTTTATTGCAAATCAACATAAGCAACTAGTCAGGCTTAACTATAATCCATTGGATTTTATGATGTGTCTTTTACAAATTTACGACACATCATGTCTTTGAAGTGTTTTTGAATTGATTTTGAATCTTTGACTAGAATTAGGGTTTTATTTCTGATAAGGTTAAGAGTTGTGAGATGGTGAAGTGATATATATGGATGGAAAGCTCACTTCGTGTTGTATAAGATGGAGAGAAGAAATATTCGACCATTTTTGACTATTTTCGACCTAACCTACTAATGAAAAAAATAAACCTATACAAGCTAACTAATAATGTCCAAAATATATACAATATGTGCGAATGAATTATCTTTTGATTCCCCTCCTAAACTCTATTTGTTTGGAGCTTTGAGATTCAACTTCTTCTAGTGCTTCTCAAATGTGTCTCGAGCTAATGCTTTGGTAAAGATAGCTGCAACAATATCTTGAGTTAGATGCATTGAAGTTCAATTTTTTCTTTCAAGATCCGTTCTCTAATTTAGTTGTAATGAATGTCAATATACGTTGTTCGAGAATGGAACACTAGATTTCTAGCCATTGCAATCGTACACTTTGACTATATATGAATATACATGTAGGTAGGGAATCTTCAAAATGTAAGTTCTTTAAAAGGTTTTGTATCCAAATACATTCTGTGGTAGCTGTATAAGCTACTCTATGCCTTTGCCTCACATTTGAAGTAGTTATTGTGTTTTGTTTCTTATTTAACCATGATAAGAGTGAATTAGTAAGAACAAAACAATAACTTGTTGCAGATTTCCTATCATCATAATCATATGCGCAGTTAGAATCTACATATTTTGTCAATTTAAAGTTTCTTTGTTTCCATGGAAACTCAAGAACAAAATCTTTTGTCTCCTTCAAATATTAAAAATTTCTCTTCACTCCCTTCCAATGTGTTGTTAAAGCTTGGTGCATAAGTCTACTTACATGTGATACTTGATATTGAATACTGAATATCAGGTCTAGTATTACATACCTAGATCAAGCTACCATGTGCTTGACAATATAATGTACTATCAAATGGTCCTTTTTCATCATTGTAAGTTGACAATTTAAGATTTGGTTCCATAGGTGTTGAAATATTCTTACAATGTTATATGCTAAACCTTTCAAGCAACGTTTGAATAATTTCTTTTGATTCATAGAAATAGAATGACTATCTTAAGAAAATTGAATGTTCAAATAATAATGCAATAAGTCTTGTGTCAGACATATCAAAAGTTTTTGTTATATGATGGAAAACTAGATTCTTAGCCATTGCAATCACACACTTTAACTATATATGAATATACATGGAGGTAGGGAATCTTCAAAATTTATGTTCTACAAAAGGTTTTGGATTCAAATACATGCTATGGTAGCCGTATAAGCTACCCTATGCTTTGCCTCACATGTTGAAGTAGTTATTGTGTTTTGTTTCTTATTTAACCATGATAAGAGTGAATAAGTAAGAATGAAACAATAACTTCTTGTAGATTTCCTATCAGTATAATCACCTGCCCAATCTGAATCTACATATTTTGTCAATATAAAGTTACTTTGTGTCCATGGAAACTCAAGAGCAAATCTATTGTCTTCTTCTAATATTTAAAAATTCTTTTCACTCCTTTCCAACAAGTTGTTAAAGGTTGGTGCGTAAGTCTACTTACATGTGATATTGGATATTGAATACTGAATATCAGGTCTAGTATTACATACATAGATCAAGCTATCAAGTGCTTGACAATATAATGTACTATTAAATGGTTCTTTTGCATCATTGTAAGTTCATAATTTGAGATTTGGTTCGATAGGTGTTGAAATATTCTTACAATCTTGCATGCTAAATTTTTCAAGAAACTTTTGAATTATTTCTTTTGATTCATAGAAATAGAATGACTGTCTTAAGAAAATTGAATGTCTAAAAATAATAATGTAGTAAGTCTCATGTCAGACATATCAAAAGTTTTCTTCAAGTCCTTAAACTTATAAATGTTTTCTTCATTGGGACCCGTCAATAAGATATCATCTACATGTATTGTCAGGGAGCACTAGATTGTGCCCTCTTACTAGATTGGAGAAGATTTTTGAAATATACTTTTGACCACAAGATTATTTGCAGAGGGGAAACAATAAAAAATATACAACTGATATGAGAAGTCCCATAATCCGAGATTGATAGGTATGATTAACTAGGCTAGACAAGATATAGGAGATTCTACAACCCGGGATCGTAGATATGACCAAAAACTCCCTTCACACAACCTTGGCTAGACAAGATATAGGAGATCCCACAACTTGGCATCGCAGGTTTGAAATACGATATTAGAACTCCCTTTACATTGATGAACTAGATATAGAAAAGAATTGGACAATATCTCAACTACGAGATTACAAGATGAAAAGACTGTATGTCTAGAAACCAAACTAGACAATACTATAATAAGGAGCTAGAAAGAAGAAAGAACTGGAACTTGGAAAGTACTTATTTGGAGATCTTGACTTCTTGAGCTCCCAAGATTGGCATTGTCAAGATTGAAGATCTCTTTGGCCATCCCCTCTTTATATAGGCTCTTGAGGGCAGTGATCTAAGGCCGAGTTTAGATAAGGGTGGAAGCCCCGATGAGGAACCTTTTTTAAATGACCATAAAATTTTACCATATGAAGGACCAAGGTACTCATTTACATAGGGTTGCAACCCTCCATTGAGATACATGTCACATCACGACACATATGCAAGGTTTTTGTTTCAACCCTCCCCTCTTTGGAACATTGTGCCCAAAGTTCTTTGTAATCATATCAGTTCATATTTTGTATTATTTTTAAATTCTTTCATAAATCAAACTCAAATATTTCAGCCAATAAAATAGTATGGATTTTTTTGTTTCATCGTCCTTGAATGTTCACAAAGGACAATTACACACAAATGATGTGTATGGTGTTTCTCGTGCTTATGTGAACAAGAGAAAGGTGGAACTATAATTTCAAGCTTTATTCCACATGGAATAGTGGCTTTTTTCATGTTTGTTCCACCGCCTATGTGTGAACTCAGCCTTAGACCCCTTAGAAGGGTGATTCCAATTGATGTCATCAATGATGTCAACGAGTCGAAATAGGGTTGCAAGGTGTCGAAACAGGGCATGTAGATAGTAGTCCTTAGGGTTTTGGAATGCTTTGAACATGATGACACTAGTAGATTCTTCAAATTCTTCATGAATTTCGGGATATGAAAAGTTCGTGTGAAATTTAGGATGCATTCGAGTTAGTTTTCTTCTTGTCCATGACATCACCTCCCCCTAGAGCAATGAGTCCTACAAGAAGAAGTTTTGTTTTCTAGTTTTGACTTCATTGGCTTCTTCACAAGAATAAATTGTTTGAACATTTAGTGGTACATGGTGGTGTTTCTAAGATCTCTTAATGGAGAGGCCTCCTTGATTGAACATGACCTTCTTATTGTCCTCTACTTTTCTATTATCTTCTTCATGTGTATGCTCCATATTAACTATTTTGGTTTGTTGGGCTTCCAAGATTGGTGATTAAAGATTCAAATTCTTGAAAAAGAGTGCCTTTGTTATTCAACACTTCTGGCTCTTGGACTTGGCTTTCTCTTAAGCAATCGATCCTCACATTGAACTACCTGATTTGTTCGAGGCATGGATATAAAGAGATGCTTCACTTCAGCTTTTAGGCCACTTTGGAACTGATTAACCAGGTTGTCTTCTTGATATGTAGATCTGTGAAATAATATTTTGAAATCTAAGGTGTAGTTTGAAACTAAATGATCACTTTGTTGTAACAATCTTCTAAACTCTTGAAATTATCCTATCAAATCCCTTATGGTAGACTAGATAACCGTGCATAGGGAATCCATGGTGCTTGAGATGAACTTGGTATGATAGTCTTGCCAAAATGTTAGGGTAGCACTGCCCTTTGATTAGACTGAACAAGATTTCTGAAATAGAATTCTGATTGCAAGATTACCCACGCAAGGAAATACAAGACATACAACGGATACAAGAAGTTCCACAACCTAGGATTGATAGGTATGGATAATTAGACTTGATAGGATATAAGAGATCCCACAATCCAGGATCTTAGGCATGAAATTGATGTTGGAAGTGAGGTAGGCCCAAATAATGATCATGTATTTTTGAGGATCTTTCCAACACTTAGAACCTTGAACAAATATTTGAGATGAGAAAACTCAGAGAATAGAATAGAGACAAGAGTTAAAGAGCAGCTTAAATGAATCCAGCAACTACCCAAACATAAATTAAACCTTCTATGATGTATAAACAGCAGCAAGAAATTCCTTCAATTGTTGGAGCAGTAGGTATAACTTGGTACAATAGCAACAATGGAAGAAAACCAGAGGATAGCAGCAGCGACTCATATTAATCAGCTGGCACACAAGTAAATGTGTGTAGAAGGAAGAGTGGCAGCAGCAAAATAAACTCCAGACCTGCCAAGAACACTTCAAAAATCTGCTACAACTGCTCCAAGAACTCTACAAAAGAAACCTTAACTCGTAAACTTGATGGAGGCTTCAAAGCTGAATGTAAAGAGTGTCCATGAAACCCTCTTTATATAGCATGGGTTTAGCCACAAAAAATCATCCTCAAAAGCACAAAAAACTCATAAGAAGAAATCACATTGAAAACGACGGAAGTAGGCTTTTTGATTTATTTTTTATTCGAATTTGCTTTTGGGCCTTGCATTTGGCCGAAATTAATCGAAGCCATAGATTTATTTGCTTTTCAAACTTCAAATCACATCCATCCCTTATCTCATATTGATTTTGTTCAATAATCTGTGTAATTTTTAATGTTTGACTTTGGATAATGCTTTGGAAAAAATATCTTCCACATTCTCACTTATAGGTACATTTATAAGCTCAATGTGCTTCTTAGGTACCTACTCATGAATATAATGATAGTGGACTTCAATATGCTTAGTCCTTGCATGATGAGCAAGATTCTTCGCAATAACAATAGTACTTTGACTATCTAAATATATTTGCATAAGAAGATGAACATGAACATTGAGATAACTTAAAATTGTTTTGCAACCAAATAGCCTAAGTGTAGCTATAAAGGAAGCCCTGTACTTTTCTTAACTTGAAGATGTAGCCATTGTCATTTGTTTCTTAAAATCACAAGCTATAAGGCATTCACCAACATAAAAACAATAGTCACTTGTACTTGTTTTTGTGTCTTTGCCACCTATCCAATCAAGATTTGTAAAACCTTGAAGTATAAAATGCGAAAACTTTGGAAAAATCGTAGTGTATTTCATAGTTCCTTAAAATATATGAAAAATGAAAAACCTTGAAGTATAAAATGCGGAAACATTGGAAAAATCGTAGCATAATTCATAGTTCCTTAAGTTCTGACTTAAAAAACGAAAGATTTGAGTCCTTGAGACTTTCCATAATCATATCATCAACATAAATGATGATTATGATCAGAACATTTGTCTCTTACTTAACATAGAGAGTGGAAGTATCTTTTGAGTCTTTAAAACCAATAGACAAAAGATAAAGATGAATCTTTTCATACAAAGCCCTTGGTGCTTGCTTTAACCATAAAGAGATTTTATACGATTGCATACTAAATGTTCTTGATTCTTCAAAACCCTTTGGTTGTTGCATATAATCATCTTCATGAAGATCACCATTAAGAAAAGCAGTTTTGATATCTAACTTGTAAACTTTCCAATCAAAGAAGGCAACAAGAGAAGGCACAACCTTGATTACGGTCATTTTAGAAGTAGGAGCAAATGTTTTGTCATAGTCAATACTTATCTTTTGTGCATACCTTGTGACAACTAAACTTGCTTTATACCTATAGATTGTACCATCAGCTTTTCTTTTCATTTTGAAGATCCACTTAACATCAGTAACTTTCTTATCCATTGGTAACTCACAAAGCTTCCATGTTTGATTCTTGTGTATAGAATCAATCACCTTCTGCATTGCTTTCTTCCAAACATGATTATGGAATGCATCTTTGAAGTTTGATACTAGCATGTTCATTCTCTACATTCTCTATTGAAGTAAGAGAAAGATTGCTATGAATTTCACTTGATTTGCTTGATCTTTTTGACTTCTTGTCCTTCCTTTAAAAACT
>CM035428.1:116100094-116157594 GCA_020310875.1 Ceratopteris richardii
TCTTCTCAAATGTGTAATCATACACTAGGATCCACAAATTTGCATTTACCTTAAGAAAGGTTTCTCAACGTACTTCTGTTGTGTCATGTAAATACACTAAACAGAGTAAGGAACTGAATCTTGGGACTTGTGACTGACAACTCACAACTTAGTGTATTATGAACACTAGCTGGTTCATCTCTGAGTGTACTCAATCTCAACAAAGTTTCATATCTATGTTGTCATCTTGTCTTCATCCTTGTTCTATCTGTAAGTCCTTCATACCTCTTTCCTTCAAAGTCTGGTTCAATCATATATGTGCGCACCTCATAAGTAACAAGGAGAATGTTCACATAATGCCTATGTTCTGTTTTTTACAATGGATTTTTACTCATCTTTCATAGTTGCAGCTTGCAACCTACCATTTATCTTTCAAAGGTTCACTTGTACTATTTGGCCCTAGTTCATTTGAAAGAATACTTAAAACGAAATCATTAATGAAATCATCAAAAACATAATCAACTCTTTTGTTTTTTTGCAAGTCTAGCTTCTCTTTGAGTTTCGTAGGTTTTTATTGGTCATCATGCAACACAAGAGATGGTCATGGGTTTATTGTCATCATGCAACACGAGAGATTGTCATGGGATTAATCGTCATCATGCAATATAGGACATGGTCTATTATGTTTCTTCCATAGTAAGAGCTGAACGAATTAAAATGTTTTTACTTTGAGAAGAGGTGTTTTCAAGTTTGTCTTGACCCTTTTATTAATGTAAGTTCATCTTCTTTTTCATCTGTATCAACATCATGCACTTGTCCTATCATGGTTTGTTGATAGAAATACATACATGACACTTTGCGATTGTACATCTAGGTCTTCCATAATTCCAAAATGTGATACACAATTAAGTAGATACTACGCATAATGGAGCTGATTTTGCTATATAGTCTTGCGGTCGAATACCATGAGCTTATTGTTGCACTTTCATTTTAGGATGAATTTGGGTTTGCCTAGATTCATTTTGTAGTATACGATTATCGTATCAGCAGACATGCAGTTTTTACTTGTGGATTCATGTAGTTTTTGCTTGTGGATTCTTTGTTGGAGTTGAGGCCAGTTGATAGGTGTGTCTACTCAGCTATGCATTTTTTGTAATTTTTCCTATCTTTTGTTTGCATTTTGTGCTAGGCTTCATTATGGCCAAGAATACGCATCACGCCTAGAAGTGATAGAAACTCAGTTATGCTCGAGGTGTGTGTGATTGTGGGGGGTGTGTGAGTGTGTATTCATTCCTAGTTCTATACCCACCATGGGGTACTGATGATGCTAGTGGGAATGTCATAGTATTGAGCTGACATTATGCATAATTGAGCTAATTTGCTATATAGTCTTGTGGTTGACTACCCATGAGTTTATAGTTGCACTTTTATTTGAGGGCATATTTAGGGTTTGCATGGATTCATTTTGCTATATATGTGATACACCGTTCATAGCTTCTTATGTTAAGCATGTTAGAAGTAAATATCCACCTCTTAGATGTATGCTTGCTTCAAGTGGCCGAATTGTAAGGCCTCCAAATGAGGAGAGCCATGTGCTATCGAATAAAGCTCTTAGTTTAGGCATTAGATGTGATTGAGTATCATTATAAGATGGTGGGATGCTATGTAAAGATCATATATCTACTTTACTTAGGCAAGAGATTTGTATCTTGCCACTGAGCATGTAGTTGGGCTCTAGGGCATTGCCATGACTAGGGAGCCTGCAACCACCTAAGCTAGGTTACCTAAGCTAGGTTCAAGGGTCGGAATCCTCACTTGATAATAGAGGGAATATACTTGGACTCTCTCTCTCTCTCTCTCTCTCTCTCTCTCTCTCTCTCTCTCTCTCTCTCTCTCTCTCTCTCTCTCTCTCTCTCTCTCTCCCCCCCCCCCCTTTCCCCCCCCTCCCCCCCTCCCCTTCCCCCCCCCTTCCTCTTCTCCCGCTTCTTTGCTCTCGAAGGCCTTCGAAACTCTAACGTGCATCTGCTCTCGTTCCTTTGCTCCCGAAGGCCTTCGAAACCTTAATGTGTAGCTTCTCTCACCCCTTTGCTCTCGTCCTTTTCTTGAACCCCTTGCTCGCAAACCCTCCCCCTCCGAGTACCTCGTCATCCTATGCATCACACCTTTCACTCTTCCCTTTGCCTCGCATGCCTCGATCATCATGGGTGGGTCGAAACCCTAGGTTTCTAGGGTTTCCTTTTTTTAGCAGACAACCCTAATTAAGACGACCTAGCATTGAACAAAGATGGCCAAAATAGAGGCCCTAATTAAGGTGGACAAATTCGATGTTATCATCAAAGATAACAAGAAGACGGTGGACTCGACCATCACTTCCATCATCAAACGTATCTCCAAGCTCGAGAAAGAAGTCGAGGGCTTCACCAAAGAACACGAAGCTTGGGGAAAATAGAAGGAAGACTGAGAAATGGAAAGATTGAAGGAAAGAGAAGTATGGCTCAAGAGGCAACAAGATTGGGTAGAAGAGAAAAAGACCATGCAGGAGCAAATCAAGTCCTTGAAAGCATCGATTGCCTCCCTCACCCCGGAAGAAGGTGAGCTAATGAGGGAAGCTCTTAAAATGGAGCTTATTGAAGCCTTGACCGCGAGCATTGACACCAAGCTTGAGGCAACCAAAGAAGGATGGTTTGAAGTAGTGAAGAAAAACATCAAGAAAGAGGCGAAAGTAGAAGCACAAAAAGAAGAAGCCCTCATTGTACACACTACCATTGAGGAGGAGGTGATGCGACGAGCTCGACGTCTTAATGTGCTGGTCACAAACGCCTAATGTAATTTACATTTCAGCTCTCTTCTTCTTTCTCTCTCTCTCTCTCTCTCTCTCTCTCTCTCTCTCTCTCTCTCTCTCTCTCTCTCTCTCCCACAAAAAAAAAAAAAAAAAAAAAAAAAAAGAAAACCCACCACATGACAGCCTAAAGGGTCATAAGTGTCTTGGATACCATCTCCAAGCCATCTTCATATTTGCATTTCTCTCCCTAGCTGTAGTGAGAACAAGCCTGGTCATCTCTGGTACTCATATTTCATCACCACAGAAAGTGTCTTAAATCCCTCTCGGATGAGGAAATGGAATCGGCCACATATATTGTAGTATGCTGGACAATGTCATAATCAACTCCCTCAGGTGCATCTTGTCATACATGAGATATCCAGTCTTAGTTGGGCATTTTAAGATATCCAGTCTTAGTCTTATCCAGTCTCAGGTGCATTTTAAGTCTCTGATCGTGGCTTGTCAGTTTGGATGTTTTGACAGAGCATGTAGATGTTCGTTTATTTGTTTTCAATTGATGATCAGGTAATAAAGATTATGAAAGGGAAAGACATAACGCTATTTTAATGAAACTATCAAATAACTACTAAGAACTTCACCTCTGATTTGCATGCAGTGGTTTTTTGGAGCTTTTTTGATAGTTACCGGTATTGTGCTGATCAGTGAAGCTGGAGATACGACAGAAAAATGCAAAACTAATTAAAATGCAAGGTGGCCAATGATTCCCTCAAAATCAGAAGGTCACGTTGGAGCCCGTCTGAAAGCTGTTGCCAGAACCTCAAATCAAAGATCACATCAGTATATCATAAATTTTACAAAAGGAATCCTTCATGGTTACAACTGTCAGGGAT
Source organism: Ceratopteris richardii (assembly GCA_020310875.1). Taxonomy (NCBI): domain Eukaryota; kingdom Viridiplantae; phylum Streptophyta; class Polypodiopsida; order Polypodiales; family Pteridaceae; genus Ceratopteris; species Ceratopteris richardii. Next base: position 116,103,746 of record CM035428.1, read on the forward strand.
TCTTTTGTACCATATGCAAGGTGAACCTTTTTTTATACTTAAAAAAAAACCAGTAAACATGCACATGCACATGCACATGCACATGCATGAAGCATAATTATAATGGTTGGACATTCTGGAAAAATATGCAATGTTAACATAAGCACATATGATTTCAGTATATTTATGGAAACTCTGGTTTTATAGACATCGTAATTGATCTGCTGTTTTCAATTGTCCACGAACTAGATAAGCATTCAAATAGCGTTGTTTTCATATGGGAACCGACTTTCCCAGAGAATCTCTATAATGAACACAGATATCAATGATGTAGAACAGGATGTTATAAGAAAGATAAATTGATTGTTTCATCTTATTTAGATTTAAAATTCCCACAGTTCAATGAAAGAAGGAAAACTCTGGCCGTATTTGTCTGGCAATACAAAAGATAATATTCATAAAATGTTTCCAAAATAGGTGCTTCGAACGTTTGTATTTTTCACTTCTCTGGAATTTTGTGAGATCTTCTGATAAATGGACCCCCATGGACAACCTCTCTCTCTCTCTCTCTCTCTCTCTCTCTCTCTCTCTCTCTCTCTCTCTCTCTCTCTCTCTCTCTCTCTCTCTCTCTCTCTCTCTCTCTCTCTCTCCCCCCCCCCCCCCCCACCCACAAATGCCCCCAACCAACCTTCCGATTCTTCCCCCCTCCAAACCCCCAGAACGCCCCCAATACCCTCGAACCCCATATATGAATGAACAAGGACACACAGTCTCTCTCTCTCTCTCTCTCTCCCCCTCTCCCCCCCCCCCCCCCCCCCCCCCCCCCAAAAAAAAAAAAAAAAAAAAAAAAACCCAAATCTTGCTTCTCTCTATCTCCCTGTTCCCCTTTTCTCCCTCCACCTCCCCCTTTGTGTGCATGCGCATGCACACACGCACACACACATGAAAGTTACCTATCCATGCACATGCTCATACCCTTTGTCTTGCAGGTTTCTATTTACAAGGCATAGGCTAACACTATATTAAAGGAAGAACAAATCGAGCTGTGAGACAAAGCTGCTAATTTGAATGGATGACCTAACCTTTCATGTGTCATGTTTACTTTGATGGATTTACACATTAGCATTTCATTTCAGCTCTTGAGAGACAACTAGTATGTTATATGCAAAGTATTGCAGCAAGTCCTTGGTTTGCAATTATTGGTATATTAATCTAGCCTTGGCACTGGTGGGCACTGTTGGTTAAAGCATAGCTTTTCTCAGCATTGTGAATTAACATTTACATAGCGAGTGGATATTGATGTTGTAATTTGGACATGCTTTTTGCTCTTTCACTATCCCTTCAAAAAGCTATGAGATTAGCGTTCCTCAGATCCTTGGTCAAGTAAGATATTGCAAATTTTGGGATTGTTCCTTCTAGAGCTGTGTGAGTTTGGATCTTGGTCAAGTAAGATGATTGCAAATTTTGGGTTTGTTCCTTCTAGAGCTGTGTGAGTTTTTTTATTGTGCCACATGAGCTAATAATAACCATTGAATCTTATCGCGCGGATTTTATAAGACATTGAAAAGTGCACATTGCTTTTGAAGTAATAAAATTGGTTTTCATACTTAAATTAGAAAGTTAGGGTTTGACTTTCATTCATTACTTTTTGTAAAATACTTAAGTGCTATATATGGTTGGAAAAATATCAAGGAGTACTATCACATTATGTAATAAATAAATTTTGATCAAATTATCTCCATTTTGATCAATTGTTTAAGTGTTGACCAATATTATTTAGTGATTTTAACTTGTAGGTAGGGAGCCTAGTGGAAGGTTGCGCTTTTTAGACATACTTTCTAACAATCCCCTCCTAACATGATACTAGGGCATATGAAAAGGAGTTATATTTTTTATTTATTCTAGCTATTTGCTTTAGGTACCTCTATATTTTTCACATATCATGTAGAGTATCCTACAAACATACACAAGGATCTTTGTCATGGAGAGCTCTCCCCAAACACACATCACAAAGAGAACTCACACATCCCTCACTCTTCTCAACCAAGTACTACTTGGTAGGATAGAGACAACTACTAGATGCAATGAGACATTGAAAAGTGCACATTGCTTTTGAAGTAATAAAAGTGGTTTTGATACTTAAATTAGAAAGTTAGGGTTTGACTTTCATCCAATAATTTTTGTCAAATATCTAAGTGCTATATATGGTTGGAAAAATATTAAGGACTATTATCACATTATGTAATAAGTAAATTATGATCAAATTATCTCCATTTTGACCAATTGTTTGACTAAGTGTTGACCAGTGTTATTTAGTGATTTTAACTTGTAGGTAGGAAGCCCAGTGGAAGGTTGAGCTTTTTAGACATACTTTCTAACAATCCCCTCCTAACATGATACTAGCACATATGAAAATTAGTTATATTTTTTATTTATTCTAGCTATTTGCTTTAGGTACCTCTATATTTCTCACATATCATGTAGAGTGTCCTACAAACATACACAAGGATCTTTGTCATGGAGAGTTCTCCCCAAACACACATCACAAAGAGAACTCACACATCCCCCACTCTTCTCAACTAAGTACTACTTGGTAGGATAGAAACAACTACTAGATGCAATGAGACATTGAAAAGTGTACATTGCTTTTGAAGTAATAAAAGTGGTTTTCATACTTAAATTAGAAAGTTAGGGTTTGACTTTCATCCATAAATTTTTAAAATACCTAAGTGCTATATACGGTTGGAAAAATATCAAGGAGTACTATCACATTATGTAATAGATAAATTTTGATCAAATTATCTCCATTTTGACCAATTTTTTGACCAAGTGTTGACCAATATTATTTAGTGATTTTAACTTGTAGGTAGGGAGCCCGGTGGAAGGTTGCGCTTTTAGACATACTATCTAACAATCCCCTCCTAACATGATACTAGGGCATATGAAAAGTAGTTATATTTTTTAATTTATTCTAGCTATTTGCTTTAGGTACCTCTATATTTTTCACATATCATGCAGAGTATCCTACAAACATACAAAAGGATCTTTGTCATGGAGAGCTCTCTCCAAACACACATCACAAAAAGAACTCACACATCCCCCACTCTTCTCAACCAAGTACTACTTGGTAGGATAGAGACAACTACTAGACGCAAGAGTTATTATAGGATATGGACTCAAACATACCCCCAAGATTATTAAGGTCGGTCAATCCTTTTCAAATCAAGGTTATATGTTGAAATTATGAATTGGCCAAGCTCATCAACCTTAGAGCAAAGGAAGGGTGTTGTCAAAGCTAAAGGAGACTCCAATGGGCAGCAAAACACGAATCCGTATCCATTTATGTCAAATGAAAAGTCAAACGGCAAGGCAAGGCTAGATGAAGAGCCAAGTATCACACAAGGGTAGGTGAAAGGACACAACAAGGTCTATATAGTAATATTCTTGTGGAGAAGGTGCAACCAAGGCCATTCAAGTGTGTGGAGTGAAGGGAAGGACCTTTTGAGCAAGCCCAAGGAGTGCCAAAACTTGTCCAAGTAGAGAGGAGATCATATCAAGAGCTACAAAGCTTATACCCCTTGTAGGAAGAGTGTTTGGCTGACATTGCCTACTTCTCTTGTCCATTTCTCTCTGTGTAGATATCCATTTAATGCATATCATATCTTGTTCAAAATCTTATCTCTTGTACTTTCTCTACTCCAAATATCGTTACTAAATTATTCTCTAATAGCTACTACGAGCAATTCTAGTGAACCTCTATTTCTGTCATAAGGTAGCTACCTACACAGTCTATTTTGTATAGTCTGATTGCTTGACCTAATCCAATCCATTTGGAGTGATTGATAACTCATTTTGTAGCTATACAAGTCTATTGTGTGAGGAAAAAACCTTAGGTGATTTGGATCTTAGATGGTGGGTCAAATAGTTACAAATAGGTTGACTAGTTGTAGAAGGGGGTGAACTAGAGGGACCTAGGAGGGTCTACTCATGTTTCTTGTAAAAATATGAGTGTAAAATCTCACAGTTGGTATGCGACCACAATTGAGATATAGAGAGGATCAGTGGAAGGAGTTTTGCACAAAGGACAAAGGATCAAGGATTCATCAAGCTTCACAAAAAGGTATCTTTCATAAACCATATCATAGATATGGCAGATTTGGGATAGAAGGCTGAAGTTCTTGAAAACAATAACTATCAACCATGGAGATCCAAAGTATCCAACTATTTTATGAGCAAAGGACTTTGGCCTATTGTATGTGGAGATGAAGAAGCACCTAAGGTTGACCCAAAGGACCAAAATAATACAAATGCAAAGCTAAGGTTCTTGAAGGAATGGGAGGAGAGGAATAAGAGAGTTGTCTTCTTAATATCTTATGTAATATCCAACACTATGATTGGCCATATTTCAGAATTTAATCATGCTAAGGATGTTTGGAAAGCCATTGAGAAGGTCTATGCTACTTCCACAAGGAGTAGAAAGATGCATTTCAAAGATGAGCTTCATACACTTATGAAAGCTAGTGGTCAATCCATAGTTGAATACACCCTAAGATTCAAAGAACTAAGGGATCACCTTGCATTCATTGATTGCAAAGCTGATGAAGAAGACATAGTGTAGATCACCCTCAATGGACTTAGAGGGAAAGATAAGTGGAATCCTTCGATAAGCACTATCCTTTATATAGATTCTCTCCCATCATTGGAGGAGCTCATCCCTCATCTAGTGGTAGAAGAGAATACAATGGGAGATGCACCAAGGAGCAAGGATGCACACAACCAAACACTCTATGCCAACAAAGGGAAGGGCAAAGGAGGCAAGAAAGGTAAAGGTTTCAAAGGCAAAGGCAAACAATCGAACGAAGATGAGAAGAATCAAATTCACACTCTAAGAAAGGGTAAGGACAATATTCCACATAAAGGTATGCTTTGTTATATTTGGGGTAAGCCAATCACATTTCTTTAGATTGTTTGTTCAAGGATGACAAAGGAGGTAAGAAGGACCAAGGGAACTATGCTATCACCACTTCAAAGAATGATGGCAATGAGCAACTCATAGCAATGAGGCGTCAATATGATAGGGGTGCCTTGGACCAAAAATGATAAATAGATTTTGGTTGCAGCAATCACATGTCATGCCAAGGAGATGTTTTCATCAATCTGCAAGTTCCAAAGACCAGGCTGTGTGGAAACAAGTGATAACACATAACACCCCATAGAGAATGTGGGGATATTAGATTGGGAGAAGATGATTCTAGATAGGTATTACAGAAAGTACTTCATGTTCCTTCCATCACTAAAAACCTTCCTTATTTCTATAGGATAGATGGTAGAAAAGGGATTGCAGGTCATATTCAATTAAAAGGGCTGCCTTGTGAAGGATGGATGAAGGTTGTAGCCAAATGAAGAAGAGTAGACATGATATTCACTCTTGATGTTACCTCCACACATAGCCAGGCATGTTATGCCATGTTTGGGACTAGGAAGGTTGTAGAGATTGATCTTTGGCATAAAAGAATAGGGTATGTGAATTTTCCTAGGCACAAGAATATGAGCAAAGTAGGATTGATGAGAGGTTTACCAAACTTTGATGGTTAATCCATGCACAAGTTTTGTGATGCTTGCCAGCTAGGTAAGCAAGCTAGACAACCTTCAAGAGGAGTACTCACATATCAACAAAGACCTTGGAGCTCATACACATAGATGTTTGGGGGCCTAGCAAGGAGGCTTCCTTAGGTGGAGCAAAGCACTTTGTCACATTCATTGATGACTTCTTAAGAAAGGTATGTATTTATATCATTAAGGGAAATTAGATGTGCTCTCCATGTTTCAAATGTTCAAGATTGAAGTTTAGAAGGAAGCACGTAATCAAGTGAAAAACCCAAGGTCCAATGGATGGGGAGAATATTTCTCTAAGGAATTTACAATGTACTTGTAGGATCATGGCATCAAAAGGTAGTTCACATGCAGGTACACCCATAAACAAAATGAAGTGGTAGAAAGGAAGAATAGGCACATTGTGGAGATAGCTAGGTGCATGATAAATGAAGGTAAATTACCATTCTCTTATTGGGCATAGGCTATAAATACATCAATGTAGCTTATTCTCCTGATTAGTGTATGTCTGTAGTGGACTCAGATGTTTGGTACTTTGATAGTGGGGCAACCAAACATATTACCCCACAACGCAGTTTCTTCACTTCACTCGAGCCTACCCCTATAGGGAATACTCTCACATGCGCCAACAACTCCTCTTATCTGATCATGGGAGTTGGTAAGATCATTCTGACTACTACTGATGGTAGTCTTTTACATTGTCAGATGCTTTATTTGTGCCAGGGATCAAGAGGAATCTGTTATCAGTTTCTACATTAGCCAAGATGGGCTTGGTTGTGAAATTTGTTGATGACAGATGTACAGTTCATGATCTGTCAAATGGAGACATGATTATTGCTTTTGGCATTTTATGTTGTGGGCTGTATAAGCTCATAGACTGAAAAATCTGTGAATGATTCAACATGCGCAATACATGATTCTCAAGCTATGTCAGATGCAAAGCTTTGGCCTGCACGCTTTGGTCATCTGAATTTTGCTAGTTTGCTACGCTTGCAAAAATCTGAAATGGTGTCCTCTTTGCCCAAACTTGAGGCACCCGGAAAAAATGTCTGTGAAGGTTGTATTTTGGGCAAAATATAGCGTTTCTCCTTTCCAAAAGATGGTTCAGATTGAGCTACTCAGAAATTGGAGCTTGTTCATAGTGATGTCTGTGGTCCTATGCAGACACCCTCTTTTGGAAACTATCTTTACTTCGTGAGTTTCATTGATGATTTTCTAGGCATGTATGGGTATATCCGCTCAAAGCAAAGTCTAAAGTGTTTATGTGCTTCAAACAGTTTTTGGTTTTGGCTGAAAATCTATCGGCATGTAAAATGGGAACCCTCCATTCTGATCGCGGGGGGTAATATATGTCTTCTAAATTTAATGCATTTCTGGCTGAACATGGGATAAAACATCAATGTATAGTGCCGTATAGACCTCAATAGAATGGAGTTCTTGAACAGAAGAACAAGTCACTCATGGAGATGGCGAGGTGTATGGCCATCGGTGGACACAAAAGTATCATATCAATCAACCCAATTTGAATAAAAAAAGAATGCAAATTTGGCGATAATGGTGTTGAGATATCAAGCTCATTATTTGCTGATCTAGGATGACATATCACTTTTTTATTTTTCTGACATGTATAGTGGTCATGCCGGTATATGTCAGGGATAGTTCATTGAGCTTTACTAGATTTATCTACTGAGAGTGATGGCACATTTGTTTCTTGCTAGCTCACTCATTCATAGACATTAGGATTTTCCCTATGTACTGTTCTTTATATATTGCACTAGTTGTATTGTTGTTTTAGGTCATTCTTGTATATTCCTTTTATGTAATTGAAGAAGAAAAAGATAATTCTTCCTTGCCTCAATCTATGTGTGTGCTCCTCTTTGAGTGTGAGAGTGTGTGAGTGAGCTCTCTTCCTTATCTCCTTTCTTGTGACATGATATCAGAGCCAGTATGGCTATAGAGAGCTCGTGGAGAAGGCCGACAATGAAGAGTATGCGAGAAGGCATGGTGAAAGTGTGATTCACAAATGATCTCATATTTCTCCAAAAATTGACGTGCAGGTAGAAGACATTTAAATATTTTAGAGAGTTATATGTAGGTCAAGCATGAGTATCACCTCCTTTACTTGTCAATCCACAGAGACGTGAGGACTGGTATGAAGACTGTGAGCATGTGAAGGCACAAATGTGTGAGTGAGAAGCACACTAGCATGCACACACATACACACACACACACACACACACAAACACAAGGCCAGATCAAAGAGAGGAACAATGGAAAGCTTTCTATTGCAAAGGAACTCTCTTACAAAAGCTCAATCTCCCACGCTCAATGAACTAATAAAAAGCTAACTCTCTAACAAGCCAACGCCCCAAAATGAGCTCTCTAGCTCTTTTTATAGTTTTTTGACTAGTTTTGGCCCTGTCTAGACCTAATGTCCGGCCTAGCTAAAAATTAGGTTCTAAGGCTTATTTGAGGGCTCAAACGGACTCTAAAAATTATGAAAATTTGTAGGTAGCTACTTCTAATACTCCTCAAGCTCGAGGACTCCTCCGCATAACAAAATGGATTTAGAAAAATATGAAATGGTATTTATACTGGTTTTTAGTGTTGAAAATCACTATTTATATAGGGATTTCTTCTAAAAAATTGACATATACTTCTTGGATCTCCCTATATGCTCTGTCTTCTTGTGTGTGCACTTCTTTGAAGCATTCCTTTGCCTTGTGCTTGACCTTGAGTGCCAACACTCCCCCCCTCGAGTCTGTTGTCCCTAACATACCCTTGTTGTAGTGGGTGTTCCATGTAGTACTTTGAGAGGGAGTGTCCATCATGTATCAGCAATCACGATTGGTCTTCCAAATGTAGTGGGGTCTGTTGGCGAGTTCTCCATTATGGTTTTGCTAGCCTTTGCGAGGTTGAGTCCCTTTGTATGTACTGCTTCCTTGGATTCCAGCATGACCACGTATTTGTGAGCTTCCAAGAATGGCCAGTTGCCCAAAAGAGGTTGTCCATGTTGATGTTGAGCAGTTGTTGGCTATGAACTGCTTCTTATGTACTCATGTTGTAACCTTGATGTCCTCTAGATCCTTCAACTATGGGTTTCATAGTTATCATGCCAAGTAGTCGTAACCCATAATGAATGATGATAAGTGTGTAAGTGCATGGGTACATTTATCCAAGGTAACTTTGCCCAAACTGACTAGCATAGGTTCACATGCATGACTCTCTTGGAATGGGAGAAATGGATGTGTAGTCCTAAGGCTTTAACAATGCACGTAGGCTTACTAAAACACCAAAAACTCTTGGTGATGTACCCAAATTTGGAGTACTCTTTGAGATTTAGATCTTGGTTGTTCTGCTACTTTTGTCTTGGCTTTCTCCACTGCTTCTTTGGTAATGAGTTCGACTGCAATAGTGTGGTGGACTGCTCTCCCTTTCGTACCCAGATTTGCGTCATACTTGAAACCACTTTCTTCTTGAATTTTGTTTGTCTATTTGCTATAGCAATTGTCTTGTACGACTCTGCTTGCCTCTATGGTTGAACTACTGTGGCTGCATTCATCGTTGAAGAAGAAGAGAGATCCACTTGCCTTCGAGCTGGTTCTTCCATGATTGACTCCTTTTGCATCATAGAGCTTTTGACACATACAACTTCTTCTTCTATAACTAGTCTTAGAAGAACTAAGAGAATGTATGATCCTTGGATTTGTGGTCATACAATTACCTAATTCTAATGTAATACATTGTTCATGTACCCAAACTTGAAGAATTTGACTCTTGGGTTTAAGTTGACTACATGGTCATAGATCCAATCTTGGCCCAAGACAAGTGGTTCCATAAGGTCCTCATCTTGACATACTAGCATTTTGACTTTTATTGGGACATCCTAAAGGTAGGTGGGAAGCTCCACCCTGCCCAAACAAGGGGTTTCCACACCTCCCAATCCTATGAGATAGGCTTCTATGGAATTGATGTTCAATTGTAGATCTTGGCAATATGACAATCTAACTGCACTAGTTGCTGCACCTGAGTCAATCAATGCTCTCACATTTTATACACTCTTTCCTTGTCCTACCTCTATGTTCACAAAGGAACATCAGTCAATTATTCGAGAAGCAATTGCATCCAAAGTTTGGCACATGGCCATGTGATATCTTGGGGCATTGGGATCGACATCGAAGCCTTGTCTCCTTAACTTATTTCATCTAATGCGCTCTCTAGCCTCTACTTGTTCTTCCTCTCTAACCCTTAACTCTTCTGATTTTCACTTCTTAGCAATGTTGAGTCTCATTAGCATATCCTCTCTAAGAGGTTCTCGATACAGATTGACTCTACATCCACTAATATAGTTAGGCAAGATGTCACCTTCTAGAGTGGCCAATTGAACCGCACCACTAGTGGAAATTCTATTAATGATCATGGGTCCATATCCTCTTTTTTCCAATTTATGAGCATGATGCTTTAATGTGTAAACCAACACGAGGTCTCCCTCTTTCAGTCCTTTATCCTTGATGTGTGCATCAAAGTATGCCTTCTATCTTTTCTTTGTAGCATAGATGCCTGTTGCCATTCATAACCTCTTCTCACCTAAGCGTTCTAGGTCAAATATCCTAGAGGACAACTCATGCCCATTCCACTCGTGTTCTTGTGCTACTTTTAAAGTCGGGATCAAGAAATCTAATGGTAATATAACATTCTATCTGAAGACCATCTGAAACGGGGTGGCACTAGGAGTAGCATTTGACCATCCACCTGTAAAAAGAGAAAGCAAAATGTCACACAGATCCTCTACGCTGACTGATGTCTCCTTGGTACATGAAATTAATGGTTGAATTAAACAATATCATGGCTAATCAAATGCATTTAGTTTGTGGATGATGCAAATGTACCTTTTCTTTGAGAACTATACCCAACAAAAATACATTCCACAGTCTTATCATCCGATTTTGTTTATTGTTATCTAGGCACTAGTGCGTATGCAAGAAAACCAAAAACACAAAGATGAGCAACATATGAATTTCAACCATTCCAAGCCTCATATGGAGTGATAGATTGCAATGCTTTGGTGCGACACTTGTTAAGTACATATGCTACACACATAACAACCTCAAGCCAGAAGCTATGTGGTAAATCTTGACTTTTGACCATACATCTTGCCAATTTTATGAGATATTTGTTCTTCCTCTCAACAATTGCATTTTCTTGAGATGTATATGGCATTGTAAACTCGTGTTTTATCCCATGCTCAATTAGAAATGCATTAAAATCAAAATACATATACTCCCCTCCCTGATCAGAATAGAGGGTACCCATTTTACATGATGATAGATATTCAAGCATAACCAAAAACTATTTAAAGCACATAAATGGTTTGGACTTTTCTATCACTCGATAGACTCATGCATTCCTAGAAAATTCATCAATGAAATTCATGAAGTATAGGTGATTTCCAAATGAAGGTGTCTACATAGACCACATACATCATGGTGAACAAGCTACAACTTTTGTGCACATCAAATTGAACCATCTTTGGGAAAGGAAGAATGCTACCATTAGTGTCCATGTGAAAGGCCAAATGGCCACCGGGCACTTCTTTAATAAAACATATGGTGGTCATTTGGTTAGTCACAGACTGTAATAAAACATATTCTTTTCATATGTTCTTTAATAAAACATATAGTGGCCTGGTCAGTCACAGACTATAATTTCGACCGCATATGTAATACCTAAGAAGTCTTTGTTCGTGCTCCTTGTGTACTGTGTTTTTTGCATATTCTGCAGCCTCTGTGTGGAGTACCATGTGCGGCCCTAGGAGCTCAGTTTTCTACTGCAAGGATATCATTGTGGAGCTCTCAAGAAGGAGAACACACTGGGGTGCATTGCCATCAAAATACTTCACTGGTATCAGAGCATTTTGATGCAAAAGGTTTGTTCCTTCTGTGGGAGCAAAGCAAGCACCCGCCCACCCACCCAAGGCTTACAACTAAGGCAGTGACTAAGGCATAGACCTTGGCATACCTTGTCATCTGAGTCACCGTTGGCTGCACACCAGGGAGGACCACAATGATCAAGGAAGATAGAGGTTCCCAGTACTTCCCGAGAGGTCACCCATCCTAGTACTATTCCCCCTAGAGCTTGCTTAACTGTGGCAATCTCTTGCCACTAAGCTACACTCTAAGGGGAATAGTACTAGGATGGGGAAAGTTTAAGGTTAACATTACCTTGAACATGTTTTGGTCCCTCAAAGCTTCATTCTTTGCTTTCAAAGCCTGTTTTTGAAGCATTTTTGGGGTGTCTTTTGGAGCCATTTTGAAGTACTTTTGCACATAGTTCTCTTCACACAGGTCTAAGAACATCAAGAAGAGTGTTTAATTTTTACTTTATAGTATTAGACTGTGAAAGTGCATAGGAGCTTTGGAAGAAGTTATGCAATACATATGAAAAAGAGACGGCATCAACTAAAGTGTATCTGATGAAAAAATTATATGACCTTCGCATGAAGGACACAGATAGTGTTGCTGCTCATCTAAATGATTTTGATGCTATATTCTCCTAGTTGCAGGCTCAAAAAATGGATATGGATAATGAAATATGTAGTTCTTGGCAAGGAAAGTCTAGTTTGTGAGCTCAAGAAGAGCTTGTATGGACTTAAACAGTCCCCTAGACAATGGTACCAAAAGTTTGATGCTTTTATGAAGCCGCAAGGCTATTCTCGAAGCAATGAGGATCATTGTCTCTACACAAAGAGATGCTTGGATGGCAGCTTTATATGCTTGATACTTTATGTCGATGCTATGTTGATTGCTGGGAAGTCCTCTTATGACTTGTCAATTCTCAAAAAGAAGTTGAGGCAAACATTTGATATGAAGGATTTGGGGGATGCCAAACATATTCTTGGCATGCACATTACTTGTGATAGGAGTAAAAGGTGCATATACTTGTCTCAAAGTGCATACATATCCAAAGTACTTCATATGTTTAATATGCAGGGTGAAAAGGCATTGAGTACACCTTTACCCATATATGTGAAATTGAGCAAGGATGATTGCACCAAATCAGATGAGGAAAAGGAATTCATGACCAAAATTCCCTATCAGTCTACAGTTGTTAGTCTCTGTATGCTATGGTTGCTACAAGACCAGACATTGCATTTGCAATGGGAGTTGTGAGCAGATATATGTCTAATCATGGCAAAAAACATTGGGGAGCGGCCAAGATGATTTTGAGATATCTGAGTGGCACTAAGGACAAGTATCTATGCTTAGGTAGAGGGAAAGAATCCATTATTGGTTACACAAATTTTGACTATGCTGGTTGTATAGACAATCGTAAGTCTACATCAGGGTACATTTTTCATTTTGTTGGAGGTGCTATCTCTTGGAGATCTTGTCTTCAAGAATGTACAACTGTTTCCACTATAGAAGTAGAGTATGTTGCAACAAGTGAGGCATGTAAGGAAGCATTGTGGCTTTCTTGTCTTGCTTGTGAAATGGTTCTACCTCAACATGTACCTCGTTTGCTCAGTGACAATCATAGTTCAATTGCTTTGGCTAAGAATCTGGTGTATCATGCAAAGACCAAGCACATTGAGGTGAGGTATCACTTCATTAGAGATTGCTTAGCCACTGAGCGCATTATTCTTGCATACCCTGAGAATCTTGAACTACACATGCTAAATCATTCATAGATTTTGCATAATCTATGAGCTTATACAACCCATGACATAAAATGTCAAAAGCAATAATAATATCACCATATGATAGATCATGTACTATACATCTCTCATCAATAAATTTCACAACCAAGCTGAACTTGGCTAATGCTAAAATTGATAATGGTGTAACATCTAAAAATATGAAAGAACTACCATAAGAGTAGTCAGAATTATCTTACCAACTCCCATTATAGGATAAGAGGAATTGTTGGCGCATGTTACATTATTCCCTATAGGGGCAGGCTCAAGTGAATTGAAGAAATGCACTACGAGGTAATATGTTTGGTTGCCCCATTGTCAAAGTACCAAACTTTTGCATCTACTACAGACATACACATGAGAAGATGGGTCATAAGTGCAAGTAGTAGTAAATGCCCATTCTTCATTCTACACAAGATTAGCAGACTCTATTTTAGGTGTAGAGGCCTCTGCAACAACCATTCAGTCCTCTTTTATCTTTGTCTATTTTGCAGCTAGCCTTGGACAACTCTTTATGACATGATCATTTCCTTTACAATATTTGCAAAACAATTTTGGCTTTTCTATCTTCTTCTCATCTTTATCTTCCTTTTTTGGTTGTGTAGAATCAGCAAATTTTTGCTTAATAGTAGATGAGATTGATTACATTTACCCTTCTGACTAGCTAGAAAGCTTGATTTGCTACATGCATGATGGAGTTGTTTTGCATGGAGTGATCTTCTTGCAACAAAAAGAGACTAACTCCTCAAATTTTAAGGCATTTCAATTTCCTTTCATCATCAACCAAAGAGTAGAAGAAAAACTCTAATATGAATCTAGATGACCATTGAGAACAATCTACCTAAGTGAATTGTTTGACAAGACTTGATCAACAAAAACCAACTACTCCAAATCTTTGGTCTTTGTCAAAAATGTATCCATAGAATATCCTTCATTCATATCCTCACTCTTCAACCGTTTTCAGAGGTAAGCAACATGAGCCACATTTCTTGCCTGGTATAAAGTGGTAAGTGTATCGCTCTAGAACCTAATTTTTAAATAGGTCGGACACTAGGTCTGGACAGGGCCAAAGCTAGTCAAAAAACTATAAAAAGAGCTAGAGAGCTCATTTTTGAGGTTAGATTGTTAGTGATTTGAGCTTATGTAAGAGACTTTTTGACTAATGCAAAGAACTCCATTGTTCCTCTCCTTGTTCTTGCCTTGTGTGCATGTGTGTGTGTATGTGTGTGCATGTTTGTGTGCTTCTCACTCACACACTTGTGCCATCACTTGCTCATAGTCTTCATACTAGTCCTCATGCCTCCACGGATTGACAATTATGAGGTGGATCTCCTCACGTTGGTACTTGCCATTGTGCTAGAGTGACAGTGGGTATAGGTTAGGTGAGGGAAGTGGGCCCAAAAAGGTACCAAAAAAAAAAAAGATTGTATGTACTTATGTATATAAAGCACATATGTAAGACTTCCATTATGAATGAAAGGAAAAATGTGTATGAATTATTGATATATTTTGGTAGTGATGTGTGTGAACACACTTAGGACTGCCGATGCAATTTTTTCCCTCTTTAGGAGGTTTTTTTTCCCAGCTTGTATATATGCCTACAACCCTAGCAAGTTACTTATCTTTGCACATTCACTTGATAACATTTAGTATTGTGTGTTGTGCTCCATGCTCCTTCTTCTTCCTTGTGTTGTTCACGTGCTTCCATAGACCTGAAACTCCAACAATTCGTATCACAATAGGTAGTCGCTTCATCTAATGTGGTGTCGACACCCCTTTAGTCATAGTCTTAGAATCACACAAAATTTGCTAAGAATACTCAGGGTGATGAGGATTTCAAAATAGCTTCATTCTATGGTGTCAAAATTTTACGCTAATCTCATTTTCGCCTCGGAATGCACTATCACAACATCTATGCAAGCATTTTTGTCTTTTTGTGCCAAACATATATACAAGTTTTGGTTTTCTAGTACAAGTGCATCAACTCTGCTAAAGTTTAGAAAAAATCGGTAGGGTAGTTATGTTCAATTGTTTGAGATATAGTCATTTTTTTGTATCAAGGTATTTTAGTTAGTGGCCATGGCTAAAAGCAATGATGTATTTTGTATGTTGGTTGTTGAGAATAAGTTGGATGGTACCAATTACCCATTATGGGCATATATGATGCTTCATGTATTGGTCACAAAAGGGTTGTGGAATATTGTGCAAAGTGTTGAAAAATGACCTACTACACCTACAAATACAATTATTGAAGGTGATGTAGATGGTGTTGAAGATGATGATCTTCAAGTTCTTGTTCGTGTTGTGGTTCCTGCTCTCCATATTGTAGAGCAACTTTGTTGGGATGCAGAGATGCTCAGGCACATGCACTGATAGCCTTTTCTGTCAAACATGCCATTATCCCTCATATTCCCTCTTGAAAAACAAATGTTTTATTTGAGGGCTCAAACGAAGTCTAAAAATTATGAAAATTGGTATGTAGATAATTCTAATACTCTCAAGCTCGAGGACTCCTTGGCTTGAAAAAAATGGAGTCTATTCTACCAAAAATGGAATTTACAATGTTTGTGTAGTGATGAAAATCAATTGAGTTGGAAATAGTTCATGGAAAAAATGATTAGGCCTTGTTACCGGATTATGCATGACTGCTCCTTTGTACCTGTATGCTTTTCTTATGACTTGTATGCCAACACTCCCCCCTTCCTAGCGTCTGTCGCCCCTGACAGACCTCTGTTCTGTAGGGTGGTCAATATAGTATTGGATACTGTTGGTGGCTAGCTCGTGTTCTCCTATCCGTAGTCCTCTTGCTAGATCAGCTTGCAGCACATCCCAATTTATTGCACTTGGGATGTCTGGTTGCGAAGTCATGTAGTACTCTGAATACATGGTTTGTTCGCATGCGAATAAATGAGCAGGTGTGTTGGCTTAGATGCAAACACCTTCGAGTGATACTCCCAAAATCCTGATCGAAACATGTCTTCAAATGTTTGTTTATAGCATGCGGGAAGATACTTGATTCGTGCATGCCAAACATAAGCTACCCGAATGCTGGGGGTGGTGCTCATGTCATACACCAAATCGTAATTTCCATTGGTAAACCCCGATAGACGTACCTGTGGTGCTACTACATTTCTAAAGGTTTTGAGTACTACCTGCATCATATCCAAAATTTTAAGCATCATTTGGGCCGCCACATCTGGCATTTGAGGCATCCAATGTCAAATTGTTGCCATCATGTAAGCTGTCGATGGTGGTCCCTGTGGTGGCACTATGTACGGGTAATTGAGCCACTCCTCACATTGAGCATTATTCTATACCTTTATGTTGAATGCTTTCCATGATCTACACCATGGAACTGGGCCATAGCATGGATTGTAGAGTAGATGTAATGGCGCATGGTGTGTGCAACATCTCAGGGTATGTCTCTAGAAGTTTCTGCCACCATGTCGATTGACGCATCTTGCCTTTCTGCACCTCTAGAGGTGCAACATCTCAAGGTATGTCTCTAGAAGTTTCTGCCACCATGTCGATTGACGCATCTTGCCTTTCTGTCTTCAGGTTGAAACTGGGGACCGAAAGTAGGAATCTTTCCTGTGACTCTCTGTATTTCCGCATTATAGTCTGCCAGAATAACATAGGAAGGCCTGTACTAGAGTTCTGATGATAGGATGAGACATCTAGAGGACAAGTTCTTGAAGTAACTGGATTGTAATATAGTGTCTTCTATGACTCTCATGGCCTGATTTTGCATTACCGTGCATTTTTCATGAGTACTCTCGATTTCTTCCACTTGTCTGAGCCATGGGGGTCGTGGTGCTTCGAAAGTATCCTGACCTTCTTCCGTTTGTTGTCCCCCTAGGAAGGGTTGCGGATCATATTCCTCTTCAAATGTTTGTTCCACAGGTATGGAAACTGTCTCTTCATTTGTGGGCGCCTCAGGTGGGGATGGTGGTCTTTCGTATTGTAGTAGACGTGCCTGCAATTTTGTGACTTGTTTTTGGAGATCTTGTAGGGCCTTCGAGTTAGTGAAAAGTGAAGTGGTTGAGTCAATGGCTTGCGGACCTGCTGACGTTTCTCTTTTTCTTGTCTGCTTCAATTGACCTAGTTCTTCTGATAACTGGTCATGTGCCTCGAGTAAAGTGGCATAGTCTTCAAGAATGATTTTGATGCTCTCTGGGGTCACAACTTGAAAGTTGGAGGGACTAATGGGTGCCCCGGGTGTGCTCTCGATGGTTGCCTCTAAGTTTTCCTGGTTCTGTAGTTGAATACGTCTATTTTCCTCATGTGTCGCTACAAGGTGTCGTTTGAGCAATGCCATATTGCGTTGGAGTTTGGAATTTCTTTGCGGTTGGATTTGCAAATGGCTTTCCAACCCTTGAATCGCTTCTTGATCTACATTCTAAAATTGTGTCTCCAACATGCCGTGAGCCTCTTGTAAGGTCTGAAATCGAGTTTGGAGACTGGCTTTGTACTCTTCCAGTGTATCGAGGCATTGTTGTAATGCTTCAGAGTGTTCTTGTAACCTTTAGTTATGTGCCTACAACTGATTGTATTTTGTCCTTAACTGTGACATACATGCAATCATGGTGTCAAATGCATTGCCTATGGATGGAGGTGTGGTTTGTACAATGGAAGATGCAAGGGGAGGGAATTGGGGAATGGAAAGTGTGAATGTTGTGTCTACAGGAGATGTGTGTGTAGGTGAAATTGGTGGAGGGGGAATGGGGGAAGGTGGGAGTGTGGGGGGAGGGGGAGGTGCCGTCGGTATTTGTCTAGCATTTGGGATAGCCTTCATTGACCGCTTTGGAACCCAAATAGAAATGGTTTGTCTAGATTGATGCCTAGGATACTCCTTCGTTGTAATCCTCGACACTGTAGCTCGTTTGGTGCATCTTTGGGATCCTCTCTCCAAAGCTGAGGGTTGTTCACCCTTGGGTACCCATATTTGCTTCATGCCACGAGGTACTCTATATTGTACAGGTTGGTGCTCATGCTTCTTGATCATCGGCCTCCCATGTGTGGTGTGTTTCCCGGCTTGCTTTCCTCGAATCCTCTTTGGAAAAGAAGGGAATTCCTCTTTGACTTCTGCACGTTTGTCAAGAGTGACAATCTTCTGCACCATAGAACTTTGGACAAGAATAGCATCGTTATCTTCATGTGGGTTCCTGGAGGGACCAGTATTTGGTGCCTTTTCTAGTGGCCTGAGTGTTTGATTTCCTAATTCAATCGTGATGTGGTTTTGGCCTACCCAACCCTGAAGAAGTCCACTTCTTAGGTTGAGGTTGACTACATGATCATAGATCCAGTCTTGGCCTAAGACAGGAGGTTTGGTAAGATCCTCATCTTCACATACTAGCACTTTGACTGCCATTAGAACCTCTCGAATGTAGAGGGGAAGTTCCACCTCACCCATGCAAGGGGTTTCCATGCCTCCCAACCCTATGAGATATGCCTCTATAGGATTGACCTTCAATTGCAATTCTTGGCAATAAGAAAGTCGAACTGCACTAATTGCTGCACCTGAGTCAATTAAAGCTCTCATGGTCCTTGCACTCTCTCCTTATCCTACCTCTAAGGTCATAAAAGGTCGTCGATCGACTATCCTATGGGAACGTTCACCTGAAGCGTTGCACATGGCCATGTGATAGCCTAGAGTTTCTTGCGTGTCAGGCATAGGCTGATCTCTACCTTGTCTTCTCAATTTCATTCATCGGATGCGTTCTAAACCTTCTACCTGTGCTTCTTCTCTAATTTGCTTTTCCTCTTCTTTACATTTCTTTGCAGTATTGAGTCAATTTAACATCTCCTCCGTGAGGGGTTCCTGATATAACTTGACTCTGCATCCACTTATGTAACTTGGTAGAATATCACCTTCGAGAGTGGCTAGTTGAACTACTCCACTTGTGGATATCCTATTGATAATCATTGGTCCATAGCCTCTCTTCTCTAATTTTCGTGCATGTTGCTTCAAAGTGTAGACTAGGACTAGGTCTCCTACTTTCAAGCCCTTATCCTTCACATGTGTGCCAAAATATGTTTTTTGTCTCTTCTTGGCTACATAAATTCTTGCTGTGTTGGTGCAAGACAATCAACAAATGAAGATCTTTAAGTCCGCAGAACCTTCAGCGAAAAATTCCTTAAAAAGGTCACCGGAAGATCACCGGAACAGTACCGGAAGGTCACAGGAAAGTCACCGGAATGTTACCGGAATAGATCAATTTTACAGATTTCAGTTCATGAAGAGTTGAAGGATGGAAAGAGGAAGAAAAGAACAAATTTTGAAGCTTGGAAGAAGAACCGGGAAAAGTTGTACACATATGTACAGTAGTATAGTCCGCGTTATAAGCTTGTATAAATTTATCTATAAATACCTGAAAAATGTAGAGGCGCATAAGAGAGCTAGAAGAGACAAGAGAAAGTATGAGAGGCGTATAGGCATTAGAGGCATATACGAGAGAGAAAGGAATAGAAGAGAAGAATGAGAAGTTAGATGTCATGAGACATATGAAAAGTTAGTTGAGTTTTCCTCTCATCACTCAACTGTAACTTTCTGAATAATCGAAGAAAAGTTGCGCCAAAATTTCTGTGTGTTCTTCATCTGTGTTAGATGATTTGTGAAATCCTATTGAGGATATCTAAGTCTATAGTTAATCAATCTATAGCTTAAGTTTCAGAGTTTGATTGTAAACAGAAACCAAGAATTGTCAGTAGGAACATTCGTATGTGTTGAGTGTTCAAAGTTTACTGAAACAGGCGCATTTTCGGTAATCAATGTTTTGATCATTTCTCAGTGCATACTTTAAAGTTTTGCATGAGTGAGGGCTTAATCTTTAAGTTAGAAGATAAGCTACTCGTAACCAGAAGCATTTGCTTAAACGGGTTCTATTCAAGGAGAACTAAGTCTTAGAAGTTACAGGTGTGAAGTCGACTGTTCAGAATGACAGTTACAGACAAAAGTAACCTGTGAAGATTAATTTAAAGAAATCGTGCAGCAGAATGTTTGTGTTGTGAAGGTTTTTGACTTACTCTTGGTATAGAGGTGCTCTAATCACAAGAGTAGGTTATTCTGAAGGAGATTAACACTCTCCGACAGTGGTATCAGAGCCGGTATCAGTCCATCAGTGGTATCAGAACAGGTAAAGTGGTATCAAAGCAGGTATCAGTCCAGCAGTGGTATTAGAGCAAGAGACACCAAAATCAAAGAAAGGAGGTTCCCGACTGCTGCAGTTACAAAGAATTCAACAACCGAAGAACTAGAAGGTGAAAGCTTGAAGGCGAAACCTGAAGAAGAGATCATACGGCATCAAGAAAGACAAACGGAGTCCAATTTGAAGTAAAGGTACATATATTATTCATAAAAGTTGAAGATTTCAATACACAGAAAGACACAAGATGGGAGATTCTCTACAGATAGAGAAACTGGATAGGGAAAACTATCCTGCGTGGTCAATGAGGATGGAAGCTCATCTTATGAGCAAAGATTTGATAGCTTATATCACAGGAGAAGAAGAAAAGCCACAGTTCAGAGATCCTAGTGTTCCGACTAGGGAAGAGTTAGCAGATTTGAAAAACTGGATGAAGAAAGATGCGCAAGCTAGAAGCATTATCTATATGGCAGTAAATGATTACTTGCTACCTCATATTCGAGGTCTTGAAAGTGCAACGGACAT
The DNA here is from genome assembly GCA_020310875.1 of Ceratopteris richardii. NCBI lineage: Eukaryota > Viridiplantae > Streptophyta > Polypodiopsida > Polypodiales > Pteridaceae > Ceratopteris > Ceratopteris richardii. The sequence goes on from CM035428.1 coordinate 116,124,701, forward strand.
TTGGAATGCTTTGGAGGAGCATTTCCAGAATACTACTAAGTCAAGAAAGGCATCCTTATGGGCAGAGTTTACAACCTTCAAGAAGAAGGCTTCTCAGTCCGTTTCAGACTATGTGACAAGAATGAAAGACATTGCAGATGCATTAGGTGCTGTTGATGAAGATATCGAAGAGGATAAATTGGTAAGACAAATTCTTACAGGCTTAAGAGGTGATGACAAATGGAAGCCGTTTATTTTGTCTACAGAGTTATCGCTTGATCATTTCACTCCAGATTTAAATCAGTTGTTAGGTCATATGCTAACATTTGAGAATGATGTTAAAGGAGATGGTGACAAGAGTGCAGGTCACGCAATGTACTCGAAAGATAAAAAGAAGAATAGCAAAGGAAAGCAACAAGCAAATGAAGATGAAGGAACAACTAGCCAAGCCAACTTCCTAAGAGGAAGAGGAGGTGGCAAAGGTAGAGGAAAAGGCAGAAACAACAAAGATGGAGGTAAAGCCTGCTGGATTTGTGGTAAGACAAATCATTTAGCTAATGATTGTTGGCACAATACTCAAAGTAATAATGGATATAGTCAAAGCTACAATGCAAGAGGAAGAGGTGGCAGAAATCAAAGAGGAAATTTCAGAGGCAGAGGTGGTAGGAGTTACTTTGGAAGAAATGCAGGTAGAGGATTCCAAAGTCAACAATATAACAATACCTACTACAATTACGCTTCAGAACAGAAGGAAGATTCAACGATGATATTGAATGCTACTTGTGAAAGTCAGAATGAAGATCAAAGAGTCTTCTACATTGACTCAGGATGTAGTAATCACCTGAGTGGAAACATATCATTGATGACTGATTTGGAGAATAAAGTTTCTAATCATGTTGTTCAAACAGGTGACAACACAAAGCATAAAGTGCAGTCGATTGGATCAGTGAAAGCCAAAGACGGCAGTACCTTATTGGGTAAGGTTCTGTATGTTCCTACAATTCCTAAGAATTTGATAAGTGTAGGACAAATTGTTGAAAAAGGATATGAAGTAAGATTCACTAATGAAGGAGTATATGTGGAAGATCCCAGTCAAGGGTATAAACAGATTGTTTCAGGAAAAAAAGAAGGAAGACTGTTTACACTGAAGATTCAAGGTAACATTGGTCAGGCCATGTTTACATATGAAGGACAGAAAATTTCTGAGTTAGATCTTTGGCACAAGAGACTTGGACATTTTAATGAAAGAGGTATAAAAGACATGGTTAACAATGGTTCGGTGCTTGGATTGCCTAATGTTGCAGGTCAACATATGACATACAAATGCGAGGCATGTCAGTTTGGTAAGGCTCATAAGAATTCTTATACCAAGCATGGTTTTATGCACTCAGAGAAGCTTGAGTTGGTACACACAGACGTGTGGGGACCATCAAAGGATTTCAGTATAAATGGATCAAGGTATTATGTGATTTATGTTGATGATGCTACCAGATGGATCACTATCTATGTGATCAAAGATAAGTCAGAAGTATTCAATACATTCAGACATTATCATGCGTATGCAGAAAGAACTACAGGTCATAGACTGAAGAGACTAAGATCAGATGGAGGGGGAGAGTATTTCTCCAACGAGTTCAGTGACTACTTATGGAATGCAGGTATAAAAAGAGAAGTTACTTGCAGATATTCTCCTCAACAAAATGGTGTTGCAGAAAGAAGGAACAGGACTATTGTTGAGTTTGCAAGGTCCATGATGAATGAGAAAAATTGCCCTAATTATTTATGGGCTGAAGCTGTAAACACAGCTACTTATTTGGTCAATAGGTTACCATGCAAAGCCTTGCAAGGTATGACACCATATGAAGCTTGGTGGGGTAAAAGACCTACCTTGGATCATTGCAGAGTATTTGGATGTGTGGCATATGCATATGTGCCATCACAATTAAGACACAAATTGGAACCTAAAGCTGAAAAATATGTTTTCATTGGTTATGATGACAGACAGATGGGATACAGGTTGTGGAATCCATCCACAAAACATTTTCTGGTTTCGAAAGATGTTACGTTTGATGAGCAAAGTTCTTGGTATGCAGGAACAGTTGATAATAATACAGGTGATGAAGAAGAAGTGAGTCAGAAGAAAGGTAAATCAAAAGTTCAAATAATTGATGAAGAAGAAAATTATGAAGTGCAGGAAGAAGTTGAAGAAAGGCCAAGATTTGATCCTGAGTGTGAAGAACCAGAAACCTCAAGGACTGGAGAACTCAGAAGGTCATCAAGAAATAGATGGCAACCTACAAGGTACAGTTATGATACTTCATTTTTGGCTACGAAAGATTATGCTTACATAGTGAAAGCAGATGAAGACCCTTCTACATATGAAGAGGCAAAAGGTAAGGAAAAATGGGAAAAAGCTATGCAGGAAGAACATGATGCATTGGTAGAAAATCAAACATGGGATTTAGTTCCTAAACCAAATAACCAGAAGGTTATTGGATGCAAGTGGGTCTACAAGACCAAAAGATTTGCAGATGGAAGTGTGTCTAGATACAAAGCTAGACTTGTTGTCAAAGGGTTTGCTCAGACTTATGGAGTTGATTATGATGAGACTTATAGTCCAGTAGCAAAGATGACAACTATCAGAACAATCATAGCTGTTGCTGCGAGCAAAGGTTGGAAGTTATGTCAATTAGATGTGAAAAATGCTTTTCTGAATGGTTATATTTCAGATGATGTGTTCATGGAGCAACCTCAAGGGTTCAGAGATAAAAGGTATCCAGAACATGTGTGTAAGCTCAAGAGAGCTTTGTATGGCTTGAAGCAAGCGCCAAGAGCGCGGAACTATAGACTGGTAAAGTTCTTGAAAGAACTTGGTTTTCAGGTGTCTGAAGCAGATAGTAGTCTGCTTATAAAAGCAAGTGATAAAGGTTTCATATACATGTGCATATATGTTGATGATATAATTCTTACAGGAACAGATGAGTCAGGTATACAAAGACTCAAGAAGCAAATGGAAAAGGAGTTCAAGATAAGTGACTTGGGAAACTTGTCTTACTTCTTGGGTATGGAGATCACATATACTCAGCATGGAGTATTTGTGACCCAAGAAAGATATTTGAAGAACTTGTTAATCAAGTTTAAAATGAATGATTGCCGGATAGCACCTACTCCAATGGAGGTGAACCACAAACTGAGTAAGTTTGGAGGTGAAGAATTCAAGGATGTGAGACAATATCAGAGTTTGGTTGGTAGTCTTATCTATACTACTTTAACTAGACCTGATCTATCATATGCAGTAGGAGTATTGTCTCAGTTCATGCACTGTCCAAGAAAAGAACATTGGATTGCAGGACAAAGGGTGTTGAGGTACATTAAAGGTACACTCAAAGAAGGTTTGTATTATGGTTTTACATCAGATACAAACATCAAAATATACAGTGATGCAGATTGGGCAGGTAATCCAGATGACAGAAGATCAACTTATGGATACATGTGTTATGTGGGAGATAAGCTAATCTCATGGTGTTCTAAGAAGCAACATACAGTTGCTTTGTCTTCTACCGAAGGCGAGTACAAAGGCATGGTTGAAGCTGCAAAGGAAGTGATTTGGCTAAAGACTTTAATGAAGAATTTTGACACTATACAGAGGACTCCAGTTATATTTGGAGATAATATGAGTTCATTATATTTAGCTGCTAATCCTGTTTTTCATGCCAGGACTAAACGCATTGAGATTCAGTATCACTTTCTAAGAGAGAAGGTGATGGATAAAGAGATTGAAGTAATTCATACTTCAACAAAAGATCAGATAGCTGATATGCTTACAAAAGTTTGGACGGACCAAAGCTACAAAGGTTTAAAGATATGGCAGGAATAAAGAAGACAGAGAAAACCTCAATTGATGATTGAGGGGGAGCTGTTGGTGCAAGACAATCAACAATTGAAGATCTTTAAGTCCGCAGAACCTTCAGCGAAAAATTCCTTAAAAAGGTCACCGGAAGATCACCGGAAGGTCACCGGAACAGTACCGGAAGGCCACAGGAAAGTCACCGGAATGTTACCGAAATAGATCAATTTTACAGATTTCAGTTCATGAAGAGTTGAAGGATGGAAAGAGGAAGAAAAGAACAAATTTTGAAGCTTGGAAGAAGAACCGGGAAAAGTTGTACACATATGTACAGTAGTATAGTCCGCGTTATAAGCTTGTATAAATTTATCTATAAATACCTGAAAAATGTAGAGGCGCATAAGAGAGCTAGAAGAGACAAGAGAAAGTATGAGAGGCATATAGGCATTAGAGGCATATACGAGAGAGAAAGGAATAGAAGAGAAGAATGAGAAGTTAGATGTCATGAGACATATGAAAAGTTAGTTGAGTTTTCCTCTCATCACTCAACTGTAACTTTCTGAATAATCGAAGAAAAGTTGCGCCGAAATTTCTGTGTGTTCTTCATCTGTGTTAGATGATTTGTGAAATCCTATTGAGGATATCTAAGTCTATAGTTAATCAATCTATAGCTTAAGTTTCAGAGTTTGATTGTAAAAAGAAACCAAGAATTGTCAGTAGGAACATTCGTATGTGTTGAGTGTTCAAAGTTTACTGAAACAGGCGCATTTTCGGTAATCAATGTTTTGATCATTTCTCAATGCATACTTTAAAGTTTTGCATGAGTGAGGGCTTAATCTTTAAGTTAGAAGATAAGCTACTCGTAACCAGAAGCATTTGCTTAAACGGGTTCTATTCAAGGAGAACTAAGTCTTAGAAGTTACAGGTGTGAAGTCGACTGTTCAGAATGACAGTTACAGACAAAAGTAACCTGTGAAGATTAATTTAAAGAAATCGTGCAGCAGAATGTTTGTGTTGTGAAGGTTTTTGACTTACTCTTGGTATAGAGGTGCTCTAATCACAAGAGTAGGTTATTCTGAAGGAGATTAACACTCTCCGACATGCTGCAGCTCTCAGTTGTGTTTCACCCAATCGTTCAAGATCGAAGATTCTGGAGGAGAGCTCATGGCCTGCCCAATCATGCTCTTGTGCTACCTTCAATGTAGGTATCAAAAAGTCCAATGGTAGCATTTCATTTTGGCCGAACACCATCTGAAAGGGTGTGGCTTGGAGTACCATTTTATAGGCAACTTTGTATGCACAAACAACATGGTGTAGCTATTTGTCCCAATCGGAGCATTTATTATTAACCAATTTTGTCAATACATTGCATTGAATCTTATTTGTGCTCTCAGCCTGTCCATTAGCTTGTGGATGATAGGGGGTAGACTTCTTATGTATCACCAAGAATTCTTGAAGAAGGTTTTCTATGACTTCCTTCAAGAAGTGCGTGCCTCTATCACTCACTAACTCTATTGGCAATCCGTATCTAGTGAACACATTCTCAAATAAGAACTTTGCTGTCGTTTGAGCATAGTTCTTCGTTGTGGCTTTCACTTCTACCCACTTGGTTAGATAGTCTGTGGCCACAATGATGTATTCAGCATGTGAACCTTTGGCTGGGGGATTAATAGGACCAACAAAGTCTATTCCCCATTTAGAGAATGCACGTCCACCCATCATGGGTTTCAATGGCATCTCATCTTTGCGTATAGGATATTGAGTTCGCTGAAAAACATCACACCTCTTCACGTAGGTATGTGCATCCATGTGAAGGGTTGGCCACCAAAGACTTGCAAATAGTATTGGCTTGATCACCCAATCTGGTCCAAAGTGTCCTCCTGCTACACCTTGGTGAGTAGTCTCCAAGATCTTCAGATATTCGCTCTTGTGGACACACACTCTAAGATACCCATCTTTTCCTCGTTTGTATAGATTATCTCCAATGAGAGTATAATCTAAAGCTTCTTGTTCTAAGCTCCTTTGTCTGGCCACTGTCATCTCTTGAGGGAATGTTTTCGTTCTCAAGAAGGCTACTAATGGTTCGCTCCAATCTGGCACTAAAGACACTTGATAAAGAGTGGCATGTTCCATAGGAGGTCTAGTGCTACAGGTTGGGCATTCCTTGCACACCCTATGGACATTTGCTTCCATGGTTGGCCAGTGCACTCCGAGTCTCCTTAGTGTTTGTAGAGTTCTTTGCCTCGAATAGTGTTGCTCTAATGCACCAACATGTGCTAATTGCAACCATTTCGCGTACTCATCCTCTTCCACACAACAAGATAATATTCCTTGATCCGTGTGCTTGTACATACTCCCTGCCATGATATGGTACTTTTGGGCCTTTACTACCTCCCTATCTTGAGTGTTGACTATTGAATGTTTAGGCCCATATGTCAGTACGGGCACTAAGGTCTTGGCCCACTGTGGTACAACTTCCAAATTAAAGAAGTAAGCATCAGGAAGGTCATCTGATACTCCTTGTGGGTCCTCTCTGGATGTGAGCTTGGAGAGATGATCTACTCTCAAGTGAGTCTTGCCCTTCCTCACCACTACCTCAAAGTCATATTCCATTAGTAAGATGAACCATCTTACTAATCTACCTGTATTGCATGGCTTGTTTACCAAGTAAAGTAGAGCTTGATGATCAGTAACAAATTTAAACTTATTTGCAAGCAAATAGTGTCTAAACTTTTTAACTGCATATACCATGCCTAACCCTTCTCTCTCAGTAGTGGTATAATTTTGTTCAGCTGCATTCAACTGTCTACTAACATAGGCAATTGGCACCCATTGGTTGTGCAAGTACACACCCAATAGCATAATTGGATGCATCCACATGGACATGGAAAGGCTTGTTCCAATCTGGTGTAGTCAAGATTAGTGCTGAACACAATCGCCGTTTAAGCTCATTGAAAGATTTCTCACATTCATCCATCCGCTCAAAATTAGTCAGAAGTCCGTACAGAGGCTTTGCAATGATGGCATACATGTGTATAAAACTTCGGTAATAGCCACAATGCCCCATGAAAGCTTGCTATGTTCAAACTCAACACCACATGTAGTGAGAGTTATTCCTTCTAGCAATCCTAAGGGTCTCTCCATGTGGCCATCGACCATCTGCAATTTCATTCGCGTTGGCCTAAGTGCTGGCTTGCCCCAATGCTTCCATAGGGAAGTGGTAGCAATTGCAACTCCTATGCTTGAGTCCAAAATTGCCTTGGTTGTGTAACCCTGATGAGTGATAGGGAGATAGATGTTTCCTTCTTCTCCTTCACTCATGTCTCCTATCTTATCCAAAGGTATCTCTGGCACCGTTCTATGAGATCCTACTTGGGAATGAGCTTTTGCTACTTTTGGCATTTGATTGGCTACATGTTTCCATAGTTCTGGCTGAACTTTGAGTAGCTCCTCTAAAGTGAGATTGCACTGCACTTTAGTGTTCTTTACTACCTTCGTATTCCTAGGTATGATGGAGCCTTCATTTCTTATCATGACCATGGGTGCTCTCATACAAGTAGACTTATCTTCCCATGGGCCTATGAAATGGGGTAGTTCCTGTAAGGAATTAGACTCAAAATCTAATCTTTCATGAGATTGGGCACTCTCCTGCTCTCCATAAATGGAAGGAATGTCTTGTGGGAATTGACCATGCGCATCATCCACAAGTTCAATTGGAGGAGGATCTTCCCTTTCTTTAGCCTATTTCTCCTCTTGAATCTCTGGTGAATACCGATTCATAGAAGAAGAGGTGTCTGGTTCAGTGGAGTTAGGCACATAAGCTTCCTGGGGAGGAATGCATATTCTATCACTTGCCCTCTCCTTAGCTTGGGAGTTGGCTCCTTTTCTAGACTTTGCAATTATCGTCTCCAATCTATCTAATAGACCATCAAAATGCATTGGTGTTCTAGTGGAGCTAGAGCAATTGAAGAGACGGCTGGCTTCAAACATGGCTTGAGCCAATCCCACCATCTTGGCGCAAAGTTTTGTCCGTTCGAGCTCTAGGTCTCCTCTAGGGTAACACTTTTCATGATCTGTTATATTTGGCCCTTCGTGGATTCTGGCGTGATATGCTCTAAGCATCATATCAATGTCCTCGAGAGTGGGATCTGCGAAGATTGATCCTACTCGGGGTGGTGGATGGGTTACATGTGGTGGATTAGAAGGTTGGGGTATGGAAGGTGATGGGGATGGTAGTGGGGGTGATGTATGAGAGTGTGTTTGAGATGTGATATCTATGATTTTGGCTTTGGTCTCTCACAGACTTTCCTCGAGTTCACTCATCTTCCTTACCCATTGTCTTTTCATATGTTCACGACTTTCTCTCCAAGCTCTTGTCCTTTTCTTATTCTGGCTCTCAGTCTCGCTAACCTTTGAATTCTTTTCCTGGCCTAAGTCTTGGTTTTGCTTAAGTGCCTGAGCTCTTGTGATGACTTGCATCGGGGCCATGGATGTCACACTTCTCGTGGAGTCTACCACTAACCCAATAACATTGATAGGAGCGATCTTTGGCATATTGGTGGGGTTCTTGGGACATTCTCGTAACAAGTGCACCTTCCCACAATCTGGACAAAAGCCTTGAATTGTCACCGATTGGGTTTGTGTAGGTGCTACTAGAGGTCAATTACGAATGAGCTGATCTCCCTGACATCGATAACATGGCCCTCTAGGAAATGGAGGTCTTATCTGCCTAGGTTGAGATCTAGAGTTGGGGTTTGCGTACATGACATTTGCATATTCTGGCTCCCAACTAGACTCACTCGGTTCTTCATAATGGTATGACTCATTATGCTCGGGTGATTGCATGTAGTAAGCCTATGGGCTATCAATATGGGTAGAGTCAAAACTATGATCACTTGGGTCACTTTCTGAAAGCAATGGTGTTACTGGCACTAAGGCTCTATTTGGATTTTCTTCTGCAGCTGCATACTTTACTGGAATCACATTGGCTGGAGGAGGGGGTTGCTGCGTTAGGACTGGTTGCAGTCTTTGCTGCGCTTGATAGGGTGGTTGATAGGGTTGCTGGGGCCTACCATACTCTTTTTGTGGGTACTGATTCTGGTATTTTCCTTGTTGTGGATATGGTTGCGGATAATTTTGTCTAACAGCTTGTTTGTTATATGGGCAGTCTTGTGCAGTGTGACTGGTCTATCTTCTTTCTATGGTGCAGTATTGGCTGTTAGGGTTCACTTGGGGTTGAGCCATGATAGGGCGCACATTAGACATATGGTCTCCTCCACAGGTGTAGCATCGTTTCCCTAGGGCAAATCTAGGAATTTGCTTGCTAGAAACTCCTAATTCTCTACTAGATCCTCAATTGATGTGGATTGTGAGGAGGCGAGGCTAGTAGAACTATCTGAATCTTTATAGATCTCTGAGAGCTCTAATTCCTCCCCTAGATTATCCTCAATGTCTACGCACGTGCGTACACACTCTTCAATGGATCTAGGGTCCTTTACGTACACGTATGATCTCAGTTTGGTACTTAACAATCCATCTAAAAATAAGGCCACTTATTTGGCTGGAGTGGGTAACTCTGGAATAGGGCATCTCTCTAGGTATTGCCTACACCTTTTTCCTGTGAGCCTCACTATCTCTTGAGGTGTTTGCTTGAAGCTGTATATCAAGGAGGACGTGTTATGCGTAATACCACTCTTGGAAAACTCAGTGATGAATGCTTCAAGAAGTTGGTCTATATTTCTGAACTAGCCTTGGTGAAGCGGTTGAGACCAAGTCAATGTGGTGTTCTTGAGAGTTAGACCAAAAGCATTGTATTGAGTGAACAATTCTTCAACTTGCTCAGCTCTCAAAACTTGCAGAAACTCTGCTACATGGTCCTACGGGTCTCCTGTGCCATCGAAGCAATTCTTCATGGACTTAACCAATTGTGTAGGTCTTAAGGTTCTAGCATGTTCTCTAGGCCTTGGGAGAGGGAATTCGTCTGCATTTCTTGGATTCCTCTGTCTCTCCCTGTCCATCCTATCCGTCTTAGTCCTCGTTCTTTCTCTCCCTAGTGGGTTAGCAAAGCTCACCTTGGGTCTATCTCTACTCCGTTCTCTTTGAGTCCCATGAGCTTGAGATGTTCCAGCTCCTTGGTGACTATAAAACACAGTGGATCGAGGGTGGGGAAAAACAAATTTACCCTTCCAAGTGTATGCGTGTCTTCCATGCTCTGAGACCACAAAGATCCTCTCAAAAGCATCATCTAGATAGGTCACTTTGCCTGGGATATCAGGGTCTTTGAATTCATAGATGGTAAGTGCTCCCACTTTGTTAGGCTTCTCTGACTTATACCTCCAAAAAGCCTCATTCGTCTCTCGATTCACAAGCAAATCTATGCTCCTATTGTCCTGGGAAACCAACTCTGGAGTGATTATTCTCGTCAGAACCGACTTACCACGAGGGGTTTTTGGTTCTTTTCCTAAGTTCCCTTGCTCTATGTCACCTATTTCGACCTTTGAGATTATGTTGCCAAATTCATCTGTTCTTTCTGGTTGGCTAGTGACCATATACATTGTTCCTTCTTTATCTATGTAGGAACCATTTTCAAACTTGACTACATGGTGTTCTAGTCCAATGGGCTGATCCGGGTTTTTAATTAGGACAACAAATCTTGTCAGGCCATCCTCATAGATGCGTGCACCTAAGCAGTTGGTCCTGATATATGCCAATTGAGTCTTGTAGGCACCCTCAGGTTTTTCTAGGTATGCCACTCCGGAGCTACCTACGGGTCTCTCCATGCTGTAAGACATCTCAGAGTCACTAGTTTTTGAGTCCAAAGCGTAGGGGTAATCACTCAATTGCTGGGCCCAAGATCTGGCTGTATGGTTGACACTAGCCTCGGATGATCTAATACTTTGACGGTCTCTCCCTAGGTGCCTCCCCGATCTAAGGTTCATATGCCTTTTCAATTAATCCCAATGATCCTTGTACAACCACGTTGCTGATTCTTTGATACCAATCACTTGTTCTTTTTAACTTTCCAGTACTTGTTTTCTTGTCTTTAGTTAAGCATCGTCAAGAGCACTTAAGTGTGTCGTACTTGATATTCTTCGTCCACTTAGTTTAAGTTCTTTTCCTTTAAGTTGTCCCTTGACTGCAATTTAACCTATTCTTGGACCTGAGAAGTTAGAGGCTCTTAGAACTTGAGTATTCTTATCATACCCCTCGTCAATCAGGACAACTACTCACACTTAGCCTATGCTAAGAATGGACTGAGGGGGTTAAGAGATGTTCCAACCTCAAGTCCCTCCTCCTTGCTATGCTTGTCTGCCTAGGAAGTGCATTCCCAAGCTTGTACACAATGGCACTTGATTTGATTCCTCCAAAAGCTCTCTATGATCCTGTAAACATTCCAAGTTTAGCACAAGGTTTTTACCTTTAGTTGACAAACAAATTGATACAGACACTTTTAATGACCCTTGTTCCCCTTTTGTATTTCCAACAAAATTTTCTCTAGAGCTCCCTTGGTGTACCTACCCCTCAGAGGGTCAACTTCAAAATATCCTATCTGAAAATCAACACACTATTCTTATAGAAAACAATTGAGGGCGTGTAGTATTCACCACGAGCTTTTCGATAAGCCCTAGATCTCAAAAAACAGATTTCATATGAAAAAGTTATGATAGTTCAGGGTTAAGGGGGTTAAAACAGACAATCAGGACCTTCAGGAGTTTAGTGCATTTTTCTAAGGCCTTTGTAAGTGTTTTAGCCTAAATTTTCAAAAATTTTACCCCTTTATTTTTTGTCGAAAATGCATGTCTATCGCGATAGACACTGGCTGTCGCATGGGTCTGTCTGTCACGATAGATGGTGTCTGTTGCGATAGACGGTGTCTATCGTGGTTCTCTGTCTGTCGGGATAGACAAGTGTTTGTCACGATAACCGAGTCTGTTGTGTGTCGTGGGCCTATCTGTCGCAATAGACGGTGTCTGTCGCGATAGACTGAGTCTATCGTTTGTCGTGGTTTTGGTCTGTCACAATAGATGGTGTCTGTTGTGATAGACAGGTCTATCATGGGGTCCTATCTGTCACGATAGACGGTGTCTGTCGCGATAGACTGAGTCTATCGTCTGTCGTGGTTTTGGTCTATTGCGATAGATAGGTGTCTGTCGCGATAGACAGGTGTCTGTCGCGATAGACAGGTGTCTATCGCGATAGATGTTTTTTATCGCGGGGCTCTGTCTGTCGTGATAGACGGTCTGTATCGTGGGGTGCTGTCTGTCGTGATAGATGCTGTCTGTCGCAATAGATAGTGTCTGTCATGATAGACTGAAAAAACGCAAATTTTTTTGAAACATCTAGTGATTTGGAGTGCTCTAATGGTGTAGGTTATTGTGCCAAGCATGCATTCAAAAAATACTAAGTTTTTCTGTCTGTCGCGATAGACAGAGGTTGTCATCCCAGGACCTGTGCAGAGTTCTGTCGTACTTGCGCAAGCTGTTGGAGATGGTGGTATAGCTAGAACCTCCAGCAAAAGCTCAAAAAACACACAAAAACAGATAGCACACAAGCTCTCTCTCACAAGTGAAATGAGGGAAATGAGATGGGGAGGGGAATATGACCAAAAAACTAAAATTTTTGTGAAGACGAAGATGGAGATGGGAGATGGTGGGGATGACGATGGTGAGTGCAAAAACAAGAAAAAATGAAGAAAAATAAGGAAAATAAAGGATATTACCTATGACTCCAATGTCTCAACTTTACGTCTTACCATCACACGCTCGTCCTTGAAGCTCTCTCCCCGACAACGGTGCCAAATTTGGTGTCACTCTAGCACAATGGCAAGTACCAACATGAGGGAATCCACCTCATAATTGTCAATCTGTAGACGTGAGGACTAGTATGAAGACTATGAGCAAGTGATGGCACAAGTGTGTGAGTGAGAAGCACACAAACATGCACACACATACACACACACGTGCACACAAGGCAAGAACAAGGAGAGGAACAATGGAGTTCTTTGCATTAGTCAAAAAGTCTCTTACATAAACTCAAATCAACCTCAAAAATGATCTCTCTAGCTCGTTTTATAGTTTTTTGACTAGCTTTGGTCTTGTCCAGACCTAGTGTTTGGCATAGTTAAAAATTAGGTTCTAGAGCCTATTTGAGGGCTCAAACGAAGTCTAAAATTATGAAAATTGATATGTAGCTAATTCTAATACTCCTCAAGGTCGAGGACTCCTCGGCTTGAACAAAATGGAGTCTATTATGCCAAAAACGAAATTTACAATGTTTGTGTAGTGATGAAAATCACTTGAGTTGGAAATAGTTCATGGAAAAACTGATTAAGCCTTGTTACCGGATTATGCATGACTACTCCTTTGTAGTTGTATGCTTTTCTTATGACTTGTATGCCAACACCCACATACATAAGAGCTTACGATTCATAAAATGAGATATTAACCATACACACACCACATCCCATACATACTTAGGTACATGTACCGTACTTATGTAGTTAGATAAGTGAGTTTAGCCTAACACATTTTTTCTCACGTACATACATACATACATATGCATGCATGCATACATACATACACACAGACACACAATACCAATCATAAGAAGATATAGGATTAACTTTCATTTGAAAAAGTTTATGATAAACATATTAGCCATTTTTTCTCATATCTAGGAAAAAGACCTCTCATTAGATCTGAATTGCTGGTAATCGAAGTGTCATCTAGGATGACTTATGACATCCCTTGAGGTACTAAACCCAATGAATAATCCATCTCATGCATTCTAAATTGAAAAGAGTAAATTTCTTTATCGACTTTCTCTTAGTGTTTGTGGATTGTCATTTATATTTTTATACATAGAGGAGGCTGTACACACGTAAAGAGTTTGTTTACAACTAATATTGCTATCAATTTCCCTTATGAATCATTATAGAACGGGTGAGCCAATCATTGGCGATATGCAAATATTCTCACTCATTAAGATCATTCAAAAAGCTTTTCAACAATGAAAGTTCAGGTTGGTGAGCTGAGTGTGAGGATACTCTCCAGCACCTTACTATGCGCTACGGGGTGAACAAAGGTTTCTCCCCTTTTCTTTTGTTTTGCTTAACTAATGTTACGACCTGAGTGCCAAACCCTCGACCCTACCCATTTCGATGACTGTTTATCCCGAAGTTTCCTTGGAGTGTATGGTTACTTCTGTGAGTAATTTAGTCCTTGGAAAATTCTCTTGTTGAATGAAATCAAGTCATTTCAGTATTAGTGTTTTTTTTTCAATGGGGAAGGGTTTTATTTATGGAAAAAGACACCCTAAAGCTTAAAACACTTAAGATTTAGTTACCCTAGAAGTGCAAAATTAATTCGAGCAAGAGCGGCTACCATAGCAAGAGAAGCAGCAGGTATTGGAAACATATCTAGTTCTTAAAAAAGCTTTGTGGTGTGAAATCTATCATTAGACAAATAGTTATTCAGTTATGTTACTCCAGGCTTTGCCTTAACACAAGCTATTTTCTTGTGTGTTCCGATGATGGCCGTTTCAATATTATTCGTATCTCGAGGAAGGAAGTGGAAAGAAAACAAAGAAACTTGTACTTTGTTGTTTAACCGAGACTCGTTTGGACCGTGTGTAAGAAGGGTTTTCCTCGGCCTTCACCTTCTTCCTTGCATTCATTCTTGACCTGTGCCACATGCTTTTTGGATATGGGAATAGCATAGGCATAGTAGTTTGCGAGAGAGAGAAAGCATTTTACCTTTCTTGGTAATTAGCTCAGGGAAGGAAAAAAACTTGACTCACATCTTCTTCCTAGAGATTCTAACGTTAATAACCATATCACTCTCTCATAAGCCTAATTGGTGCATTGGGATGAATGAACAATAGAGTACTTTTGGTCTATTTTTAGATTAAAGGAGCACCTTAGGAGCTAAACTGCTCTACTTAGTAGCTAAAATCTTCCACTTAGGCTAAGCTAAACTACGAAGCTTAGGCTAAAATAAGTTGCTTTTCTTAGGCTAAGCTAAATTCCTCCACTTAGGCTAAGCTAGACTACTCTCGTGGAGCTAAGCTAAATTTCTCTTGTGGAGACAACCTAAACGGCTCCCATGGAGCTAAGCTGGAGCTAAGCTAAACTCGTCCCACAACTTAGCAACTAAAATAATCTGCTTATGCATTGCTCAATGCTAAATTGCTCCTGCAGAGCCAAGCTAAATCTTATGGAGATAAGCTAAATTTCTTCCATGGAACTAAGCTAAACTCGTCCCACAACTTAGTCTCCCATGGAGCTAAGCTAAACTTGTCTCACAACTTAGCAACTAAACTACTCTACTTACACATTGCTCAATGCTAAACTCCGTGGAGCTAAGCTAAATTGATCCATGAAGCTTATATGTTAGTTAATGTGCTCCACATTTGTGTGTTGTCTTCATTTAAGCTAATATGTTAGTAAATGTAAGCGTTTTATGTTTATCTAATGATTTTTGCTTAATCATTTACTTAACATAGAATCTGCTATAGTGTTTTCTTCAAGCGATAGAGCTTATGCATGAAGTAAACGATTATGCTAATACATTTAGTTAATGGGATAAATGTGCTAATACCGGGTGAACAATTAAGCGTTTGCATTTACAACTCAATAAATACTTCACTCTTATTCGTGTTATGCATTTATTGCTTAGGTGTTCGGCTATGCTTCACTAATGGAGCGATTAAGCTTGCTATGTACGTAAAGTAAACGTTTTTGAAGTTTACCTAATGTTTATGTGTTTAGTGTTAGGAAAAATAGGTTTAATCTAATACTATACCTAACATGCTGAAGAAAACTTTAATGCAAAACCAATAGGTTGTTTTTAGTGCAAAACCAATAGGTGGGAAATAAACAGATAAAACATTGCATATAGAACCTGACCGTTATTAACTTTAGCCTTAATGGTAAAGCAAAAATGGTGTCTTTAAGGAGCAATGTGTTAGTGCCCTATGGCTTAAGCGTTTTCCAATGTTTAAGGGTATTATCTAAGAACAAAACCTTAAAAGGTATTAGTGTTGATATATTTAGGTAGTGATGTGTGTGAACACACAAGGACCGCCGGGGCACTTTTTTCCCTCTTTAGGAGGTTTTTTTCACCCGGCTTGTATATACGCCTATTGCCCTAATGGGTTACTTATCTTTGTACATTCTCTAGTAATACATTCAATATTGTGTGTTTGTGCTCTAAGCTTCTTCTTCTTCCTTGTGCTGTTCGTGTGCTTTCGCAGACATCTATCTCCAACAATTGGTATTAGAGCAGGTCGTTGCTTCATCTAGGGTGCCGTCGACACTCCTCCGTTCGCCGAAATCGCGATCTGAGCTCGTTTTGGCCTCCGAACGCACTATCGCAACGCATGTGCAAGCTATTTCATCTTTTTGTGCCAAAGGTATATACCTATTTCTGTTCGCCAGTATAAGCATCTCGAAGTCTGCTAAAGGTTTAGCAGAACTCGTCTGGGCAGTTCTGTTCAACTTTTTGAGATACAGTCAATTTTCTGCATCAAGGTATTTTAGTCACCGGCCATGGCTGAAAGCAGTGATGTATTCCGTATGTTGGCTGTTGAGGATAAGTTGGATGGTACCAACTACCCATTATGGGCTTATATGATGCGACATGTATTGGTTGCAAAAGGATTGTGGAACATTGTGCAGGGTGTTGAAAGACATCCTGTTACACCTGTAACAACAGGTACTGCGAATACAGGTGCTCGAGCTGATGAAGATGGTGTCGAAGATGATATTGTGCAGATTCTTGTTCGTGCTGCTGTTTCTGCTGCACCTACTGTAGAGAAGATTCATTGCAATGGCAGAGATGCCCAGGCACATGCATTGATAGCTTTGTCTGTCAAACGTGCCATTATTCCTCATATTCACTCTTGGAAAACAGCTAAGGATGCTTGGGATACACTTACCACATTGTACCAAGCTAGGAATGAAGCTCGTGTTGCTTATCTCCGAAAACAGTTGGAGAGTGAGCACATGAATGAAGGTGATTCTATGGACAGTTTCCTAACAAAGATCAAAGACTTGAAGGAACAGTTGATTTCTGTTGATGAGGTTATACAAGATAGCTCACTTGTGCATACCGTTCTGAATGGTCTTCCTGATTCATATCAGAGTTTTGCTTCTACTCTTCGGTTGATGATGAAAGGCAATCCAAATGCCTTGTCATTTGAGGAGTTAGTCTCTGTTCTGTTGCAGGAAGATCAGTCCAGGCAGAACAGGTCCATTATGCGTGTTGCAGATCAAGCTTTCCTGGCTAGTTATAAGGGCAAAGGAAAATGGAGCTCTTCTACTAGTAAGCAGAAATCTGCAAATGCTACACATTCGAAGAACCAGGATAAAGATGAGAAGAAATCAGAAAAGCAAAAATTGTTTTGCAAGTACTGTAAAGGGAATAATCATATCATAAAGAACTGTCCAAAACTCGCTGCAAAAGAGGCAAAGAAAAAGGAGGCTGGAATGGTTGTTGCAGAAGCCTCTACAACAAAAATAGAGTCTGCTAATCTTGTGCAGGAAGAAGAATGGGCGTTTACTACTGTTTGTAGTTTTGACCCATCTTCTCATGAGCAGTGCATGTCTGCAGTGGACTCAGATGTTTGGTACTTTGATAGTGGGGCGACCAAACATATTACCTCGTAGCGCAGTTTCTTCTCTTCACTCGAGCCTGCCCCTACAGGGAATACTATCACATGCACCAACAACTCCTCTTATCCTGTTATGGGAGTTGGTAAGATCATTCTGACTACTACTGATGGTAGTTCTTTCACCTTGTCAGATGCTTTATTTGTGCCAGGGATCAAGAAGAATCTGTTATCAGTTTCTGCATTAGCCAAGATTGGCTTGGTTGTGAAATTTGTTGATGACAAATGTACAATTCATGATCTGTCAAATGGCGATGTTATTATTGCTTCTGGCATTTTATGTCGTGGGCTGTATAAGGTCATAGACTATGAAAGATCTATAAATGATTTGGCATGTGCAGTTCATGATTCTCTGGCTATGTCAGATGCAAAGCTTTGGCATGCACGCTTTGGTCATCTGAATTTTGCTAGTTTGCTACGCCTGCAGAAATCTGAAATGGTGTCCTCTTTGCCCAAACTTGAGGCACCTGGAAAACATGTTTGTGAAGGCTGTATTTTGGGCAAAATGCAGCGTTCCTCCTTTCCAAAAGATGGTTCAGTTCGGGCTACACAGAAATTGCAGCTTGTACATAGTGATGTCTGTGGTCCTATGAAGACACCCTCTTTTGGAAATTACCTTTACTTCGTGACTATCAAGGTATACATCTACCCTTTGGGTAAAATCTTTTAGGAGCACTTAGTTTACCATTAGATAAACATTTTCTTTAGCGCATTCCCTTTTAGGTGCTAAAGTTTACCAATAGGTAAATGTTTTCTTTAGCGCTTTCTCTAAAGAGAAACTTCGGTGTAAAACAAGATGACCTTTATGGTCTTCTCTTCTTCACATAATGTTTTTCCCTTCACCTTAATGGCTTCACCCCTTCCAACCTTTACGGTCTTCTTTAGTGCGAACAACAATTTTATGAAAGGCTAAGCACATAAAACAAGACAAGACAAGACCTTTATGGGCTAGCCTTCTTTATTTTGGACCTTTATGGTCTTCGCAAAGCACCTTTACAGCCTTCTCTTAAGCCAAACGAATATTAGGTTAAGCCTTTGAGACAAATTATGTGTCACACATTAGAAAGACTATAGCCCTTATACATAGAAGAAATTCAAGTGAACATAGTATGAATTCGGAATGGATGCATAGATACTCATGACATGGTTTATTGGCCCAAATATACATCTGACCATGAAAATGTTGGATTTATGCATTGGATTCAGGTATATGGTTTAGGAAAAGCAAAGATTGGTTCTGCATGAATGACTCAATGGTAAATCATGGTCATGGTTTGTGTGGAATCCGATGTGTTTTGGTAATTTCCATGTAGAAGAACAAAGATTCATGGAAATTTTGCATTATTTTTTTGAATAAACAAAGATCGAAATAGGAACTTTTGCATGCTTTGAGGAGGATTTAATTTTCAAACCTTTTGCATGCTCAATATCTTCCAATGGATATGTATATCAATTTTTGACATACAATATGTATGCATATCAATGAAGTACACATGCATGGGTTTATCAGATAAAAGGGAGATTCAAATTATTCAAAATTAAGTTAGGATTTGATAGAGGAATAATGCTGATGGAGCCCTTTGGTTGTACTAAACCATTCAATTCATATATTTTTGGATTATTTTAAGAAAGAAAAATAGTTCTACATTAATGGAATACCTAAAGCTTAAAATCTCTCTAATGGAATTTTAGGTTTTATAAAAACCATGGCATGCTTGATTAGCAAGGCCATTGACTTAAATAATAGGTCAAAACGTTTCTCCTCTTGAACCACTATGTCATGGTGGTAACTTAGAGTGATTATTATCAAGATTTATAAAAAAGAGAGAGAAAATAGGATATAAGAGAATTTAATTAGTGTTAAAAAATGGAAGAATCAATACCCTCTTTCAAAGGATGTAAATATATCATCTTTTTGAAACACTAGTTTGTCCCTTCAAATTAGTTTTATATTTATGAGAAATATAAACCATTCAGAGCTTTAAAGAAAAAAAGTGATTACTTTAGAAATTCTCCCAAGAAAATGGAAGGCCTAAAGAAAAGGTAAAATAGAGGATTGAATATTTGAAATCTTTTTATCTATGCCATATAAAGGACTATTTTTCAAATGAAAAGAGGTGTTACCATCTTCTTTGTATCAGAAGTTTGATTGGCATTTAAATTATTTTCTTCAAGTTCAAATACTTAATTATGTCAAAGGATAATACTTAATTAAAAAAACTAGCTCTAGTATCAGATGACATAAAAATTATATTTTAAAAATACATTTAAACAAAGAAGTAATTAAAGAGCCAATCTTTTTAAGAGTAAGTCTTTTCAAGTTGTGAATACAATTGAGACTTGCCAAGTTAAAAATTTCACTATGACATGAGCACTAAACTTCTCTTCATTGGAATTAAAACTTACAAGTCAAAGTACTATAATTCTCACTCGATTAAACTTAATCATAGTGGAAGAAGTTTTAATACAAGGAAAAAGCAAAAATTATCAGTAGTGAAGTGGAATCATAAGTTGTACATCTAGGCTTACTACCACTAAAGAGGATTCAATGGTATGGGACACTCGATTTATGGATAATCAGAGCTTGAACTTAGGAATACATGGAAAGTAAGCTCGGAAGAAAATAACATAAAATATATGAATAGTTCTTTTAATTGATAGGCTCAAAGAATAAGTTAGAAATAAATAAACTCTTTTCCTTGACAAAGATTAATAGAAAAAGTACCAATTTCATTGTGATCTCAAGTAGTTTTTGAGGATGGAAACTCTTTAAGGGGAGGGGAAATTCCTCTTGTGTTATGACTCAAGAAAATGAGATAACCTGCCACAATATTAAGGGTATGTAAGGGAATTCCAGCGCAAGAGAAAACTTTCCTGAACCATGAGGATTATAAGAATTCTAAGTGGTTTATAAAAAGAAGATGGAAGAGTTATAAGGCATACCCAAAAGGTATCTTGACGCTTCATTGGATAGCACAACATAAGCTATTAGTCCCAATAATGAAAACGTGAAGAATTTTTTTTTTAATATGATGCAAAATCAAATAACACCCATGGGGGAAATATTAAACATGAAATTCAGAAGAAGGGATCTAATAGAGAAAGACATAGTCTTATCTCTTATTTGGCTAACGAGAGGTAAGAAAATCCAAAAAGAATAATTGAGTCAAAGATCGAATCAAAATTCAAGCTTGATGAGATCAATCACACTACATTAAATGGTTAACCAAACATTCTTGAAAAGTAAGTGAGATTAGTTGTGGCATACCTAAGCATCTTAAGCCCTTGCTCTCACAATTTGATACCACAAATAATAGGATATGAATTGGAGATCATTAAGAGGAGAGAAATCATGAAATATAAATAAGGAAGTATAAAAGATCATATCTATGGATTGGATGAAGAGTTCACCGGTATGGGAAAGTGTGAGCTGATTCTCATTGAGTAAATTTTATTGATGGCCAGAAGGAAAAGGGACTCATTATCCAATGGAATACATCAAGAAGATAATGTATAGAAATAGGCATTCTTTCAAGTATCCTCTCAAGGGAAGAAGATTTCTTCCATCAGTAAGATGCCTATGGTTCATTTCAACCAATCAAAGTCCTCAAAAGCTAGGTTGATCTCAATGAATCTTAATCCCTTAAAGTGGACTCTCAAAACTAAGCAAAGTTTTGGAAGAACATTAAACCACTTTAAGTAATTTCTTCAAAATTCTTTCTAAAGAAAGAGGGTAAAATATCTTCTCAATAAACAAAACAGATCATCTACCTATACCATTTCATTAGGGGAAAAAATGAACCCTCCTTGGGCCTTTTAGATTAAGGGTTGATTAGTGATCCACCAATGAGAGAAGAGCAGTGGACACACTCTAGTCTCTTAATCTCCTAGACTAGGCATAGGCTTCCATGGTTTTTTTCCTAGTCAAAGGCTTGCAAACCACCATATCTCCATGGTTTTTTGGCATGAAAGGTTTGGGAGAGCTTCAAAATGATTTTCAACCGTTGGATGGCCTCATATATCCAAGGGCTCATCTCCTTTTGCAAAAGTCAAGGCAGGATGCATTGTTGGCGTCCAATTGATTTGGAATCGTGTGGTTTAGAGAAGTTTCCATTATAAAAAGGCACCTTTAGATTGAGGCCCTTGGATCAAACCTCTCTTCCAATGGTGGAGGTGAGACATAGAGAGGAAAGGCGCCTTTTCTTGTAGGCCATTAGATCGGCGCTCAATCGGATGGCTAGAAATGAATCACGCATGTTTTCTCATGAGATTTGTACTCCTCCCTTAGATTGGAGGCTAATCCAACGCCTCTCATGGCCTCCCCATGGTGATCAGCCCCAAATGCACCCGTCCCTTGGATCATGGCAACATCGGACGCTCAAAAATTCTGCAGAAGTGTGCATACTTCGGGTCCCTTCTGTGACAAGATTTTCATCATTGCACCTTTTCTCACCCACGCATTTAAGAAAAAATGCAAAGGAAAATTTGGAGGATTAAGAAAAATTATGGATATACTTAGAGGGAAGAAGTGAAAGGGAGATGGAAAAGATAGAAATCACAACATCAAAAGAAAAAAGATAGGTTTTATGCAATCCTTGGTGACAAAGATTGCATGAAGGAAAATCGTTTAGTAGAAGATTAATGTTTCTTTCATAGTTGATAACTGTGCTTATATGAGCAAAGCCAATAATTATGAAGAAATTACAATTTTGAAGAAGAAAACAAGTATGAAAAATGTAGGATCAAACAAAAGGGTTTGAATACAAAAGGTTTCCACATCATGCCTACATATTGAAGAAGGACCTCTATTGCCTTAAGCCCTAGATCATGGAAACAAAGACTTGTAAAATGAGATTATGTCAAAAGTAATTCACACCAGCCCTCTACATGAAAAAAGAAGTTCGTTATGTTCATTTGTATCTATGTTGATGGACCAATTATAATTGAAAATGGTGATGAGATCATCAATGAAATTAAGAAGAAGCTTGGGTTAGAGGTCAAGGTCTCTAATCTTGGGCACGTCAAATATTTTCTAAGTATTCATGAAACGTAAGGAAAGATGGAATCTAGTTCATGTAGAGAAAGTACATCCTTGATCTTTTGTCTAGGTTTGGCATGTGTAATTGCAAGGAAATCATGATTCCTTTGTATGTTAATTTGAGTTACATGATCATGATGGTGAGGATGTTGAAGGCATCAAATTTCTACAAGCCAATCGTTGGATCTTTGATATGTGCAACCATAATAAAACCTAACCTAGCACATGTAGTTAGAGTGTTATTCCAACACATGGAAGCATCAAAGGGTTCTAACTTACTTGCTACAAAATTATTCCTAAGATACCTAAGCTAATCATTAAATGAAGTCCTCTTCTACCTACATGAAGAGAATTTGCATGCACATGCATACTCACATGAAAATGAGTTGACACCGAAAATTTCATGCATTCTATGAAAGATTGAGTTTGTATATAATTATGGAAACTTGGTCATCTAAACTAATAAAGTTTCACTTTCATGGTTGAAAGTGGATATATGTGTCATGCTTGGGAGCAACACCATCTTGTCCTGTTCTAAAAAAACAACCTCATGAACATAGGGATTTAACTCATGTATAATGTTTTGAAATAATGCGGACAAACAATACATTCGATTATTTCAATTTCTAGGTCAAGAAATGAGTTATACTGTTTGATAACCTACATAGTGTGCATCTAGCACAAAATTCAATCTTCCATGCAAGATAAAGGCACATTGAGGTGCATTCCCACTTCTTTGAAGGGAAAGTCTTGAAGGTGAAGCAAAGGTGGATCATTTCGGTAACAAGGAGCGTTATGAAAAATTTTCAAATAAATAACTTAATGGTACCAAGCTCAAAAGTTCAACATGTGCAATGGTATATAGTGTTTAGGTTGAAGAGGGAGAACGTTCAAACTTAGGATCCAAGCTTAGGCCAAGTGCAGAATCATCAGAGACCATTGGGAAGGAGGCTCAGAATGTATCATTTCAAGCTATCAAATTCGAACCAACCAAAGTCAAATTAATCAATCATTTGATAATCAAAAACCGACTTCATTTGATCAATACTTAGATTCTACATTTAGGGAACACTTTAAGGTATAATATATTGAGGGAAAAGGAAGCCATATGCATGATTCCATGACCTCTTCACACTTTTATAAAATGTGTTGTAAGTTCTTAGCACTAGGGAATCACCCCTTAGCACAAGGATACATATAAATATATGTTGCATATACCTTTGACACATAAGAAGACATTCCATCAATGGCTATGGAATAAAATTTGTGCATTCACATCATAATCCTAACGTTTGTAAGTGACATAAGATCAAGGAAATGAAGCACATGACACATTGTAAAAAGTGCGTTTTCCGTCACAGACACTTTTAAGTTCTTTTCGGGTTCTTGGGGATGGTAGGGGTTTGATAATTCAGAGGCCCCGTATCTTATTTTCCTAGTTAACTTATCAACAAGCAGTACGTGTTATCCAGTATAATCTCTTCTACATAGGATTACTGTCATATTCCGTTTAGGCTCTTCATAGTATGCAACGCAGAGAGTAATGATTACCGTCACACAGATTTAATATCGCCAACGAACATTACTGTGTTAATCAGACATTAATGTGATTCAACAAGGTAAGAGTAACAGTACTCAGAATTTAAGAATGCTGCACTACGATGTCTCCACAAGCCGCAAATCCCGTCTCCTCACTACCAGAGAGCCACCGAAATACCTTTTCATTAATTGATAAAAAGGGTACAACACTTCGCTACGACCTTTCGGTACGTGCGGTATAGGAAAATATAAATTACATAATGCCAATCCGGCGGCCTTACACTGGCACGCACGGTGGACTTGAACCCGCAACGCAAACAAAATCAAGGCTTGTCTACGATGCCTTGGATAAACATGGTTCTAGCTAATTTGAAGGTTCTAGAAATCTTTTGTTTTAGCGAATCCAACATCAGTTTGAGTGTCTCCGGCTCTACCAGCTGTGCATCAGTTCGAATTGAACTGGCCGCAATGACTTGGCTCATCAAAACTTTAGTCTGAGTCTGCAAAAATGCCTCTTGCAAATAAAAATCATTGGCAAGGGCTGCATCCCGGCTCAATCTCATATCATTAATTTGATTATCAATTCTTGATAGTCGGTCGGCCTGAACTCCCAGCTGTTTTTCTCTTCTCTCCAGCTCTTGAGCTTGATATTGAATTGTCTGGTAATACGCATCTCTTTCCTTCTTAATCCCTGCTATCTCCTTCTGAAGTTGAATAGTCAGACTCGTCTTGGCTTTAAGAGCAGAATTCGCCTGAAACAAATCGGCAATGGTAGTCTGGAGTTCTGCAATAGTTTGCTTAGCTAAATTAGCCATCTCCTGTCCTCTCTACACGACTTCATCAAGCTGGATTCGCGTTTCTTCCAACAAATTTCCAATTTCCACTCTAGCGTCTTCTTTATCCTATACTAGCTATTTTAACTGATTAATCTCTTCATCACGAGCATTTAACAAAACATCCTTGGCGTTTAATTCGGCCAATGCTACATCGCGCTGAGCAATTACTGTATCTTGTTCTGCAAGTCTAGCTTGAACCTGTTGAAGTTGCATCTGCAAAATATGGTTTTCTGCTTTAACAGCATCTGCTTCCTCCTGTAGTGGGGCAATATCAACTTCAAGAACATCAACCTTGTGTTGCAAATCCTGTCTGATATTGTCAGTGGCCATCTTCAGTTGCATTGGTAACTACTGCGAGAATTGGATTAATAGGCGACCCATCGATTCAAGTTCATGAAACATTGGAACCGGAAGAGGAGGAGGAGGAAGTGGTTGGGATGAAGAGGCTGATAATAGATGAGGGGAAGACGGTGGAGAATAGGCTGGAGAAGAAGATGGAGAAGGGGGTTCGTCGGGAACAATAGGTTGGACTGGAACAATTGGGTCAACAGTTTTCATGTTAGAAGGAAGTGGGGTAAGAAGATTAGATACCAACACGATTCCGATGGTCTGCTGCGTTGTTGCTTCAGTTCTGTCAATTACAACATCAACCAAAGCAATTACTTCATTGACAATCTCAGCAACAATGGCATGCACATCATCTTGGGTTTGCTGTTGAGAATCCTCCCTAGAAGAAATTTTTTCAGATTCGGTGGTGGACGCACTTTGTTCCTGCTGCTCAGCAGGAGCTAATCGGCGACTTGCATAATAGACATGCCGAAACCACTTGTCATTTTGCTGCATTAAAACACTTCCAATAGCTATGTTTGATGCATCTACAAAGACATGGAACGGACGTTCCCAATCAGAGGGTTGCAAAATTGGAGCCTGTGTCAATAATCCCTTTAAACGATTAAATACAGTCTGGCATTCGGGAGTCCAATCATACTGCCATGGAGGACTAGTCATAAGCCAATTAAGTGGTGTTGCTAAATGAGCTAACCACTGTAAATGTCTGCCATGCCATCGGATTTGACCCAGGAAGCACATAACTTCTTTTGATGTTGTAGGGACGGGTGCCTGCAACACAGTTGCAACCTTATCCGGATCAACTTGTATGCCTTGCTCAGAGATAATATGGCCGAGGAGTTTGCCACAGGAGACCACAAACACAGATTTTGTCGGATTCAAGCATAACCGGTATTCGCGGCATTTTTGAAAGCAGCACCGTAAATGATACAGGTGCGCCGCAATTTTCCCAAATAAGGAAAAGTCATCCAGATATACTTGCATAAAAGTAGTCAGGTAGGGTGAAAAGATTTCTTGCATACAATGTTGAAATATGCTTGGAGCATTCCTTAACCCAAACCACATTACTGTACAAGCATAAACACCCCAAATCGTGATGAAAGTTGTGTTCGGAATGTCCTGTTCTGCCATTCACACCTGGTTATAACCACTGTAGCCGTCCAGAAAGGAGTACATCTCATGCCCGGCCACTCTGTCTAGCATTGTGTTGAGAAAGGGGAGAGGAAATGGATCAGGTACTATGGCCGCATTCAGTTTTCGGTAATCCACACAGATACGCAGCTGTTTATTTTTCTTCGGAACAATCACGATCGGAGATATCCATTCAACGTGCTCAATTGGTACAATGAATCCCACCTTCAATAACCGATCAAGTTCTGCTTTGACTTGTGCTGCATAATTGGGGTTCATTCGATAACTGGATTGTTTAATTGGCTTCACCTCTGGTTTGAGCACTACCCGATGTTGATAGATCCGCGGATCAAGACCTTTCATATCGCGATAGTCCCAAGCAAAAACATCAGAAAAATCACGCAAGAGTCGGATCAAATCTTCTTGAAATGCCTCAGACAATCCTGCCTTGATCTTAACAGGTCACAGGTTAGCCTCATCACCCAAATTATATGTTACTAACTGATCTTTCGGGACATAAAATTATCGAGGTTTCACCAGATCTTCAGCTGACTGTAAAAGCTTATGTAGGGTGGCTCCATCCATAGCAACACTATCATCTGCATCCGCCTCTCCGGTCACAAGAACAACCGTACACGCTGCCGGACTTCACTTGTCTGCTACTGATTGAAGATCTATAGTACCTAAGGAGATCAGATCTTTATTGTTCTTCATAAACGCCTCTTCCTCATTGTCAGATAAGCCATCCAACATGTGGACCAGCTCCGCTACATATGGTCTGGCATGAAGCTCGCAGGGCTGGATGGCATCCAATTTAACAACATATTTACGGTGATTATCTTTGAAAGTCAATTCCTGCGCTGACCAATCCTGTACAACTTTGGCCTATTTCAATCATGGCCGACCAAAAAGGAGATTGTAGTCGAGGCTGGATTCTGGTAGTTCTAAGACTACAAAAGTCATTTTGAACGTGGTACTCTGCAGAGTAATCGGGATATTCCGTACTAATCCCACCGGATGGACTTGGGATTGGTCTGCCATTCTTACAAAAATTGGACGGGCTCGATTTGGGTCCACCCCAATTTCTTGCAGAGAGCGGTAGTTGCTATATTCACACCCGAACCGCCATCAATTAGCACTTGAGTAATCTTTTGATTTTTATGCCAGACAGTGATTAATGGGACTGAATGATCCACCGTAGAATCAGTTTCCGGTTGTATGGTTGCAGTCGCCGGAGTACCGGGAGATCCAGGACTGAACTGTTGTTGAAATTGCTGTCTGACTCCTGGCACCAATGTGAGCAACTGTCCCAAAGGGAGTGTAATTGAAGCCTTAGATAGAATCTCCCATACCTGATATGTTTGAATCGTACTCCTCACCGCTTCTGATGATGATTCTACTGTTATTGGGTTAGGATTTTTTTCATTTGCTCTCGCCGTTGGCAGGGGAACCTGTGTTACCGGAATTGGATCAAGCAACACAGTTTGCTCTTTAGCTGCCCATTGGCTAGCTTTGGCATACATTCGCTGCTGCTCACGGATACCAGGTTCGAACACCTCAGCTACTGGTTGCAACTGCTTACCCGATCTTGTCTGGACCACTACTGCTTGTGATTCCATTGGTGAGATATAGACCATGTTGGTCATCGGGTTTTGATGCTCCTTCTTCCTTTTGTCGTATTCTGCTACATCCTTGCAAAATCTCCGGATGTGGCCAATCTCACCGCAAAAGTGACATCGAGGTGATGGCAGGGAAGTACTGTCCGTTGATGTACCGCCTACCATCGATTTGAATTAAAATTGGTATTCCGCTGTCCCCGGTAATTTTTGTATCCTTGCAACTGATTGTTTCGCATCTGTGGTGGCACATAATGGGTGGCTGGCTGACCTGGTTCTTGTATAATAGCGTTGACAGCTGCTCGTCCCTGCACTTTAGCATTATATGCACAATTTTCCATTGAGTGTCCGGTTGTGTTGCAGATGGCACAATACATCTGGTTAAGGGCACATATAGCACTGGTGTGCCCTGGATTTTTGCACTTGGTGCAATACATCTGTTTGGCCGGATCATCTATTACATTCTTATTGGCTTTCAGCCACTCCAAATCTTCGGTGAATCCTCCAACTTTATGCGCTAGTTGTAGGGCCATCGCAATAACAGCATCCAGTGTCATAGCCCCCACACAGCGGATGATCATGATTTGTCTTAGCTGTGGGGTCAGACCGTTAATGAACCACTGGGTTATAACATCATCCGATAAATTAGCATGTGCCGGAGGCAATTGTCTTAAATGAGTTCTAAACAATGTTGCATATTCCTGAACAGTCTAGTGCAGCTTCTGTCGGTTGTTTTGCAAATAGTTGAAGATTTCGGCGAGATTCTTCTTCAATCGGAACCTCTATAAAAACGCATCCCTTACCGCATCATAGTTAACAAAATGGTTGATATCATACTCTGTTAACCACCTCGCTCCTTCATTGACTGATGTTGCCTGAAATACGATGGCCTTGTACGCTGGATCGGGTGGATGGTTCAGCACTGCATAGCTTATCTCAAAGGTGCGCACATGTGCATCAAGGTCGTCACCTGGAAATCCACCGAACTTTATGTAAGTCACCCCTGTTGGAACCGGTCGAAGTGTAGGTGGTTGTTGCTGTTGCTGCTGTTGTTGTTGTTGTTGCTGCTGTTGACCAGTCATTGTGCTATTAGTGGTACCGTTGCTGTTTCCTGAGTTTTGAGGGGGTGTCTCTTGTTCTTCGGAATCTGTATGATCCGACTGCTCACCTTCCCGCTCAAAAATTGCGTTGAGTCTTTTACGGATCTCCAAATCAAATAGCCTATCCTCCGCTTTGGTATCAAACCTAGGCAAGCTTACCCCAAACAATGGTGTACGTACTAAAGATCCACCAGGGAGTATCACACTATCATCGAAAAACTATAAATTCACCGCAACTGGTACCGAACTTTCACCGGAACTTATTGAACTTTCACCAAAACAAGGTATACTTTCACCGGCAACGTTCTCTCTGTGTAACACAACTTTATCCTCGAAAAGGTTCAAATTCTGACCAGATGGTGTCGAATCAACTGAGCACTGCATCCCTGTACACTCCGAAGTTACTGCACCTTCTTCAGAACGCATCGGAATTATACCGGAATCTACCGAAATCTCATCATGTGTCATCGAACTGGTACCCGAATCACTGCTAACTGGCTCCGATCCTTCGACAACCGGTCTCAACCGATCTGCACTTCTACCACTTGGGGGTGTCCCTAATAGATTTGGTACCGCCCAGGGATGCTGGTCTCTCCTATACTTCGGATAAGACTCGTCGGACCGAGTAACCGGCATATATCACCTCTGCACCACTTGCCTTATGTACTGCTCCACCTTACTGATTATTCTCAATCCATTGCCATCTTTCCATAGACGGTGCCAGTGTTAAAAGTGCATTTTCCGTCACAGACACTTTTAAGTTCTTTTTGGGTTCTTGGGGATGGTAGGGGTTTGATAATTCAGAGGCCCTGTATCTTATTTTCCCAGTTAACTTATCAACAAGCAGTACGCGTTATCCAGTATAATCTCTTCTACACATGATTACTGTCATATTCCGATTAGGCTTTTCACAGTATGCAACGCAGAGAGTAATAATTACCGTCACACAGATTTAATATCGCCAACAAACATTACTGTGTTAATCAGACATCAATGTGATTCAACAAGGTAAGAGTAACAGTACTTAGAATTTAAGAATGCTGCACTACGATGTCTCCATAGGCCACAAATCGCCCAGACAGATAGTCTGGTGATCCGGTCTCCTCGCTACCGGAGAGCCACCAAAATGCCTTTTCATTAATTGATAAAAAGGGTACAACACTTCACTACGACCTTTCGGTACGTGCGGTATAGGAAAATATAAATTACATAATGCCAATCCGGCAGCCTTACAACATGAAACATGTATTCAAAAAGTGGTAACCTATCCACTACATCATTATGCAGCATTCAAAATGAAATTAACACATAAAAATGATACATATCACCATGAAGAATATAAGACTCTATAGTTGTCAATAAGTAAAGAAAGTCTCAACCCATAAACACTCATAAGACAAAGAAGGCAATAAGGTCATAGGGAAAATCACATATGGTCGAAAATGGAAGAATAGCCAAGATAAGAAATTGCATCAAGAGAAAGTGGATTCTATGAGAATAGGCATAGAAACCAAAGAAGAAATTGAGCATGATTATGTGGCCAAGAGTAGGATTATGATTCATGAATGATCATGAAACATGATTAAGTCATGGTTTCCATACTCCATGTCAACCATATGTGCACTATGTAGACGAGATATACAGCCCATGTAGTAGTTTCCTATCATGACTACATCATGGTTTCAAGACTTCAAAACAACCATAGGTTTAGTATGAAGATGGGATAAGAGGTCTATGAAGGTACTAAAAGTAAGGGAATCGAATAAGAGAAGCATGGATTCACTAGTGTCTTATGGAGAAAGGGGGCTTAATGGAGAGGGGAGCAGTTCAGGGATGGAGTGAAGAGGAAGCTTCCACACATATATCTAGAGCTACACATTATCTCTAAAATATAGGATTAGCATTTCATGGAGAACAATGCAAATAAGAAAGGACAATACCAATGAATTATATTACTTATCTGTTAGTTTTTCTTCATCAAAAAGACAATTCTAACAAAATTTCCATCCTTTTCACATTTTATTGAAGTCATGAAGCCTCCAACTTAATACACTTTTAAAGCTTTTTACTTCCTCACATTCAAGAAAAAAAATGAGTAGAAAATTTGATTCAGTTGACTAGAGGAGGATAATTTGACTTTTTGGATGAGGTACGAGTTGAACTTATTCTCTTTTTGTTTCTTTAATCAATTCATAGAGTTCTCAAATCCTAGAATTTTATGAGGAATAGATTCAAGATATCAATTTAGGAATTTTTTTTGAGAATTTCCAAGAAAAATTGGTGCACATGATACTTCATCACTCAAATTGGGGGTGCGCGGTTGGAATGGAGTGAGGCTCAACGAAAGGTTGCACAAGGTGGATTTGGGGCTATAAATATCAGCATCTATGAACAAGAAAGAGAATATGAATTGGAGAGGAAAGAATGATAATCCCTAACCACCATTAGATAAATGGAGTGAGTGGAGAGAAGAAGAGAGAGGAGAGAGAGGGGGGAGGGATGACTACGTTTCGTGTCTCTCGTTTAGTCCATGAGCTTCCTTTTCTATTAGAAATAAGAGAAGAAACCTTTAGATTAAGTTACATTATAAGTCATTCTAAATTATCATCCAATTTCCTAACATGAAAAAATGAGTGGAAAATTGAGTACTAAGCTTCCTTTCCCAACTTACAAATCAGTGGACAAATGAGGAAGGAAAAGTCTTGGACTTGAAACAATATTATTATTCCTCTTATTCCAATCTCTAATTATCTCTATTAATGTGTGTGTCTGTGTGTTTGTGTGTGTGTTTTGTGCCTACGGGTCGAAACAAATATGCATTTTCATGTAGCTAAGAGTGAAGGAAAGAAAACACATGGAGAGACAATAGGCTTTGAGATTGAAAAGAAAAATCCCACTTTATTATTTCATATATCCATTATGAAAATAATTTCTTTGACTATGATTTTCTTTTCGGTGACTTCCTCACGATTTTTACAAAAAGTAATTTGATGATAATTATTGTTAACATTGCAAGAACTAAGTACAGACTATACTCTTTCAAAAAGTGAGATTTTGTAGGATTCAAGTTAGCACGGAGTAAGAATATATCAACACCGTATGCAAATACCAGGCTCTCAAACCTCCGCAATGAAGGGATGAAAACTACGTTCTGTAATCCCTCAACTCCATCCTTTGTTAAGTTAAACTGCAATATCATTCAAAAATAAAATTTGAGAAAAACCAAATTTACAGATGTCCATCTAGGCATATGATCACATAATGGATATATGTACTACCGCATCCATTCATATTTACATTCTTTTCATATAAGGTTCTCTAAGCTTATAAAAAGGCCATGCATTTGATGAAGGGAAAACCATAAAAGAAAACACACACATATACACATCCATAGGTAGATGCGCACACATACACATACATACATACATACAAGCATACATACACATACATACAAGTTTACTTACATACAAGCATTAAGACATATACATAGAGCCATGTATACAAAACTACATTTATTTTTGGAAACGTCTCTTGTATAAATTTATGAAATGATATCAAGGAGATAACGCATATGTTCTATATATTCATCCTTAATATGTTCTCCGTGACTGAAAAATGCAAGCTTTTATATACTTAATGAGGAGATCACCTGTGATTATAATATGATCGCGAAAATCACAATCACCTCCGACCCTACCCATTATCAGCCAAAACATGCAAATTATGAATCGATCTTCAGACCAAAAAGTATCAATATAAACATCCATTGATCATATGTACCAAATATTTGCA
>CM035428.1:116162594-116525094 GCA_020310875.1 Ceratopteris richardii
ATGCTTGGAGATTCAGAATGACGAATTTCTTGATGGGAAAATGCTACTGGAAGCACATCAAAGGAGAGAATGAAAATGCTCCGTAGTTTCCAGAAAGGAATCAGACTGTAGATCAGGTAAGAGCATATGAGGAATGGAATCAAGGAGCATGAAAGGTAATGTACTGGCTATCTGTTAGGATACATGATAGCATGATTGGACACATATAGGATGCCAAGACTCCAAAAGAGGCTTGGAACAGTCTAGTCACATTGTATGAGACCAATACAAAGGCACGGAAATTGCAACTCAAGAACGAGCTGCATACATTGGAGAAGGAGAGCATGTCAGTAAGTGACTACACCTTGAAAATCAAAAGCATATGTGAGTCACTTGCATCTATTGGCATGAATGTAGATGATGATGATAAGGTGGAAGTGTGTCTTTGTGGTTTAGGAGCTGCATACAAGCAATTCAGAACTTCTATACAGACGAGGGAAAATATTCCGAATTTTGCTGATCTGGTATCTATGCTGATTATTGAAGAAAAGAATCTTGGTGAGGACTCAAACTCCCAAGGAAAATCTAGTTCTGAGAAGGTATTCTACTATGGTAGAGAAAGAGGCAGAGGTAGAGGTTTTGGAAGTGGAAGAGGAAACAATAACCAAGACCAAGGTCAACAACAGAATCATGCAGGAGGAAGAGGACAGTTTCGAGGTAGGGGGAGCCAAAGATGCCGCAGAAATTTCCAAAGAAATGATTCATGTAATGATAGTAAAGGATGTTGGAATTGTGGTAAACCTGGACACTTTGAACGTGATTGCAAGTTGAAGAACCAAAATAACAGAAGGCAGCAAAACAACTATGCATCCACAAGTGCAAATGATTCTGAGAAGCTCTTCATGGTTCAACACCACATGATGAATACGATGTCTACTGGTATTTCAAAATCGAATGGTAATGTCTGGTATGTTGACTCAGGTGCTTCAAATCACATGACCAGTCATGCAGAATGGTTTAGTAGTTTGCAAAAAATGCCAGTTCTTGGATATGTTGAAATAGGTGATGATACATCGCATCCTATTGAGCATACAAGAAACATAGCATTGTCTATGGAGGACGGGAAGGTAAAACATCTTGCTGATGTGTTGCATGTTCCAAATATAACAAAGAATCTAGTTTTTGTTGGACAAATGTTTGACCAGGGATTACAAGTCACGTTCAATGCTGATGGATTATATGTAGAAGAGTACAAGCAGAATGGATGATTGGTTGCCAAAGGAAACAAAGTGGGTAGGATGTTCACCTTAAATGTGAAGATTCCTGAAATGAATGCAACCATGTTTGCAAAAGGTGCAGGAGTTATTTCAGATATAGAGATGTGGCACAAACGGATTGGACATGCAAACTTGCAAAGACTGAAATTGATGCAAAAGGAGATTGTCCATGGACTACCAAATTTCAAAGTTGCAAAAATGCAAAAGGTATGTGCAGCATGTCAATTTGGTAAACATGCAAGAGCATCATTTCCACATGACAAGCATGTTAGTGAGAATAGAAGTAGTACATACAAATGTTTGGAGTCCAGCAAAGACCACATCTATGGGTGGTTGCAGGTTTTATGTTAATTTCATTGATGACCGACCATACACACAAAGTATGGGTATATTTCATGAAAGAGAAGAGAGAGGTGTTCACTCACTTCCAGAATTTTACAGCTATGGTGGAAAAGTAGAGAGGATAGTACATTTAGACATTAAGATCTGATGGAGGAGGTGAATAGATGTCAAATGAGTTCAGCAATTTTCTAAAAAATCATGGAATTCGGCGTCAGTTTTCATGCAGGTACACACCACAACAGAATGGCGTTGCTGAATGCAAAAATATTTGGAATGCTACTAGCCCAATCTGCATCAGTGTATCCATAACCTTGCAAATCTACAACAACCTCATAAAACAATGCATAAACCAAAGTAGCACTCACATGACATAGAGTGCGCCTCAGAGCATCCAAATGTGGCTTCTTGGGAACCTGCATAAATGGACTTTCAAGTCCAACAGTATAGCTTAGATAAGGCCTTGTAATTATGAGATATATAAGACTTCCCACAATTTTCCTGTACATAGTAGCATTTTCCAATGCTTCACCTGATGTAGTATCCAACTTCAAATTTTGATTTAATGACATAGAAATTGTCTTACAACTACTCCTAGAGTCTTCATAGAGGGCAATCCAAGTTCCTCATCAAGAATCTTTTTTGAACCGCTTGAATCCCAATCAACGTCTTCAAAACCTGCACATGTTTTATGACCAACAGAAAGCTTTTCTTTACCTTTCTTAGATGTATTTTCTGGACTGAAATTTCCAGGTAATCTTCCACTCCATGGATTTGAGTTGGAACTATTGCTTGGTGATGCATCCGGTTCACTCAAAACCTGAGATTCTGCACTTGATTTTTCAGCATTTTCTTTGTCATTTTGGTTCAAGAATCAGTCCTTCTTTGGCATGTGCATAGAAGCTTGACATTTCATCAAATACCATATCTCTACTCACCTTTACCTGTCGTGTGAGTGGGTTATAACATTTATATCCCTTTTGCTCAAGGGAGTATCCAATGAAGACACACTTTTCTGCTTTTGGATCAAGCTTTGTCCTCAATTAATCTAGGACATGTACATATGCAATACAACCAAAAACTTTCACATGTGATAAGTTTGGCTTTTTACCTGTAAACTTCTCTTCAGGTCTAACTTGATGTACAGCAGCAGTTGGAGTTCTGTTCATGATGTATACAGCAGTATGCACAGCTTCTATCCAATAACAATGAGGCATAATCTTCTCAGCCATCAAGGCTCTTGCTATTTCTGCAATATTTCCAATACAGAGGCTGAGTATAGAGGTGTTGCAATGGCAGCATGTGAGGCTTCATGGCTGGAGATGTTACTTGTAGATTTAAGTGTGGAAGTGCAAAAGCCTATCACTATTTATTGTGATAATCTTAGCAGCATACAGTTAGCACAAAACCCTATTTTTCATGCTAGAACAAAGCATATCGAGGTACATTATCACTTCATCAAAGAGAAGCTATTAGCAGGTGATATTGATCTTGTTTATGTGAGAAGAGATGAGAAGGTTGCTGATATTTTCACCAAAGCACTTGAAGCTGAGAAGTTGAAGAAGTTTCGAGAGATGCTTGGATTACAGGATATGGCATTGAGCTTGAGGGGGAGTGTTGAGATATCAAGCTCAACATGTGATGATCCAGGATGACACGTACCAGTTTTTCATTTCTCTGACATGTATAGTCACGCTGGTATATGTCAGGGATACTTCATTGAGCTTTATTAGATTTATCTATCGAGAGTGATGGCACATTTGCTCCTTGCCAGCTCACTTATTTGCGGACATTAGGTTTTTCCTTATGTACTGATCTTCATATATTGCATTTGTTGTATTCTTGTTTTTAGGTCATTCTTGTACATTCCTTTTTATGTAATAGAAAAAGAAGAAGATCATTCTTCCTTGCCTCAATCTGAGTGTGTGCTTCTCCTTGAGAGTGAGAGTGTGTGTGTGAGCTCTCTTCCTTATCTCCTTCATCGTGACAACAAGGAGGTCACAAGGTGCACATACCACAAAAATTTTTAAATTTGGACCACAAAGTCTAAGTATCTTGATCAGTTGAGTTTTGGTATCGCAATACTAGAATTCCCATGTGTTGTGATACTTGGCAGGTATCATGTATCTTCGTTTCTCATACTCCTCATGTATCATGATACCTAGCTATGGTGTATCATCGATACTTCACAAGTATTCTGTATTGCCGGGTTGAGTATCGTGACCATCTAGTATTGTGTATCGTCGATACTTCATAAATATCGTGTATCATGATCACGAGTCTAGTATCATATCATAAAGATTCGAGTATCATGTATTCCCGATACTTCTTAAGTATCATGTATCATAGCTTGGTAATATCGTGAATCATGGTCTTGATAAGTATCATGTATCATGTAAGTCCAAATATTGTGTATTATGTATCATGCATCCTCGAGTATCGTGTATCATGGCCATATCTTCTATCGTGTATCCTATTGAAACAAAATATTGTATCGTGGTAAATCTTGTATCGGAAATAGTTGTAGCATCAAGTATCGTATTGTGAAGCTCCAAGTATCACCAACCTCAAGTATCGTATCTTGAAATATTCGAATATCATATATCGTGTAAGTCCAAGTATCGTGTATCGTATATTTTAGGTATCGTGTATCGTTTGCTCTGAAGTATCCGTAGAGAGATCCTGTTTGTCTGTTTTGACTCCCAAGAGCTTGATCTGACATAACTTTCTCATACAAATCCATTTTTTGAGCTCTAGAGTGCATTAGAAAGCTCATTTCAAATCCCACAGGATCTCAAATATTTTTCTTAAAAATAATGTGTTGATGTTTAGATAAGATAATTTGAATTTGACCTTCAGGTGGGATTAGGAAGCCAAGGGGAATCCAAAGGATTTTGAGCAATACAAAAGGGAAATTGGAACTAGCAAACAAACTTATGAACCTTAGATCATATAGATACCTAGGCTGGGATAAACAAAGTACTAGATCTTCTGAGGCTAGTGTCAACCATATAGCTAGGTCGTGGGGTCAACAACCCAGTGATTGTCCCTACATACTCAGTTCGGAAATGAGTGATTCAAAAATGTCCTTTAGCATGGAACGACCTATAGGTAGCTCAAACAGTACCTATTTATAGACACCAGAAGGTCCCTATAAGATGCAGTTGGAGTATATTAGGACTAATCGATTAGATGCATGCATCTATGAGGATGGTCTGAGGTGATCAGTTGTCCAACTAAAAAATCCAAATCAACCCTTTGGACTTGAACACCCAGTTTTCCAACTCCAAAATCCAAATGAACCCTTTGGACTTGAACAGCCAATGGTCAAGTTCAAAGAGAGTTCTTATATTGACAAGCAAGGAACCATGTATGTGGTTACCAGCTTACCAGACAGGATAGATGAGTTCGGAAATGTCATT
Source organism: Ceratopteris richardii (assembly GCA_020310875.1). Taxonomy (NCBI): domain Eukaryota; kingdom Viridiplantae; phylum Streptophyta; class Polypodiopsida; order Polypodiales; family Pteridaceae; genus Ceratopteris; species Ceratopteris richardii. The sequence goes on from CM035428.1 coordinate 116,167,612, forward strand.
CCCAAGAACGAAATAGGAGACCTAGAGCAAGGAGACCGAGGATGAGAACCCAAGGCTTCTCGTGGAAAATTTGTCTTGACTAGAGTTATTACCCTAGAATGGGTTCCCCAAGATTAAAAAAAAAAGCAAGAACTATTCATGAATAGAGAAATAGAGGAAGCTTTTTGGAGATTCAAGCTAGCCCAACTTAGCAAAATAGGCTAACTCACCATCTATGAGTTCAAAGATCCTGAGATACCAGGCAAAGTTGTCTATCTAAACATGTCGGAGAGAATGTTCTTGGTAATAGATCATGGTAGGCATTCATACACTAGGCAGGGTGAATTGATTTTCCCTCCACCAAGATCTAATGTTCCCCATGGTCTGCAAGGAGCAAGAACATCCAAGTACCATGAAAACTAGAGGGAAAGATAGAGAGAGAGACCTGAGGTAAGGTTTGCACACACAGTGGGCAGAGACAGATCAAGATTTGAAAGTGAAAGACCTGAAAGAGAGAGACATAGAAGGACATAGGCATCAAAGAGATGAACATGAATTTCCATTGTCTACATCCTGAGAGTACCCAAGAACCCTTAGGCCCTCTCAAGTGTTCAAGAGAATGAAAAACTATTTTGATGGGTTAGGAGATCCTTATTATCACGTGGCAGACTTCAAACAAGTGTTAAGAGTCAAACAGGTCGAGGAATTATTCACGCAGATCGAGGCATTTGGTTTGATCCTCAAGGGCATTGCCTTAGCTTGGTTTCATCTCCTAAACAATCAAAATCACCAAAATATAGGTCAATTGCTAGAAACATTCATCGTAGAATCTTTCCAAGAGTGGCATCAGGCATAACACATCATCCTTGATCCATAGCTTCAAGCAGACACCCCAAGAAACAATTTGGCTAGCCGAACATAGATTTAAACAATATGTAGATGTTGAAAATCAAGTCTCAATCATGCAAAAAGACTCAACCACGAGTTTTGCAAGTGGACCAATAAAAAAGGAGGACCCAAAGTCGTGGAATAAATTTAGAAGCTCCACCAAACTCAATCAAATTCAAATCTCATCAAATCAGCCACCAAAAAGTGCACCTAAACTGATTGCTGGCTGGTTAGCTAGATTGTAGGAAAAGTAAAAGTCTATATAAGCATCATCATGCCTTTGTTTCTTGAGTTGTATGCATTCCACGAGTTTCCCACTTAGTTTAATGAATTCATAAACTCCAGCAAGCAACCCCCTTGCTTACTTACCTCATTTTCTCATGATTTTGCTCCTCTCTATCTAGAGGTGTAGTTAGGCTTTTCCAAATATGATTGTACCAGATTGCATAGTATTATTTGCTCTCTCATTGTACTCATTTTCATTGATTTCAAGCTTCATTTGGTCTCTCATATTGTTCCCTGAATTTTGCCAAAGTTTCAAGTTATTTGACTGAGTGAGTTGTGAGAAATTGCCAACTTTGTGAAGGTATATCTTTGCACATAGGCAGAGCGTGTTGCAAACAGGTAGCCTGTTTTGCAGAGGGTGGTTCTCCTAGCTGGAATATCCATTTGGGATGATTTAAAGCTTTTTGGGTAGCTCTTATAGACTACTACAAGTCTGCAAAATTTCATTTTAATTCTCTATATTGGTGCAAAGAAAAGTTCAGAACAGTGAGCATATATCACTGCTTGTGGACCTAGTGGAGGGTAGCCATCTTCCATTTTTGCATTGGGGTGTTAGAATCATCCCCCATCAGTGGTATCAGATCCATTTTGGAGGCTTCGAGACATGAGTGGCATCATATTGAAGACTTGAAGGGACCAAGACAACTCGTGGAAGCACAAGGAGGACTCATCGAAGCAAGATGACGTCAAAAGGGGGCTACATCGATCGAGATCTCAACTAGTCGAGGGTTAGTAAGGGAGAAGCTATCAAAAGGTAATATCCACACCCTCTTAAGCATACAAACACTTGAGGAGAATCTAGAGGAGCATCTTAGAGCTCAGTATGGCTGAGTATAATGCACAAATAGAGAAGTTAGAGAAAGGCAATTATCAACCATGGAAATTTAGAGTTAACAACTACCTTATGGGCAAAGGATTGTGGGGATTAGTGAGCAACAGGGAGCCAATGCCTCATGTACATGATTCACCACTTCAAGGGTAGGTCAATGCACTTAATGAATTGATAGAAAGGGATAGGAGAGTCATATTCATTCTATCTCAACACATAAGCAATAGCATGATAGGGCATATACAAGACTTGGACACATCCAAGAAGGTTTGGGAGACCTTTTACTCTTCATCAACCAAGGCAAGGAAGATTCAGCTCAAGAATGAGCTGAATAATCTTAGGAAATAACCAAGTACTAACATAAATGAGTACATTTTGAAGGTTAAGGAACTTGCAGATTCTTTAGGCTCAATTGGGAGCCCAATCGAAGACGATGATCTTGTTGCACACACTCTCAATGGCTTGAGAGAGGATGAAAGGTGGAAAGCATTCACCACATCAGTTTATGTGAGGGATTCCTTACCAAAATTTGATCAATTAGTCACATTGATGGTGACCGAGGAGATGAACCAAGGAGGTTCACAATCAAAGGGCAGCCAAGCCCAAGTTTTCTATGCAGGTAGAGTAAGGCAAAAGAGGTGGACAAAACTCCCAAGGCAGAGGGAGAGGAAGGTCAAGCTCAAGCTCAAGCAACCAAGAAGGCTCCAACCAAAGCTATGGATCAAGAGGAAGAGGAAGGAGTAGAGGAAGAGGACGAAGATAACATGGAAGAGAAGCATCTAATGGAGAATGCTACAATTGTGGAAAACCGGGCGATTATGCAAGAGATTGTTGGTCCAAAGGAGGAGGCAATCAAGGATACAAAAGGAACCAAGGTAATTATGCTAGTACTTCAACAAATTCAGAAAATGAGAACTTGCTTATGATGTATGGTTCAAGTGAAAGAGTCAATTCAGATTTTACATGGTACATTGATAGTGGTTGTAGCAACCATATGAGTTGCAATCAAGATGTTTTCTTTGATTTACATTCACCCATCACTCAAGGACATGTAGAGACAGGGGATGACACTGAGCACAAGATTACACATGTGGGAGATGTTGCATTGAATGGATCTCAAAGCTCCAAGGTCTTGAAGGATGTGTTGCATGTGCCAACCATCACAAAGAACTTGGTTTCAGTACGTCAAATGGTTGAAAGAGGTTATGAGCTGAGGTTCAATGAGCAAGGATGTTTTGCTGAAGACCCCATGCGGGACTACAAGCTCATAGCAAAAGGAATGAAGCAAGCAAGACTCTTCACCATGGAGTTAAAGCCATCAACCCCTCACACCGTCTACTTGTCTATTGGAAATAAACAGATTGCAGAAATCGACTTATGGCATAAAAGAATTGGGCACATAAACTTACAAAGGATGGACATGCAAAGGATGAAGGACATGCAAAGGAAGGGCTTGGTGAGTGGTCTACCTGATCTTACATCTCAGAATATGCAACATTTGTGCCATGCTTGTCAATTAGGAAAACAAAGCAGATTGCCATTCAAGAAGGGAGCACATGTGAGCAATGAAGTGTTGAATCTCATACACACAGATGTATGGGGACCTACAAGCGAGCCATCCATTGGAGGTAATAGATATTTTGTCACATTTATAGATGATCATTCAAGGTTTGTTTGGATGTATTGCATAAAGTCAAAGTCAGAGGTGTTTTACCACGTCATGAGGTTCAAAAACCTAGTGGAGAAGAAAACAAGGAAGTATATAAAGACTCTCAGATCGGATGGAGGGGGAGAGTACTTTTCAAATGAACTTTCAGATTTTCTACATGACCATGGCATCAAAAGGCAATTCACTTGCAGGTATACACCTCAACAAAATGGGGTGGCAGAAAGGAAGAATAGATACATAGCAGAAGTAGCTAGATCTTTGTTAAATGAAATGAATGTTCCTAACTCTTATTGGGTTGATGCAACAAATACAGCCATATACATTATGAATAGGTGTCCAACCTCAGGAGTACATGGAGTTACACCTTATGAAGCTTGGTGTGGTAAGAAACCCAATCTTTCACATCTCAAAGTATTTGGTTGTGTGTGTTATGTTCACATACCTCAAGAATTGAGACACAAGTTAGACCCGAAGGCAGATAGGTGTATATTTCTTGGATATTCTTCAGAGAAATAAAAGGGTTTTAGATGACATAACCCTTGCACCAAAGAGCTTAAGGTATCTAGGGATGTAATATTTGATTATTTGATGCCTTGGTATGGTAGAAAAGATGTGTTATAGGTTGACGATGCATATGAAGCCGAGAAGAAGTTCAAAGAGCAACAACAAAGCATGGAGATAAGTGGTCCAACCACTTCAAGCACACCATCAGAGGAGAGTACTACATCAGCTTGGCATGGAAAGACAAGGAATGAAGCTCATTCAAGTGAAGGAAGTAGCAAAGGAAATGAAAAGGCAAATGACAAAGACCATCGATGGGTAGACATGGAATCTACAAGTGATGAAGATATGGAAAAATTAGAAACTCCAGGATTTAAAGCATCTAAAACAAGGAGGAGGAGATTCCTACCACCTAATGGTGAGGTAAGGTCATCCAATAGGGTTAAATACCCTGTTCAAAGGTTAACTTATGCTTCATTCATTGCAAGACACTATGGCTACATGAGTCAAGTTATAGCTTGCGAAGAACCTAACTTTTTTGAAGAAGCAAATAAGCATAGGGAATGGATGCATGGAGGAGGAAGTCAAAGCACTTGAAGAAAATGATACCTGTTCATTGGTGCCAAGAACAAAGGACATGAAAGTCATTGGAAACAAATGGGTGTACAAGGTAAAGAGGCATGCAGATGGGAGCATCTCTAGGTATAAAGCAAGGCTGGTTGCCAAAGGTTTTACTCAAACCTATGGCATAGACTTTGAGGAAACATTCAGCCTAGTAGCTAAGATGTCCACCATCAGAAGCTTGATCGCAATTTCAGCCTCAAAAGGTTGGAAGATGTACCAGTTGGATGTGAAGAATGATTTCCTAAATGGAGAGCTTGAAGAGGTAGTCTTCATGGACCAGTGCCAAGGCTTTGAAGATGAGAGGTTTCCACATCATGTATGCAGGCTAAACAAGGCTCTTTATGGACTCAAGCAAGCCCCAAGAGCTTGGAACCAAAGACTTGTGGACTACTTAGTAAAATGTGGATACAATCAGAGTCATGCAGACCCGTCACTTTTTGTGAAGAAGGAAGGTAGCAAAATTGCTTTCATTTGTATATATGTTGATGATTTGATCATTACATGGGATGATGAAGCCGACATCAAGGACATAAAGAGGAAGCTTGGATGTGAATTTAAAATCTCATATTTAGGGATTTTAAGGTACTTCTCCTTGGGATTGAAGTACTATATAAAGAGGAAGGTATATACTTGATGCAAAGGAAATACATTCTTGATCTTTTGAAGAAGTTTGGCTTGTGTGATTGCAAGCCCATTTCAAATCCATTAGAAGTAAATGTTAAACTAAGTGCTCATGAAGGTGAAGAAGTGAAGGATGTGACCATGTATAGGTCAATAATTGGTTCTCTCTTGTATGCTACTATGACAAGACCTGATATTGCACATGTAGTTGGAGTGTTATCTCAATTTTCGCAAGCACCAAGAGTACCTCATCTTGTTGCAGCCAAAAGGGTACTTAGGTACCTCAAAGAATCAGTGAATGAAGGTCTATATTATCCATTTGATGATGGTTAAATGTACAAGATTATTGTGATGCTGATTGTGCAGGTTCCAAAGATGACAGGAGGAGCACTAGTGGATATGTTATCATGCTAGGGAAGAAGACCATCTCATGGATGTCAAAGAAACAATCAACCGTGGCTCTTTCATCGATCAAAGCTGAGTATAGAGGCTTAGCACAAGTCTCATGTGAGCTTATGTGGCTCAAGAAGTTGTTCGTTGATCTTGATTTGCAAGTTAAGCAAGTACCTATTTTCTGTGACAACATAAGTAGCATATGCTTGGCTCAAAATCCGGTATTCCATGCAAGTTCAAAGCATATAGAAGTGCATTACCACTTTATTCAAGAGAAGATCATGTCAAAGGATGTCAAGGTGGAGCATGTCAATACAAAGGACCAATATGCAGATATGTTTACCAAAGCATTGGATGGAGTAAAGCTACAACACTTCAAGGCATGCATTGGAATGAAGGACCTAGGCATTGAGACTTGAGGGGGAGTGTTGAAAATCAAGTCTCAATCATGCAAAAAGGCTCAACCACGAGTTTTGCAAGTGGAACAATAAAAAAGGAGGACCCAAAGTCATGGAATAAAGTTAGAAGCTCCATCAAACTCAATCAAATTCAAATCTCATCAAATCAGCCACCAAAAAGTGCACCTAAACTAATTGGTGGGTGGTTAGCTAGATTGTAGGAAAAGTAAAAGTCTATATAAGCATCATCCCACCTTTGTTTCTTGAGTTGTATGCATTCCACAAGTTTCCCACTTAGTTTAGTGAAGTCATAAACTCCAGCAAGCAGCCCCCTTGCTTGCTTACCTCATTTTCTCATGATTTTACTCTCTCTATCTAGAGGTGTAGTTAGGCTTTTCCAAATCTGATTGCACCAGATTGCAGAGCATTTTTTGCTCTCTCATTGTACTCATTTTAATTAATTTAAAGCTTTATTTGGTCTCTCATACTGTGCCCTGAACTTTTCCAAAGTTTAAAGTTATTTGGCTGAGTGAGTTGTGAGAAATTGCAAACTTTGTGAAGGTATATCTCTGCACATAGGTAGAGCGTGTTGCAAACAGCTAGCCTGTCTTGCAGAGGGTGGTTCTCCCAGCTGGAATATCCATTTGGGATGATTTAAAGCTTGTTGGGTAGCTCTTATAGTCTATTAGAAGTCTGCAAAAGTTCATTATAACTCTTTATACTGGTGCAGCAAAAAGTTCAGAACAGTGAGCATATATCACTACTTGTAGACCTAGTGGAGGGCATCCATCTTCCATTTTTGCATTGGGGTGTTAGAATCATCCCCCATCAGTGGAGAGATGTCCCATACTTGAATTATCTACACAAGCAAAACAAGTTTCCTTGTTATCAGATGGACTTCTAAGTGGGAAAATTAGATCATATGTATATCTCAAGGATCCAATCATACTAGATCAATGCTTGAGAATGTGTATTGACATAGAAGACAACTTGGGTGAGGATCTAGAATTATCCAAACTCTATAAGGATTCTAACAGTTCTAGTAGTCATACTTCTAGATCCTCCATTCTGATAGATGAGTTAGCTGAGCAAGTTGTCAAGAAGCTAGGAGTTCAAAATAGACAAACACCAAGGGTCACCTCATTGAAGTGATGCTACAACTATGGAGGAGACCACATTGCTAATGATTTCCCAATCATGGCTCAACCCCAAGGAAGCCCTAGCAACCCATACTGCACAATAGAGAGAAAATACACGGACCATACAACTCAAGATTGTCTATAAAATAGGTAGGCTATTAGAAAAATTTATCAGCAACCTTACCAACAGGAAGATATCATAACCAATACCAATAGCCATATTATAGGTCGCAACAGCAATATCAACCTCAATACCAATAGCAATATCAAGCACCATATATGCCACAACCAGTCCTAGGAAATCAAATGCCACCTCTTGCCAATGTGATCCCTATTAAGTACGCAATGGTAGAGGATATCCCTAATAAAGAATTGATGTTGATGACACCTTTGGTCTTAGAAAATGACCCTCATGCTCAGATTTTTTACTACACTGAATACTCCAATCTCATGTATATGAATCCTAGCCCCAAGCCCCAATTGAGACAAATAAGACCACAAACCCCCAAAGGACCATTTTTTAGATGTGAAGGTGACCATTTCGTTCGTGAATGTCCCCACCCATCAACTTCGCGACAAGGATAGACCATGACAATACAAGGCTTTTGTCCTGAGTGCAGCAAAGAACATCTCCCAAGAGATTGTCCAAGGAACCCCTCTAGTGCACCCAAGGTTACACCCATTAATGTGGTAGGCTTAGTGGTGGATTCTGGTTCAAGTAGCATTAACATGGCTCCTATACACGCAGTCACTAGGGCACAAGCCTTAAAATTGGCTAAGCTAGTTGAACAATCAGAGTCAAGTGAATCACGGGAGCTTGGTAAGAGGAAAAAAAGAACATGGAAGGGTACTAGGCAGAAGGTCAATCATAAGTGGGCTAGAAAGTTATCCAAATTAGAAGAAAGTGTGAGAGACCCAAAAATAAAAATTGCAGACATTGCATCTCAGAACCCCTCGTATGTTGAAAATCCATCCACTCCACTTCATCCCACCCCACCACTCATTGTGAATAGACCACAACCAGGGTATGTTTTCATAGATCCAACCCTAGAAGGCTTGGACATGATGTTCAAGGCCTACAAGGCTCGACTTCAAGAAGGGCCAATAGCGACAAACCAAGACAAGAGTTACCCTAGAGCAGATTTACAGATTGAACAGACAAAATTTTGCATGAAAATCGTAGAACTAGCTCAAGCTATGCTCAAGGCCAATCAATTGTTCAATCAAAAAAATTATATCAAATCAGGTTTCCATTTCCAGTGCTTATTAGAAAGATTAGAGCAGTTGGTAAACAAGCCATAGGTTTCTTTACCTCCATAGGCTCAACCAATTGTTCAAAGAGAAAGCTCAGTACCAACAAAAGTTTATGTTCCTCATTCCACGGATGTTAGAGCACCTCTTTCAATTCAACAATAATCTCAAGAGTTCTTCCCGAAAATATAAGAAGAGAAATGGGCCAAGGAGAAGGGTAATCCCCCTCCTGTTCGTGGAATTGATGGCCTTCATTATCAATTTACCCAACACATTCCATCTATTTATGGAGATCAAGCAGAGCAGCAAGAAGATGAAAGATTAGATTTTGAATCTAATTCTTTACAAGAGTTGCCTCAATTCATAGGCCCATGGTAATCTGAATCTCTTCAAATCATAGCTCCCACAATATTGATAAGAAATGAAGACTCAGTGGTTCTAAGAAACATTGAAGTCATGAAGAACACTAAGGTGCAGTGTCATCTCACCTTAGAAGAGTTGTTCAAAGTGAAACTTGAGCTATGGAAACATGTGGCAAATCAGGTTCAAGAACTTGGTTCCAATATGTCAAAAGTAGGCTCTAAGCAAAAAGTCTTGAAGATACCTCTAGACAAAATAGGAGACATGAGTGAAGGTGAAGAAAGTAATACTTATCTTCCAATCACCTACCAAGGTTACATGACCAAATCTTAGATTCAAGTGTTGGTGTTGCAATTGCGACCACCTCCTTGTCGAAGTAATGGGGCAAACCCACATTAAGACCAACTAGAATGAAGCGTCAAAGGTTGAGAGCCATAAAGACCTCAGGGATTGCTAGAAGGGATAACTATAACCACTTGTGGCGTAGAGCTTGAACACATCTTTGCTATATGTGACTTTGGCAAAAATAACATCTATGAAATGATCCTAGAAAGACCCTTCTATGGCAATTGCACATAGTACAAGATTTGGGAACCAACTTCTTGTACTTACAGCACTTAGGGGTCACAACCAAGGTCAGTCTAAAGAATTATACCTTTAGAGATGTACCACCCCTATAGTGGAATCATATCCACAAGGTGCAAGAAGATTCAATCTCTGTGTATTCTGTGTGTTATTTTGATCCATCATGGATGCATGAAGATACTCACTTGTGGATGTGCAAGCTCACAAAGAAGAGGAAAGATGCATAAAAGCGAGAGAAGAAGGAACTTCTCAAGGAGAGAGGTTGGTTAGAGACCCAACCTACACACCGATGATTTACAGATGAGGAATTTGAGCCTCATGGTTGGGCAAAAATGTGAACAACCATGGACATCACTATCAATGAAGAATAGTGGATGCCTCATTGTGATGAGGAGGGTTATGATATCTCTTTGTTCATGTGTGAACCCTTTCTAGAGAAGTGTGACTCTAATGAGGTCATACATGAAGAAGAGGGTGGCAACAATCTAGAGTCCATTGTGATGGATAGATGCTTTGATTCAAAGGAGCACTTTCTAAAAAATATAGGAGTATTTATCCAAAAAGAAGAAGAACCTCTCACAAGCCTTAAACTTGAAAATTAAAGGGTGGAAAGTGAACATAGTCAAAAGAAAAAGAAAAGAAAATCAATGAAACAAGCAGAGGTAGAATCTTTGTTCGAAGTATTAGAGAATTTCAAGAACTATGAAGTTGAAGACCGGAAAATTTGGGTACATATGATAATAAATAAAAAACCAAAAAAAAAAAGTAGTAACCATTGAAGAGAACAAAGAGTGGTGTACATACATAGGGGAAGACCTAAGTGAAGAAGAAGAAGAAGAAGAAGAAGAAGAAGAAGTAGAGCTTGTAGCTTTATTAAGGGAATATAGGGATGTGTTTGCATGGACCTATAGAGACCTCAAGGGAGTAGATCCGGAAATATGTTCTCATATGAGAAGTGTGACTCTAATGAGGTCATACAAGAAGAAGAGGGTGGCAAAAATCTAGAGTCCATTGTGATGGATAGATGCTTTTTAAACTGTAAATTCAAGGGTGGAAAGTGAACGTAGTCAAAAGAAAAAGAAAAGAAAAGAAATGAAACAAGCAGAGATAGAATCTTTGTTTGAAGTATCAGAGAATTTCAAGAAATATGAAGTTGAAGACCGGAAAATTTCGGTACGAATGCCTAAGAGAGAGGCCATCAAAAGTGAAGCATATGATAATAAATAAAAAACTAAAAAAAAAGTAGTAACCATTGAAGAGAACAAAGAGTGATGTACATACATAGGGGAAGACCTAAGTGAAGAAGAAGAAGTAGTAGAGCTTGTAGCTTTATTAAGGGAATATAGGGATGTGCTTGCATGGACCTATAGAGACCTCAAGGGAGTAGATCCAAAAATATGCTCTCATACAATCCCCATAACAGTTGATGCCACGCCCACCAAATAGAAGCCCTACACATATAATGATACTTATGCAGCCAAAATAAAAGAAGAAATTGACAGACTAATTGAAGCTAGATTTATCTATGAGATTGAGCATACTGAATGGGTGTCCCCTATTGTAGTGGTGCCCAAGAAGAATGGAAAGTTGCAAGTGTGTATTAATCTTAAAAAATTTAATGCCACTATGATAAGAGATAGCTATCCACTTCCAATCATCGAACATTTATTGGAGTGTGTTGTAGGCAAGGAAGTTTATAGATTCCTTGATGAATTTTCATGTTACAACCAAGTAGCCATTGCTCTAGAAGATCAACACAAAACAGCCTTTGCCACAGAGTGGGGAATCTTTGCATTTAATGTGATGCCATTTGGTCTCACCAATGCACCTACAACATTGCAAAGGCTCATGTGTCATGTCTTCAAAGAGTTCTTGCAAAAGACCTTAGAAGTATATGTGGATGATTTATGTGCACATTCCCAATAAAGAAGACACCACATCCCTGAGCTTAGTTAGAAAAGTGTAGAGAATATCGAGTTTGTTTAAACCCAAAAAAGTGTAGAGAATATCGAGTTTGTCTAAACCAAAAAAAGTGTGTGTTCATGGTATGTTAAGGTAAGATCTTAGGTCATATTGTTTCTAGGAATGGAATATCAATAGATGAGGACAAAGCAAGATCCATAGCGGAGTTGATGATTCCAAGGAATGTTAAAGAGGCACAAGCCTTTATGGGTCATTGTGGATGTTATCGAATGTTTATCCACATGTATGCAATCATATCTTAACTTCTTTATGCTCTGTTGACAAATTTTCAATGGAACAATGAATGCAAAAATTCCTTCAATGAGTTGAAGAGACGTTTGTGCACAGCACTAATACTGACCACTCCTAATTGGAATAAAACATTCCATGTTCATGTCAATGCCTCCAATTATGCAATAGGATATGTACTAGCACAACTCACAAGTGAAGTAAATCTAGATTTGCCTATAGCATATGCTAGCAGACAGTTACTCACGACTGAATGAAACTATACAACAAATGAAAGAGAAGGCTTAGGCATGGTATATGCCATGAAAAAGTTTAGCCACTATCTATTCACCAACAAGTTACTGATCATCAAGCTTAATTATATTTTTTCAATAAACCTTGCAATACAGGACACTTAGTAAGATGGTTCCTCTTACTAATGGAATATGACTTTCAACTGGTTGTTAGGAAAGGTAGGACCCACCTCATCAAGGTGAATCACCTTTCTTGCATCACTTCAGGAGAGTCACCACAAGGAGTGTCTGATGAACTTCCTGATGCTTATTTGTTCAATTTAGAAGTTGTTCCTAAATGGGCAAATAAGTGGGTATCTATCCTACCTAACCTTTGGACCCGCAAATAAGAATGTGAAAACGAACAAAGATGAAATTATAAAATCACAAAAATATCAAAAATTGGCAGGAAGTATGTACAAACAAGATATAGAGGGTGTATTAGCTTGTTGTGTCAAGGAGGATGAACATAGTAGTTGGTTGCAACAACCCCATGAAGGATTGCTAGGAAATCACTATTCTTAACAACGAACATTGTAGAATCTAAAATGTTAAGGAGTGTATTGGCCTAGTATGGATAGAGAAATACATGAGTGGATTAAGAATTTTCCAATGTGCTGGGAGAGACCCCCAGTGGAGTATGCTACCCCTTATCACGATTCGTTAATTCCATAATGGAGTGCTCCATTGGTAGAGTTTACAAAATCAAGAACACTACCCAGTGAGGCTAGTCTAGCAAGAAAACAAAGCATGAAGCAAGAGGCTCAAGACTCCGCCTTAGTAGGAGACAACCTATACCAAAGAGGCAAAGATGTTTACTTAAGATAATGTGTTCATGAATCAGATTATTTGACAATCTTAAAAGCTACACATAGCAGTGTTGCATGTGGACACTTCGGGCCTGACCGAGTAATTAAGACCATTCTAATCTTAGGAATTTGGTGGCCCACTCTTCATATGGATGCACATACCTATGTGAAGAGATTTGACACATGCCAACATGCACAATATCCAATCAGAAAAGATGAGATGCCTTTGAGGCCAATGATGGGAGGACGTGCATTCTTGAAGTGGGATATTGACTTTGTAGGTCTTATTAACCCCCTAGCTAGAAACTCTCATGTAGAGTACATTATTGTAGCCACAAATTACCTTTAAAAATGGGTAGAAGTCAAATCTACAACAAAGAATGATGCTCAAACGATAGCTAAGTCTTTATTCGAGAACATGTTCACCAAATACGGGTTATCAATAGAGTTAGTAAGTGATAGAGGTATGCACGTCTTGAATGAAGTTATTGAAAAGCTTCTCCAAGAATTCTTGATGATACATAAGAAGTCTGCCCCCTATCATGCACAAGCTAATGGAAAATCCGAGAGCGCAAATAAGATCCTATGTAATGTATTTACAAAACTAGTAAATAATAAACACTCTAATTGGGATAAACAACTTCATCATGTTGTTTGGGCTTATTGAGTTGCCTACAAAATGGTACTCAATGCCATCACATTTCAGATGGTCTTCAGATAGAATGTTGTGTTACCATTAGACTTCCTGATCTCGTCTTTAAAAATAGCATAAGAGCACGAGTGGAGTGGACATGAGTTGTCATCCAAGATATTTGATCTAGAATGCTTAGGTGAGACTAGGCTACAAGCAATAGCAGGCATCTATGCTACAAAGAAAAGACAAAAGGCATACTTTCGATACACACATCAAGGATAAAGGATTGAAAGAGAGAGACCTAGTGTTGGTTTATACACCAAAACAACATGCCCATAAATTGGAAAAAGGAGGATATGGACCATCCATGGTCATTAATAGAATTTCCACTAGTGGTGAAGTTCAATTGGCCACTCTAGAAGGTGACATCTCGCCAAGCTGTACTAATGGATGTCGCATCAAGCTATATCAAGAACCTCTTATAGAGGATATGCTAATGAGACTCAACGTTGCTAAGAAGTGAAAAGCAAAAGGGTTAAGGGTTAGAGAAAAAGCACAGGAAGAGGCTAGAGATCTCATTAGGTGAAATAAGTTAAGGCGACAAGGCCTAGATGTCAACCCCAATGCCCCAAGATATCACATGGCTATGTGCACAAAAAAGAATACACATCCTAGCATCATAGATAGATGACCATTCATCACGATTGAGCTAGGGCACAGCACTGCAAATAAGATGATCGAAGCTCTAATTGATTATGGAGATGCCACTAGTGCAATTAGGTACTCGTGCTGCAAAGAATTGGGCATGGAAGTTAAGCCATTAGAAAAGGATGTCCCTTTGGCAGTAAAGTTGTGAGTTTGCCATGATGAGGAAATCACAGAACATATGATACTAGGGCAAGATTGGTTGTATGATCATGCAGTTGACTTAAACCTGTGACTTAAACCATTCATCACGATTGAGCTAGGGCACGGCACTGCAAATAAGATGTTCAAAGCTCTAATTGATTATGGAGATGCCACTAGTGCAATTAGGTACTCGTGCTGCAAAGAATTGGGCATGGAAGTTAAGCAATTAGAAAAGGATGTCCCTTTGACAATAAAGTTGTGAGTTTGCCATGATGAGGAAATCACAGAACATATGATACTAGGGCAAGATTGGTTGTATGATCATGCAATTGACTTAAACCTGTGGCAACGATCGCTCTAGGTCTGGGTTAACAAGCAATGTCTAGTAGTTGGATTGGAAGGCAAGGAACCTTTTGATTCTAGTACCCCGCACTTTGTAAGCACTACAGAGTCCCCTAGGCACCATTCCTCACCTATTGATGGGCAGGTCATGCAAGTGTTGGAACCCTCCACTCTTCCAAAGGTATCAACATCACAATTGGAACAATCAATTTTGTAGAGTAGAGGAGGACAATTGCAACCAAATGGTAAGAAGGAGGTCACCTCAGTGACAAAAGCTACTACACAACCTTGCTCCTCATGCACAAGGACAAAACTAGAACCACATTTCAAGACTAAACAAATATGGGTGAGGAAAGGAGAGCAACCATCGGCTTTCCCCAACAATACCCATCTAGGCAAGCCAACCATGCCAAACAAAGAACCCAGCAACTAGGACAAGCTCAATCACAAGGTATCCGATGAATTTGGGTGCATAAGGAATTAGCTACAGCTCAACAAGGGTCCAAAGCACTACATGGAACACCCACTCGAACAAGGTTCTATTCGAGATGACAGACTCGAAAGGGGGGGTTGCTAGCACTCAAGGTCAAGCAAAAGGTGTGAGAATGCATCAAAGAAGTGGACACACAAGAAAACGGAGCATCTAGGGAACTCCAAGAAGTATATGTCAAATTTTTAGAAGAAATCCCTATAAAGCTGTGATTTGGATCACTAAAAACCATTTTAAATATCATTTCACATTTTTTCAACTCCATTTTGTTCAAGTTGAGGATTCCTCGAGTTTGAGAAGTATTAGAAGTATCTACATACCAATTTTCATAACTTGTTTAATCTTTTTGAGCCCTAAAATAAGCCTTGGAACCTAATTTTAACTAGGTTGGACACTAAGTTTGGATAGGACCAAAAGCTAGTGAAAAATTATAAAAAGAGCTAGAGAGCTCATTTTTGAGGTTGGCTTGGTAGAGATTGAAGATTTTATAAGAGAGTTCTTTTGTAATAGAAAGCATTCCATTGTTCCACTCTTTGTTCTTGCCTTGGGTATGCATGTGTGTATGTGTGTGCATGCTTGTGTGCTTCTCACTCACTCACTTAGGCACTTCACTTGCTCATGGTCATCATATCACCCTCATGTCTTTGCGGATTGACAATTATGAGGTGGATCTCCTCACATTGGTACCACCATTGTGCTAGAATGACATGGTCACTCAAGGGCCTTGTGTTATCAAGGATGGTTGCCTTAAGATGTGTTGCCTAAGAAAGAGGTATCACCCAAGTGACTCACCCAAGGGTAGCTGGTCACCCAAGAGTGGGTTATCTTCCAACCCATTGGCACATAAGATGGTGGTAGGGGTGGGAGGAGCTTACTTATTCTACCCTCTATAAGTGTTCGGTTACCATGCCATGATGTATTATCCCAAGAAATTATGTTCGCCCAAGAGAGATTTGTGCATAGGAGACATGGGACTCCCCCTATGTACACTCACCCAATGGAAAGAGTACTTTCCAAGAAGACATGGCACTTAAGCAAGGGACATGAGGTCACCCACCGGAGCGAAAAGAAGGTGGTTATCCGCTTGACTATCCATAAAGAGGTTGTCACCCACATAGTTGTGTAGTTGTGCATCATGATTCGGTGATCTCCCTCTTGGCTACACATAAAGAGGTAGTTTCCCACACAATATCTTGCAATGAAGAGGTGCTTGCCTAAGAGGCATTTTATTAGGTGGTTGCCTAGTGCTCCTTCCATGCCATTGGTGGTCGCCCCACATCCTTAAGTTTTGGTCAATTTGAGCCTATACAACTATAGCATTTTGGGAAGGCCTCAAAATGCTCTACAAGGCATCAAGATGGAAAATCAACCATAAGAAAATGATAGTGTTGATATTCACTAATCTACTTGCATAGTGAATCCTTGACAATGGATCCTAAATGATCAAGACCAAGAGTATCTTCCTACCCCAATGAATCCCTAGGGTTTTCAATTTTCTTTCAAACAAAATTTAATGGGAATGGATTCTCAATAGAATCAAAATGAAGATGAATATATGTAAAGAATGCCAATGAAACAAGATTGGGAAAACTATAGTCATCAACATGTTCCTTGTTCCTTTGACCCTTTTTCCTTTCTCTATTGTAGAAGACCCTTCAATAAAGATCTCCAAAGGTTAGAGGCTACCTATAAAAATGCCCTTTGGATTGATGACATCGGCAAGGGGGAATTGTCAAGATATATTGGGATGTTTAGTGCCTCTAAAAGACAACAATGACCCCAAAAGTTTGAACATGCTAACAGTGGTACAGAGGTAACCATCAAATGGGATCCTAAATAATTTCCAAATCATATCACTTTCTCTCAAAGGTGCTCCATGCTCGAGGCATAATGAATTTATAACTCTCCTATGTCCTTTAATGTCTTCTAGTTAGGCACATGGAAAGTTTTGAAACCCATTGGTGTATCTTTGTGTAAACCTAAAAATTCATGCCACATTAATAAAAACCAAAAAGTATAACCTATGGATTGAGGTTCCCAACCTACCATTCTATCTTTATGATTTTTTCAATCTCATATTCAAACTATGGGATGAGCCCTTGTCAGGAAATGAAATGTTGGAACATGAATCAATAGGATACCAATCGTTCAACCAAAACCAAAGGGCATCCACAATTCTAAGCGGAGGGAGGCATCAATCATGATCTCCCTAACATGGTGGCAATAAATGCGGTTTGCAAAGAGGTTACTGAAGAAAAGCTAATCTTTAAGGACCTATCAAATTCATATTTCCATTATGTTATAAAACTTTTATAGGAGTAGCAAGCCTCATCTCATATCAATGAACCAAAGTTTGAAGGCACAAGATTCCAAATCCAAGAAAAAAAAGTAATGTTAGCAAGATGGTCAAAGCCATATAGGAAAAAGGATTACCTAGGTTTTAAAAAGAAAGAGGGCAAAGGGAAAGAAATAAAATCTTTCTTTAGATAGAAAAGGGATTCTACAAAACAAAATTGATTAACATGATTTCCAAGAAAATATCCTGCACGATGGGATTGAAAAAATGAGGGAAAAGAAAAACTTAACAAAAAGTAATGACTTTAACAATATCAATTCGAAGAGCTCCTGAGCATGGAAATTTTGAGCTTTGCTTCCCTCATCCCAAAACTGTGGGCTAAGTTCTCTAATGATGAAAAAGGGTGAAGGATAAAGATGGGAGATCTCCCCTTCCTCTCGCATGGATAAGACTACTTTCAAGTCCCATCAACATGATTTGATTCCCATGAACCCTAGTTAAAGCAACCCAAAGATAGTATAACATCAAAAGGAGTAGGAAAAAAAAAAGTAGTGATCTCTCAACTTAGAGTAGATGATTTTTTTTATTACAATGTTAAGCTCATCATAATGCTAATGAAGCCCTTATTATCAATCAATGGTTAAGGGATAATTATCAATGTAAAAACTTTATTTTCATGTAAGAATTGATAATAATATTCTTGATAATCACTAATCTAATTGCACAATGAGTCCTTGACAATGGCTCTTAAATGATCAATAGAAAGAGTACCTTTCTACTCCAAGGAATCCTTATGGGCTTTCATTTTTCTTTGAAACAAAAATGGGACTGGATTCTCAATAGTCTCAAAATGAAGATGAATATATGGAAAGGATGCCAATGAAACAACATTGGGAAAACTATTGTCATAGACATTTTCCTTATTCCCTTCACCCCTTTTTCTTTCACTATTCTAGGAGATCCTTCAATAGATCTTCAAATGTTAAAGGCTACCTTTAAGAGTATCCATTTTGGGATTAGGAAAGAGGTTTTTAACATTCAAAGACCCCTTGAAATCATGGAAGGAGCCTTAGATCAAATTCCCTTTTTTTTTTTTGAGAAGCTTGAAGTTGATAAATAGAAACAATGCACAAAAGATTTAAGGTTATATATAAAGAAGTTTGATAAACATATATCATCCTTTTGTGGAGGATCCAATCTTTTTTTAGCTTATCACTTGTGATTACATAGACCATCAAATTTTTAGATAGATTATTAAAGAGGATCCTTGAAAATATTATCTTTTCTTAGAAGAAGAAGAAGGATCTCGTTTTAATGTAACATTATAATGGCATCCATCATAAGGGTCTATTCTCAAAAGAGGAAAGACCTATGAAGGAGATTCCTCAAGTCAATTCTCTTCTAGACAAAGAAAAGCCCTATCAAGAAGATTTATCAATTCCATAGAGAGGTGGACATGGATACCAAGACCATTTGGAAATGAAGTACAAATTTGTTCAAAAAATAGATGAGATATAGAGTTTCATAGCTTTTTGAATCCCTTATAGAGGCCAAAAAATACATCCTCTTTTGGTGTATCTTTTATGAAGATGTCTAGACCAAGTACACCTCAAAGTTGAAAGTTCTCCATCTTTTGTGGAAAATATGCTTAAGGACGAAAGGAGACCTTAGTCACATGGTTTACTTCTATACAGAAAAGATCTTATTGATAGAAATATTTACAATAAATCTTGCATATAACCGAAAGAATTTCTTTTAAGGAGTATTTATCAAAGAAGTAGTGGTTTTCTCTTTATCCATGTGGAATGCAATTTGAGGATAAGCCACCAAGAAGATCTGGCAAAATGGAAATACTATTACTTTTGGTAACAACCACATAGAACCATCCTAGAAGGCTCCTTTGTCCTTTTTTGTATGAGAATTATGATCCATATGTTTTCCCAGTTCCCATTTCATCAGATATTGATCTTTCTATTGGAAGATAATAAGATGACATGAAAGTGGATACAGTATCCAAGGGATGAGACGTGTATAACCTCATTTATACATTTTCCTAGACTTTCGTGTAATTTTCTGTCCATTTATATAATTCTATTTTGTGCAAAAAAAACATATTTAGTAATGAGAAATTTATTTTGTAGCTTTTCTATCCATTTCTTTTCTTAGCAAGATTTGAACAAGAAATTTAAATTTAAGGAGTCTATTATTCATTAACAAGTATTTCTAAGTTAAGGTGGAAGTCTTACATGCAAAATTGGATGTCTATTTGTCTCATTTTATGAAAGAAACTTAGGGAAAGAAGTATTATTGTTCTCCACACTATCAGATGGAGAAAAAGATGGAGTTCTTCACCTTCAAACAACACAAAGATGACAAGAAAATCTTGTTTGTTGATGACTAAAAGGAGAAGTTCTTCGCCTTCATAAATATGCACTAGGAGTTACCCAAGTTGCTCTGAAGAAAAAAATCATCAAAGGATCTTCGGAGGAACTTCAATTTCAAGGAATTTTTTTTATTTAGATTTCCTAATGTAATTGCAAAGGTTGAGAATTTTGAGAAAATGGATAATTTCATGAAGAACTCAAAAAATCCAAGATTCATCATTATGGGGCATAGACCGCAAAGGTCGACAATCACAAATCAAAGTGAATCAAAGAAGGCAATGTCCAATGATAATAATGAAAGGCGTCCTACTTAGGTGGAATTTAAGAAGAAGCAGAAATCTTTTCATTGGAAACTAGATAATAAATTTTTGGAGTGGGCAAGGAGAGTGAGTTTATGTTCTCATTGTGGAGAACAAGGCCATCGAACTTTTGAATATCCAAGCAAGGTGATCGATCATCCTATGCAAGTGAAGACGATAAGATTGGATGGTGAAGTAACAATCATTAAGGAAGTGAGTGATCAAGGTAAGTGCCCCAACATTAATCTATGATGCATGACAATGGCTTCTCATCTAAAGGCTTCTAAATAAATATTTTAATCATGAACTCTTCATTACATCTAGTTACTTAAGTGATATTGGTAGCACACAATGTTTCCTCTCCCATAAGTTAGTATAGACCATAAGAATACATGTGAAACACATATTAGGAGACCTATCAAGATGGGAGATGAAAATCTTATCTTCACTCTCTGTAACAAAAGTTCTTCTGATAGTTTTCATATTATTTGCATTAATTGATTGATTCAAAATTGCACATTACTTGATTGTGTACAAAGAATCCTCACCTTGAAGAAAGAAAATAATTCTTATATATCTTAAACCACATGCATGATTCTAAATCTATTATTGTATCTACTATGAAATTAACTCAAGGTATGTGTGACGGTTGTGAAATATTTAGCATATGTCAATGATCTACATGAGGAATAGAATGAAGAAAAGTTTCTTGATTATGTAGAAAGACTTGTAGGATTATGCAAATGTGTTTCTTGATGATTTCCCTAGTGTGATGACTCCTCAACTTGATTGATCATGCTAAAGATCTTTATCTAGGCATTAATGAAATAACATGTTTCACAAGTTGATTGTTAGCTTAAGTGCTTCCCACTAAAAGATGATCCAAAACTAGCCCAACCCTCTTTGGACTATGTATACAATGCTTTAATGGAATATCCAATGGAATATCCAATGGAATATCCAATGGAATATCCAATGGACTATCCAATGGACTATCCAATGGGCTACTATTATAGACATTGTCTATTGGACCAATCATACAAATGTTTTTTAGACTAATTTCATGCCTAGAAACTTATTACAATCATGAGATATAAAATTTACATCATGTGCTCCACTTATAGACATTGTTAGCATATCTGTCTTCTCCTTTGGACTTGCCTCTATCAACTGTGGACTAAAGTCCAATTTGTCCACTCATCCACTATGTTTCATAAATGGGCCATGGTCCAATACTAAACTATGATACCAACGGACCTTGGTCCAATGGTTCCATGATAATCTAGATGTGATAATCCACTGGCCTAAGGTGTTCCATTGGACTAATTTGCCCATTATGATCCATTGGCCCAAGCTGGTCTAGTGGACTATGGTCTACTAAAATTTCACAACCATCTCCACTTCCTTTTTGGAAAAGTCTAGAGAGAGGTCTTTTTCCACAATCTTCTTTTGGTTCATAGTCTTGTTTCCTACACAAGGTTTAAGATGCATAGAGATAAATGATGATTGATCATATACATGCCCAAATGCATTAATTGACTCCTGCACATACTCAACGGGTCATTCTAGCTCTTCAATTTTCAATGGGAAGCATTCTAGATCAGCCATTAGCCCAGAAAGCAAGGAGTCATTGTCTTTGGAAGGATAAATTGGAATTATACTTGTGAGATTGTCTTTTTTGAGATCCATATGTAGTTGGATGTGGTTTTCCTTTGATGTTGTTACCCAAAGAAGATTTTTTCCCCCCAATCTTGAAGTGTTTGAACTTGTCTTATCCATGTTTTTACAAGCAAGATGGCAAAGGAGATTTCTTTTGGCAATGTGATAATGAAAAATTTCAGTTCAAATGAGCAAACTTGTATGGACATTATTTTCCACCACTGCAAGAGCTTTGACCTTGCATTGATCAACAAGAGTGATTGTGAATGGCTCAATCTTGGTGATGGAGAGGCCTAACTTCCTCATGGCGAATTCAAGCATTAATTTTACGCTAGAGTTGACATCAATAATAACTCATATAATCTATTTCCCTTTAATTTTCAAAGTTTTTTTATAGCTCTTAAGGGAATTTCCACTAAAAACAATTCATGCACAGTGATGGATCCATTCATACATGTATGAGTTTTAAAAGGTCACCTTTTACCCTTGGGTCAAATAAAATCAACTCAAGCTAGCTTATCATCTCATAGTTCCTTAGAAACTCCTATATGTTGATGGAAACCATAGGTCGGCAACTAGTTCCTTGCCTGTGGAAATCAGATACTACCATGTCATAAGCATCTTCAATGTCATCCATGATTCCAATACTTGTTGTCTTCTACTCCTTTAAATTGTTTGATGTCACCTGGTTAGATTCCTTCATCTATTTTCTCCTAGACCTTGTTATAATAGGTTCCTTTTGGCTGGATGATAGAGTCAAAAGTTTAGGATTAGTACCTTTCTATGGCCTCCCTTGCCATAAAATTGGCATGATATTTGATTTGGGCACTCCTATGAGGTATACCCAAAATTTTGCATGTAGCATACCAAAGTGAAGATTTGACCTCTTTGAATGTCTTCAATTCTTCAATATCTTAGCATAATGGGGATAGCTCCTCAATCTCGACTGTTTGAAGTGATTCCTTTTCCTCCATAATTATTTTATGAAGATTGTAATTGAGCACCCCATGTAGCCACAATGATGGGGGTTCTTGCCTAAGGAAGAGATGTCCTTATGTGGTAGAAGTGGGGATATGCACAAGGTTAGGTTGTCTGCACTTATCTTAATGGAATAGAAAATTATCATGCATATCAATATGAAAATGTACAATCTCTCAAACTTACAAGGCCTTAAAATTTCAAAGAATATTAATCTAATCCTGACAAAGATAGTGAAAGGACTTAAAAAAGATAAAAAATAGATTGGCATGCTCAATGCAAGATAGATTATCAAGGATTTTGGTGCACTATTGGAATATGATGAGGTTACCCTATCATGATACTAGCAGCAAAGTGTGGTTGCCTAAAGACTTGCTTCTCCTCATCATTGTTCATCCTTAATGCTCTAGGCTCTCCAACATATAGTCAATCTTCCTCAACTTGGGAAACCTAGGAAGCCAACTCATCCTCTCTAGCCCTTAGTTCCTCCACCTCTTAGGGGCAACCTCTCCCTTTGGGCAAGGGTAGCCTCCAAGGGAGGTCGCTCTCTCCCATTGGGTGAAGGTACCCTCCTCGAAGGGGGTCCACCCTCTCCATTTGGGTGAGGTTTCTCCCCAAGGGGTCACCCTCTTCCTTTGGGCAAGGGTGCCCTCCATAGAGAAGCACCCTAGACAATGAGCTTAAGTTGATGTGAAATCCAACAGATGTCAGAGTAATGTCATTTGAAGATTGTGTTCATCCCTTGATCCCATTCAACAAACAAATCACAACTCAATTTAAGGCCATCCCAACTCATTCATCCCATGGTGGATGGTCACCTCATAGGTCACTACAACTCCCAAGATTGGTCATTCTTGTTGGTTGGGTGATCCACATTTGGTGGTCACACCCTCCTCTTCCAGTTTCCCTTGTTGGCTAGGTGACCCACATTTTGTGGGCACCTCCTCCTCTTCCATCACCCTTGTTGGTTCAGTGACCCCCCATTGTGTTCATCTTCTCCTCTTGCTCCAAGTGGCTCTGATCTAGGGCAATCGAGGGATGGTGCCTCTCATGGTAAGCATGACCTCATTCAAGGCTATACAAGAGAAGAAAAATATAGAAAGAACAACATGCAAAGCCACATCAAGAACATGAGTGTGAGAAGCCATCCAGTGAAGAGTAAGTGGAGGTTACCTTGCCAAGATTGGTGGCCCACCTCCCCCTGTAGCTCAGGTACATGCATTGATAGCCTTGTCTATCAAACATGAAATTATTCCTCACCTTCGCTCTTGTAGAACAGCTAAGGATGCTTGAGATACACTTACCACTTTATACTAGGCAAGGAATGAGGCTTGTGTTGCTTACCTCCAAAAACAGTTGGAGAGTGAGCACATGAATGAAGGAGATTGCATGGATACTTTTTTGACAAAGATCAAAGATCTCGTGGGCAGTTTGTTGTGCCTATAGAAATCTAAAATGGTGTCCTCTCTGGCCAAACTTGATGCACTTGGTAAACATGTCTATGAAGGCTGTATTTTGGGCAAAATGCAGCCTTCCTCATTTCCAAAAGATGGTTCAGTTTGAGCTCCTCAAAAATTGCATCTTGTTCATAGTGATGTATGTGATCATGTGTAGATACCCTCTGTTGGAAACTGTTTTTACTTCATGACTTTCATTGATGATTTTTCCAAGCATGCATGGGTATATACATTGAAAGCAAATTCCAAAGTGTTTATATGCTTTAAACAGTTTTTGGTTTCGGTTGAAAATCTTTTAGCATGTAAAATGGACATCCTCCATTCTAATCGAGGGGGAATATATGTCTTCTGATTTTAATGCATTTCTGACTAAACGTGGAATAAAATGTCAGTGTATAGTGTCGTATACACCTCAACAAAATGAAGTTGTTGAAGGAAGAACAGGTCACTCATGGAGATGGTGAGGTGAAGAGTCAGGCTTTACCACATAGTTTTTGGGTTGAGGCTATTATGTGTGCAGCATATGTACTTAACAGGTGTCCCACTAAAGCATTGCAGTCTATCACTCCATATGAGGCTTTTCATGGTCATAAGCCATCTGTTGCTCACCTGCGTGTTTTTGGTTGTCCGGCATATGCATTAGTGCATGAACAACACTGCACAAAATTGGATGATAAAGTAGTGAGATCTATTTTTGTTGGGTATAGTTCAGAAAGCAAAGGCTATCGTCTGTATCATCCACAGACTAAATGCATTTTGGTTAGCCATGATGTTTTTTTTGTGGAAGATGTTATTCAGCCATTAATTTCATGTACTAAGGAGACATTAGTTAGCTCCAAAGACATGTATGACACTTTGCTTCCTCTTATTATAGGTGGACAGTGTTACACTTATGTGTTCCTCAAGTGGCTTTGATGTGAACCTTTTCCCTATACATGGGCACTTTTTACTCTAGTGTTGGCTAGAGGTTTTTTCCCCATGTTATCACATGCTTGATATACTCGTAAGTGGTGGTACTTTGTACTTAGGGATATTATTCAGCTCTTACTTCAGTTCAATTCATTATCAATAGAGAGAGCTATTCTAGCCATCCGTCTTCTCCATGTGTCTTGTTATGTTTGTGCTCCTTGTGTGTGGCTCTTGTGTGTCTCTCGCACTTCTACACACACCCAATAGTGGTATCAGAGCCGGCTTAGCTCCTTCTCAAGTTTTGGTTTTTCACGTCATAGTGTGCGTGCACTTTTAACAGTGCAAATTGACTTCTAAGCACACAACAATGAATTTCAGCATCCAACAAACATTTCCACTAGTTGCACTTGCATTTTACCCCCATTTCGAAGCTTTTCGTGCAATCAGAATCCCCATCAGAGTGACGGTTTGTGAGCTGAAATTTTGGCATTCATTTCAGCTTTCGTCGAAGTAAAGATTTTGTCACATTCTTGTTCTTTAGTGAAATGGCGGGCAGCAATGACTTGTTTGGCATGCTTGAAACTGAAGATAAGCTTGATGGGATGAATTATCCAAATGTGCTCTTACATGATGAAGCATGTTCTTGTTGCAAAACAACTTTGGAACATAGTGGCAAATGTAGATTGAAGACCTGCAGGTTCTTCTACTTCATAGTCTACTGTCACAGATGGAGCTTCTTCTACTTCATAGTCTACTATCACAGATGGAGCTTCTTCTTCAAGTACAATGGTTTCTCCTTCTCCACCTACACAGGAGGAGCTTAGATGGGATGGAAACTATGCTCAAGCTCATACATTGATTGCACTTTCTGTGAAGCGTCATATAGTTCCACAGATTCGATCATATTCTACATCATGATATGCATGGGACACTCTTGCTTCTTTGTATGCCGTGCGTAATGAAGCACATATTGCATACTTAAGGAAGCAAATTGAGGATGTATGTATGGTTGAAAATGAATCAGTGAATGTGTATGTGACACGCATCAAGGACTTGAAAGAGAAATTGGCAAACATAGATGAGATTATTCCGGATGCATCATTCATTTCTACATTGTTGAACGGATTACCAAAATCTTTTCAAAGCTTTGCCACCACACTCTGTTTGGTTGCAAAAGGGAATCCTAATATGTATGCATTTGATGAGGTTGTGTCTCTTCTTTTGCAAGAAGAGTAATCTAGAGTGAATAGGAGTGGTTTTGGTTGAGGGAACACAAGCACTTGCTATCTCACAAAAGAGGAAAAAGTATGGTTTAGCTTTGGGTTCATCAAAATCAAAGCCTCAAGCTTCCTCTTCCACTCATTCCTCTAATGACACTGATTTGCAAAAGAAGAAGAGATACAAATATTGCCAAAAGGTTGTTCATACTATTGATGAGTGTAGAAAGCTTGCCGCAATGAAAAGAAGAAGGAATCTGGCATGTCTATTGCTGAAAATTCAACAAATGCAAAGAATGATGAAGTTAACATGGCTCAAGATTTTTGGGCATGTGTTGTAACATGTCATTACGATGCATTTTTTTATTCTAAATGTATGGTTGTGAGTGAGGCTGATTCGGATTGGTTCTTTGATAGTGGTGCTTCAAAGCACATAACTTCGTGCAAAAGGTTTTTTGCATCTTTGAAAGATGCACCCAAAGGGGACATGTGGTGTCTGAAAACAATGCCTCTTATCCTCCATGCTCCACCCTTTTGTCCAAACCTAGATTCATTCTCATGCAAGCACATATATCCCACATGCAAGGGATTGGAGTAGGAGAAATTGAGCTTACGGCTACAAATGGAGGTGTGATTCTCTTGAAAAATGCATTGTATGTACCCGGCATAAAGAAGAACTTAATTTCAGTTCCATTGATTGCCAAAGCTGGACTTCATGTACACTTTGTTGATGATAAGTGTATGGTTCGTGATTTCAACAATGGCGATGTTATCATAATGTCCGGTACATTATGTAATGGTTTGTATCGCATGGATACATACAAGAGGGCTGTCTCGAATGCCTTAGTTCCTCATACTTCTTCCATGGCTGAAATGGAGCTTTGACATGCTCGTTTTGGTCACTTGAACTGCAATAGTTTGCTCTACTTACAAAAGAAGGACATGATTATTGGTTTGCCTACACTTGAGTCCATTGAAAAGCATGCATGTGAAGGTTGTATTCTTGGAAAAATGCATCGTGCTTCTTCTCCAAAAGATATTCACACACACACTACAAGAAAATTGTAGCTAGTTCATAATGATGTATGTGGTCCCGTCAAGACTCCATCTTTAGGGAAGCATGTATATTTTGTTACCTTCATTGATCATGCTACTCACCATACATGGGTGTATCCTATGAAAGCAAAGAATGAGGTATTTTCTTGCTTCAAAACATTTTTAGTTATGGCTGAAAATTTTTCTTCACAAAAGCTTTTGACTCTATGCACAGATCGTGATGGTGAATACATGTCACATGAGTTCAATGCTTTTCTTCGTGAAAGAGGTATTTCACACCAATATGCGGTGCCATATGCACCTTAGCAAAATGGTGTTGCCGAGCATAAAAATAGAACTCTACTTGAAATAGCACGATGTATGGTTGAAGGAAAGCACCTTCCTTATAAGTTTTGGATGGAAGCAGTCATGTGTGCAAACTATGTGTTGAATCGATGCCCTACAAAAGCATTGAGAGTCATCACTCCTTTTGAGGCTTGGAATGGACATAAGCCTATGGTTAGTCATATGCGCATGTTTGGTTGTTTGACATATGCTCTTGTGCCATCACAACAACGTCACAAACTTGATGATACAGCAAAGAAATGTATATTTGTTGGTTATAGTGCTGAAAGTAAGGGATATCGTTTGTATCATCCATTGACGAACACAATTATTGTGAGTCGAAATGTGGTATTTGCTAAAAATTTAGTTTTCCCTCTACTTAAATGCAAAAAACAGCCAACAATCGATATACTTGCCTTTGTTCCAAAATGGTGCGCTTGACTATGGCCATGTAGACCAACCAACTGAGGCTCAAAGGGCTGAAAAATTCCAGCAAAATAGAGTTGAAAATGCAGAGAATTTGCAGCCAAACATGGCTGAAATTTTTTAGCCAAAAATTGTTGGAATTGCTGGAAATTTCTAGCCACATATGGCTAAAGATTTGCATCAAAATATGGCTAGAAATGAGCATGAAATTCAGCCCACGCATGATATACATGTTGATGATGTATTACATAATGAATGCATGTCTATCAAGAGTGCACAATCTATGCCAAAGTGGTTAAAAAAAACTTTGCAGGATAGCAAATTGAGTGCACCTTTACTTGCTATAACAAGATCAAGCTCTCGCCATGCATCAAGTAATTTTGTGGATTATTCTCTTATTGCAACATGTAATGAAGAGCCACTTTCTTTTGAAGATGCATGTGACAATCCACAAAGGATGAGTGCTATGCAATCAGAAAGGATTCCATACATAGGAATGGTACTTGGGATTTATGTGAGTTGCCAAAAGGAAAGAATGCCATTGGTACAAAGTGGGTTTACAAGATTAAGAGAAAGTTTGATGGTATCATTGATCACTACAAAGTTAGATTGGTTGCCAAAGGATATGCACAACAATATGGCATTGACTGTGAGGAAACTTTGCACCTACTTCACGCATGACTACCATTCGTACCGTGCTTGCATTGGCTGCCCATCAAGGTTGGAAAGTGCATCAGTTGGACATAAAAACAACCTTCTTGAATGGTGATTTGCAAGAAGAGGTCTATGTGAAGCAGCCTCCTAGATTTGCTATGAAAGGGAAAAAAGCATAGGATTTGTCTCTTACATAAATCCTTGTATGGTCTCAAGCAAGCTCCACGTGCATGGTATGACAAAATCCATAAGCACTTGGTTGCTCTTGGCTTCACATGTAATTCAATTGAAAGCACACTCTATGTACGCAAAGATGGGGCTGATCTTACAGTGCTTGTTCTTTATGTTGATGACATACTCTTGACTAGGTCATGTGATGCAAAACTTGACATTCTTATGGCTGATTTGCAACATACTTTTGATGTCACTTATCTTGGTCTTTTGAGCTACTATCTTGGCATCCAGTTTGTATTCGTTGAGGGGGGAATTGTTATACATCAAGCAAAGTATGTTGAAAAACTATTTCAGCACTTTGACTTTGAGGATTGCAAGCCAATTTCCACACCAGTTGAGACAGGAGTTAGATTCTCAGTTGAGGATTCCAGTGGTGCATTTGATACTTCTCTTTATCAGCAAGCTATGGGATGTCTTATTATGCATGCAACACAAGGCAGGGTATACCATATGTAGTTTCCCAGTTGGGTCGACTCATGCATAGCCTTGGCACTAAGCATTGGCAAGTGGTAAAACATTTGTTTAGATATCTCAAAGGTACTTTGAGCTTAGGCCTCTTTTATGGTAGAGATATTTAGCCATGCTTGCATGCTTTTACAGATAGTGATTGGGCTACTTGTTATGATACTCACGTGTCCACTAGTGTCCACTAGTAATTGCGTTTTCCTTGGAGACTCATGCATATCTTGGTTGAGTAAGAAGAAACCTACACTGGCGACATCGAGTTGTGAAGTTGAGTACAGGGCAGTTTTCACAGATACAATGGAGTGTATATGGCTGAGACGCCTATTGATGGATCTTTGCATAGAGATTGATGATGCTACGCATATTCTCACTGATAGCCAGAGTGCTTTGGCTATTGCATGAAACCCAGTGTTTCATGCACGGACCAAACATATTGAGGTGCATTATCAGTATGTGAGAGAGCGCCTTCATGCAGGAGGTATTGATTTGGTATATGTGCCTACACAAGATAATGTGGAAGACATATTCACCAAAGCTCTTCCACAGGAAGAGTTTGAAGCTTTTCGCAAAGCTTTAGGCTTATTATCTTGTGGGGGTTGATCTGTCACTCCCTGTATGTGTTCACATCATTTGCTCCAAGGGGGTTTGTTACCCTTATGTGTTCCTTGAGTAGCTTTGATGTGAACCTTTTCCCTATACATGAGCACTTTTTACTCTAGTGCTGGCTAGAGGTTTTTTCCTCGTGTTACCACACACTTGATACACTCATATGTGGTGGTACTTTGTACTTAAGGATATTATTCAGCTCTTACTTGAGTTTAGTTCATCGTCAATAGAGAGAGCTATTCTAGCCATCTGTCTTCTCCATGTGTCTTATTGTGTTTGTGCTCCTTGTGTGTGCTTCTTGTGTGTCTCTCACACTTCTACACAAACCCAACAGACAGTCTAGTATTGGTCCTAATGAGGCAACTTTTCAAGCTTTACAGGTTTCATGAGATTGGGCTACTTTCTTGTGTATTTTAAGAGTCTTGAGCTAAACGTTGGCCAATTCATGTGGTGTATTTTGGAGTTCCTTGCAAGTACTAAGACTATGTATTGTGATGTCTAATGTAATTTTCTTGTAGGTTGTCGCATATCAATACAATTGGCCTAGTGTGTTGGTCTATTCCTTGTGTGTTTTATCATCTATTCCTTGTATATTTTATTATCTAAAGCTATAATTTGGTCTATGAGTGTGTTGATAGTCATCAAAATCTTAGAGTCTTAATTCATTATTTGTATTCAATCTACTTGTGCTTCTAGTAGAAAGGGATCCCTACTAGTAAGAGTGAACGAGAAGGTAACCTCAAGGGTAGACAAGTGGAAGTAAAGTTAATGGTTTGAGACTATTCGGATTGTATGTGTTCTATCATCAGCACATGGATGTTTTTTATTTTATTATGTTTTGCAATTTATGCTATTGTGGGTTGTTTATTCTTTATGAGATCCTTTTGTGCCCTCTGTTATACTTATACCCTCTTAAGGATTTGTCCTTGCGAAAAGTGTCTCTTTGCACATGCATGTTATAGGGTATACTTCCCTAAGGAGACTCATTGGGTAGAAGGTGTCCCCGGAGGTATATCTACCCCTCTTCCTAATGAACTAGTCTCGAGTACCTCTTCAACAATTCTTATAGAGCTTATATATGAGAGAGAGGATGTGAGACACTTCTACAGGTGCCTTTAAATGCATGAAGTTGAAAAGAGCTTGGCATTGGTATGCATCACATAGCCATGTATATACCTATTTCTCTTCATTCATAAGGCAAGGGCTACATTGGGTAGGTTTTGTTATAATGGATATATGATGAAGGGTCATCCTTGGCAGATATATATTGTGGAGTATGACCTGATTGTTTCAAACCATGTCCATGTTATTGCTAATCTTCTAAAGGAACAAAAAAACAACATGATATTCAATAATTTTAGAAGGCCTTTCAATATTAAGGAGTTTCCTCATCAAAATGTTTTTCTTTCAAGATGTAGTGCATGCACTTATAGCTCATATTTTCTTTTCTCCATCTAATGCAATGGGAACAACTTTGCTGATAAGTTGCAAGATATGATAAGGCATCATGAGTAACTCTTCACTTTTTTTAAAAGGATAAATATACACATACGAAATCCATAATGATTAATGTTTAAGAAATTGTGAAAGATAGTTTTTTTTATCAAAAAGGGATATGTTTAATACTGCAATTGTAAGCAAATATTATACATTTAAAAATTGCTCTTCATTAAAGCAAAAAACTGATTGCTATGCAAATAAAGCACTTGGATATCAATTGTCCCTCCAAAGGTTTTTTTGCTTAAGCTTAAAAAAAAGGATTGATCTATACAAATACATAAGAATGAATAGTGTATCATTGACATTGATGTGTTATTAGAAATGTGTTCCAATCATTTCAATCATGTGATGGAAAACAATACAAATTTTTTGAGAAACAAATAATCTTTTTGTGAGCTTTTATCTTGTGTGCAACCATATGAGCAACAAAATAGGTTTCCAAATGTGGAAAAGCCATTCTTAGTATATGAATTCTTCCATGCATTCTAAGATATGGCCGATGGGTACATTCTCAGCAAGGATGGCCTTTCTAAGGAGCTTGTACTATGCTATTAGAAGCACTTGAAGAAAATGATTCTAGAAACTTTAATTGAAACATAGATAGATCGTTTCATTCTTATTAGCGCAAAGTGAAAATCATAGTGGTTAACCTTTAAAGAACAAAGTTCAGTTGTACGAGTGACACTCGGTCAAAATGAAAATGGGCAGCTCTATTGAAAGGCAGAGTCCAGTCCATCTGAAATTTAAATGCCTTGGATACATTGAACGAGAGAATCTATGCAACAGTTTGCTTTGAGAATGCATGCAAATGCATTAGAGATAGTTGGCAGAAAGTCTTGCTGTTGTCTAATTGTATACCACAATCAATGCCTACAACGTCACCTGCAGATTGTATGTCCATCATGATGAGCGAGCTTTATGTATAATAGACCAAATATGCCTGTAGATGTTCTGTAAATCTGTCAATGTAGAAAGATTTTTATTTGCAAGGGCCATAGACTACTTTCGGAAGCACTTTCCCTGAGGCTTTTAGAAACATGTATTGAAGATTCTACTCATCATCTTATCAGTGACTTTGGAGCTTATCTTCTTTAGCTCATTAACATGACCTTCTAGGGTTAGGTTATAATATCCTCCTGCTCTAATGAGAACTTAGTTTTCTTATACATAATAGAGATAAGAAGTGATTTTTCCCAAAAAAGTGATACAAATATAGGATCATACATTCATTGCATGTATATGTATGTACACCTATTTGTACAGTGTTTTATACAACTGAATTGTCCCTAACAATAATTTTTACTACGTGTTATCAATTTATATGATTGACATTCAGGTCTGTATGTTTGTGTGCATGAATTTGCATATGGATGTGTGTGAGCACTTCTGCTCCTTGTATCAATTTCCTATTTAATATTGCATATTTGAAAAACTTCAGAAATCTATTTGGTCTATCATGTCCTCGAATGACCATATTCTTCTTAAAAGAATTTCAACTTTCAAGCTTAGATAGATACAGTTTAGCCATACCTCTTGCACAGGAACGCCAAGGGAACTTCTATGTTTTGAGATATTATCTCTTTTGCTCATATGTTTCAAATGATTTAGCTTGAATAGTTGAATCTGATCAGAAATATGTTTCAGAATCAAAGATAAACAAGGTGATGTTCATTGTATTGAAGGGCATAACTTTGTTCTACCTGCCCATCGTGAGCTCCAAAAAATAGCCATCTGTCCCTCTCAGTAATTCCTTTCACAATGCCTAATGTCCTTAAAGATGGCACATCAATCAAGGTATCTAATTTAATCATTTCAGTACATCTTTTCAAATGCCTGGCAGCATCTGCATTCATTGTAATACTTGCATTCTTGAATCCCTGCAGTTCAAGCACCACCCATGAACCACTTTAGAGCCCCAAAAGGTGAAAAAAAGAACCAAAGAAATGAAAATGACAGATTCATTTGAGTATCAGAAGGCCTTTAGGATATATGAAAGTGCTGACTGCTTTCGTGGCATCCTCAAAAAGCTTGAAGCTACAACATCGATGATAGTGTTACTTCTCCTATCCATTGTTAACATTCAACAATTACGGCTGGCTCGTGACATTGGTACGCATCATTTTTAAGTGGCCACTTCTCAATATTATTTTATGCAGCTACCCCACCCAAATCTAAAAATTTGCAAGTTCCTTTAAAGGCAAGGCTGACCAAATTCCACATTTTTACGATTGGAATGAAGCGGATGCACAGTGTCAAGTACTTCTAAGAAGTAAAAAACATGGTAGAAGAACCACCTCACAGTCGGTTTCAAGGATCTTTAATGAAGAATACTTGCACTTGAGAGTTCGGGATTCCAGAAAGCAGTATGCAAACCAGTCTCCATCCTGCACCTGTGATAGGATAGAAAATGTACACAGCTAATTGATCTAGGCACAATTATCGCAAAAAAGCCGCCACAAGTTAAGATACCATGTGAACTGGGCCTTGAGCATTTAAATGTTGAATCTGATACAGTAGTTTCCCTGTCATAGTATCCATCAGATAAATTGTGACAGTGGATTCTCCAGAAGATACACTCGCACTAACATCAGGAACAGGTCTGTGGAGGGTCGCAACAATCGTCATCACATTGTTCATAGGTCCATACAGGTCACTGTTTGAGATAGCAACCTACAAATTAAACATTAGTGGGTGACATGCTTCATCACGATCTGAGATATTGACTTATCTTAGCAATTACTTGCCTCATTAATTCTCGATGTGGCTAAGATTCTTTCTGACTTGAGAAAATCAACTTCCCAAACTTTCTTAGATTTAAAAGTAAGGCTATACGGAATTTCTGCATCATGCAAAACCTCTGACGATGCATCAAAGGTGTAGCCTGATATTATGTTCTTATCCATATCAATTACTGGAAAACGAATGCTGGATGGATTTTCTGCATCATGCAAACCATCTAATGATGCATTCGATGTGTAACCTGATTTTACAACTTTATGCATATCATTGACTGGAAAAATCAGGCTTGAATTCTGATACTCAAGGGCCTTCGTGTTCTGAAGACATGCAGGAAATACATGTATGTTCTTTTTGACATCTAGAAGTATGTGAACATGAACTGGCTCAGGCATTCTGATTTCTGAAGAAATGGTATCTACAATCGAAAGGGGTATACGAGTTGAATGCAGCTCAATTCCTCTGTAACTGTCTACCCATGAAAGAATTCCTGAAGAACAAGCTTTTGAACCGAAGTTCCCAATTACAAGAACCATTGGATTTGTGGTCTCTTTAAGCTCGGACGAGTAGTGGCATGGAAGTAGCTTTAATACTGTTGCCTTACTTCTTCTAGAAGACTTGCGAAAAGAAGGGATTAGAAGTGACCACACTATTTTCCCAGTACAACTATGAAATGCGAAGAGCTTTCCTTCACTAGTTAGCACGAGCAATAACTTTCTGATTCCATCAGGATCTCGCTCTAGTTTAAATCTTCCTCTCTTGTCTTGTTCTATGGAAGACCCTGCACTGCCCTTGAGTACAGTCATAAGTCCCTGCATTATCCATAATCCTCAGAAATCATAGCGATTGCACAAGACAAGAGTTGAGTTTAAAAGCCATGGCTCACAGATAATACAGCAGTAAAAGAACACTTCTATTCTTAACAACAAGACTGCATCATAACTTCTACGCTTTAACTACTCTAACATATTTCTTATTTTGGAAAAGGAAATAAAAATAAAAATTTAAAAAAAATAAAATATAAATTATTATTATATAGTTATTGTATTTTTATTTTTTTCTTTTAAATCAGAATTTGAAATGCCATCAGAAACCTTCAACCAATGGCTGGATGTTGAAGTTAGTTCCTTCACTTCAAGTTTTTTTGTAGATGGCAAGTCTTCTGCCACGACAGCTGCAATTTCTGCAAGCCCTTCATCCCTTGACCATACAAGTTTGTTGTTTTGTAGAAACATCATTGAGTCATCTTCCATCACAAGTAATGCTTGAAAACCCCATGATTTATTTCTTCGCACATAGCCACTTAGATGCACTTGTTGCACCAAGCCTCTGTCACAATCCAGATCCAAAATATGACTAAAAGTCTCATACTCTTCACCTCCTGCAGTAATAAATCTTGCTGCGATTTTGCAATCATCAGCTAATCCAACATGTTGAATCAGCAATGTTGACGCTTTATTCCCTGGGAGCTCCAATCCATTGCTGATGGCAGCAGGAAGCTCAAAGATCTCAACAATTTCCAGATCATGATCATTGTTACAGATCTTTATAAATACTATCTGATCAATAAAGCGCAGAACAAAAATGCCTTCAAGCCCTGATTTTAGAAGCCTTGCTTTACCAAATGCATCTGGAATTATATTACGAACAGGAGTTCTATGTATGTGGAAGATTTTAACTGGACCTATATGACCTGTAAAAATAATTTTCCCTTCGCAGTCCAATGCAACAACGGTATGTCTAGTAACCAGTATTTCATCTGTACAGATATCTGCGTCGATTTTGCCAGCTTCATTCATAACTAGTCTTCCTGTGAGGAGATAAATCTTCCAAACACAAAATCCTGAAGTTCCAATAAATCCTACTCCAAAAAGAGAATTCATATCTTCACCCGTGAACACTTTTTTCAGACTGAACGTTCCGTTGTTACTGGCAAAATTAAAACAACAAGGAAAAAAAAGAAAAAGTAAAACGTATATGAACGAATATCAAAATACTCTGCATCTGATGGTTATAAATCTTAATTTCAAGAAGGCAAAACATTTAGCCAAGCTTGGAATCAAAATTAAGAACAATGAAAATATTAGCATGTATTGAACAATAATGGTAGTAAATATAAGCAAACGTATGGCAAAAACAATAGATGGACCCATGGGGATAAGGAAGCAGTCCAGATTTTGACAACTTATGCTTCTCTGTGTACAGCAATGGGGAAAATGCAGCCCGAATGTTGAGGCACATGTTGGCAAGTCATTTGAGTCCACTCAAGACTCTTATCAAGAGCTATCAAAGGCAGAGAACTGCCCCTTTTCGCACTCCCTTGAAGGGTTCTACTTCAGGCGCTCTCCTCAGGAAACTCATCACCACCGAAGTAGAAGAGAAGTCACGAACCGCCCTCAATAAAGAGGTATTACTGACACCAAACACGAACACCATCAAGGCAGCTTGCATCGGAATGGCTGAAGAACTTTCAGCTCTCTTGTCTATGGTTAACATCAGATTCCCATCATTTTGAGGAGGCACAGCGAAGATCCAAAGGACCATATTCGATGGTTCCTTTCTTTGCGCAAAAGCAGTGGGGCACACCGAAGAGAAAACACATTCCTAGCACTCTTCCTATCTACACTTGACGGGCTCATAGACAAATGTTACAGCCATACGATGAAGACCACTTCCATACATGTGAAGGTCTGAAGTTGGAGTAAACGGAGACTATCACCCCAGTAATTCAACCGAAGGAACTTTAAACGATTGGAAAACTTGGCATTGCATGCAAAGGAGACATTCTCCAAACTCATGACGAGAGCATTATCTCTAATGGAAAAACCCCCTAACCACCCAATATTGGCCTCTATCCATCATTGGTATCCGCCCAACTTTGGCATTTACCCAATCTTGGCACCTTCCCAATATCGGCATTCTATCCATCATTGGTATCTGCCCAACTTTGGCACTTGCCCCCTTGGCATCTACCCTATCTTGGCGCCTGCCCAATCTCGCCACCTGCTCAGGCTTCACACCAGCCAAACCTTGGCACCTGCCTACCCTAGCACCTGCCCAACCCAACACAGCACTCGCCCAACTTGCCTAATGTGATTCAAGTATCTCTCCATGATACCTTGAATGAAGTGGGAAACTTGCACCGTGGACCAAGATCCATACTAGACACCAGAAAGAAGGTTGTTTGAGTCCACCCAAGACCCCTATCAAGTGCTACCTGAGGCAGAGAGCTGCATACTTTTGCACTCCCTTTAGGGGGTTCTACTTCAGGTACTCTCCTCAGGAAATTCACGACTGCCGAAGTAGAAGAGAAGTCACAAACCCCCCTCGGGCCTCAACAAAGAGGTATTACTGACCCCAAGCACGAGCACCATAAAGGTAGCTCACATGATAGATGAAGGACTTTCAGCTCTATTATCTAGGATTAACACCAGATTTCCATCATTTCGAGGAGGTTCCCACAAAGGTCAGAAGGACCATATTAGGCGATTCCTTTTTTTGTGCAAAGGCAAGGGGCTACACCAAAGGCTTATATATGGAAGGTCCATGAGATACTTTAGGCATTAGAGAAATTACACATTCAACTGAGGTGGATTCAGGCTTAGAAGGATAAGAGAGCCAAGGACGACTATAGTTGCACCTGCCAGGTGGCTAATTTAGGGACAAGCTCTACTTGGAGAAGTATACTCCATAACACGTTTTGTGCTTCAGAGGGCAACACAACAGAAAAAACCTCTGGAATGTACACAAGATAAGAAAAATATCAGCCCTAAACAACACACAGCACTGATCAAAAGGAAGAAGATAGCCACTGTACACATCACAAGAGACAGCAGACTAACTTATAGACAAATATCGAGAGGCTCCTAAAATAAATCTCACTGTAAAAACCTCTACAACAGATAACGAGTAAAAAATAATGACACTCAGGTGAAGTCAATATTTTTGCCAAAATTTGTCCAAATAATCTCAAGACATAAACAAATGTATAGACAAACTCGACCATTTAACAGGAGAACAGCACATAACATTGACCTAGGAGCAGCAAGGTTGCAACTCCACTAGCCCACTTTACCAGAGGCTACCAACGTTACAACTCCACTAGTCCACTTTCCCAAAGGCTATCTGCTCAGACTCTTCCTGTAGCAGGGCTCACTTCACAAGCAGCACAAGTGGTGATATTCTCAGCTTGTTGGACACATGGACTACCACATCTCTACACATTGTCGAAAAGGTACTTATGTTAGTACAAGGCTTCCAATTCATATTAGATTTTGTTGTCATTGAACTACCTCATGAAACCTCCTTTCCTTTTCTCTTGGCCAGATGAGGAAATTTCAAGATTGGGGAAGAAACATGTTGTGGATCTCCACCAAGATGAATCACTATTTGCATATTCATTTGGATGGAAAGAAGGTTGCAATCATGCAAAAGCAACTGGATACACCATGGACACGGAGGTAATGCCTTCTTTATTACTTGAGGAGGATAACTTGTTTAGTTGGATGACGGGAAGCCCAAAATGCTCCTCAGTGGAAGTTCATGAAATAGATGAAGAAATGGACTAGGCTGGACTTTCCCATCCTCTGCACATGAACGTGACTTTTCGGCAGATGGCGAGCAACAAGAATGCGTAGCTTACTAAACTTCAATCTAAAACAAGGCATATCAAATGTTTGCGGGGAAATACACAAAGATGACCAAAAAAATTGGAAGCTCCCTACTTGTCAAGGGAAACCACAGTGGATAGGGATACACATTGGGCCATCATAGACAAGGTTACCGAGTGGACCAACTTGGGCTAGTGCACCTAGTGGTCCAAGTTGGGTGACGACCCCTAAGCCTAGTTGGGTTATTCCTCCTAGGTGACCAAATTGATTAAGTTGGGAGACCGCTTTGAATGGACCACCTCATGTTGGGCAAGTGGGTCAGACCCCCCTTTTGTGTAGATACCTACGATAGAGCAAGCTCGACCAACTTTTCAAGTTGTATAGACTCCTTTTGTGAGGCGAGTTTGGCAAGTAACTTTAATGCAGACACCTCCAGGGGGCATCAGGTGGCTCGAGTTGGGAGACTTCCTCGAGTGGCCAAATATCACCAATAGACACATCTACACAATTATGTCAAGAAAACCCAGGTAATTAGGCCACAATGAACAATTTTATAGTTGCATGTTCAAAACATGAAGAACATGGATAAGGCCCCTCCAATCATGGATTTTTCCGGACAACACCTAAAGACATCCTTTTTCCAAAAATTTCATCAGACTTGACCAAGGAACAAATTATAGTGCACAAGTCAAGTATTGTCAAAGAAGACTTGTTTGAAGACTACAAAGAAGAAGTACTTGTGCATGATATAAACTTTGGAGATGATAAGAACCTTTTGATAATCAATTCAACGATCAACATGGCTATGGTACAACACCTATCTACTCCTAAGGCAACGATAAATCTTACTTATAAGAAAGCTAGAACATGGAAGCAAAAAGAACATGGAATCCTCGAAATGCTATTGTTGTATGAAGTTTGAACCTCGCCTACATGATG
The DNA here is from genome assembly GCA_020310875.1 of Ceratopteris richardii. NCBI lineage: Eukaryota > Viridiplantae > Streptophyta > Polypodiopsida > Polypodiales > Pteridaceae > Ceratopteris > Ceratopteris richardii. The sequence continues at coordinate 116,207,490 of CM035428.1, forward strand.
TTCATATGGATATTGTAAGGAAGTCGAAGTCGAAGCTAAGAGAAGCTATGTTTAGAGCTATCTCATCCTACCAAATCAAAAAGAAGGATAGTATAGCTTTGGAAGAAGTCAAAAAAGCAACCATGGAAATGTTGTCACATTCATAGGAAGAGCGAGAAAGAGCCTATGACAAACACCTGAAAACCCGGTAGATGATGCCTCAAATTCAAAGACTTGGCTGGACAAAAGCTTCCTCTAGATAAGATTTCTAGAGTTAAGCCCTATTACACAAAGACCTAAACATGAAAAATCGTTCCATTTTATACATCTCCTGTTTCATTTTTGTAATGTTTTTCATTTTCGTTGTATTAGCAACATGGCTTTCTTGAAGACGAATAAAAGAATTACAAGAAGCTTCCAGAGGGACGGTGCAAAGACTCGGCATGGGGGTTTGTAGCAAAGCAAGTATGCTTAAGTCATGAGAAGAAAGAGGCACTAAGTGATGTAGAGGATGTGGAAGGAGTCGCCGTGGGGCAAGCTGACAAGTCACCAAACAAGAGGTGGAAAGAACTCTCCCTTGGCCAATCTCCATATGGAGGTCATCCAAGGCAAGGTGTGGTCTCCTAAGGAAAAAGATGGAGGCCACCCAAGGAAGATGGGTCTCCTAGGGATTGATGATGAGGAGTCTCCCTAGTGTAGTGTGGAACTGAAGGGGTTGCCCAAGGTGGGTCCAAGAAAAGTCGCCTAGAGCTGGAACTTGCCAAGTTACAATCACCCTATAAGGTGAAGTTGATCACCCAAGTGGAAATGCACAAGGAGTGGGGCTAAAATGGTGATCACCTAAGTCTTAGCAAATGGCAAGGAGCGGATGCAAGGACAATGGGTCTCCCAAGTGTGTCCAAGCAATAGAAAAGTCATCCAATATGGGTGGTAGTCTCCCAAAGCACTCTCCGAGGCAAGAGATAGTCAAGGGCAAGAGATGGTCGAAGGGTTATTGCCCAAGGCACCAAGGAGATCTCGCCCTTCAACGAGGAACACACAGATTGTGAAAGAGGTGAGGTTGTCTTAATAGATGTGAGGTTGTCCTAAAGACCAAGCAAGGGATCGCCCAAGCTTCACTCGCTCGGGGGTGACACCTAGTTTGGCGCCCAAGGTGCTAAAGCTAGTTGCCCCGACGTGGGGCACCCAAAGTAATCATCCCATCCAAATGATGTGTGAGACTTGATCATAAAAAAAAAAAGGGGCAAAAGTTGTTGCCATGGCAGGGGGTGGTGACCAACATGGGAAACTTCCCTCTATGGGAAGCCACCTAAGGGGATCAAGAAGGCCAAAAAATGTGGTATGCAGACTACTTCCACCATGGTCAGAGGCACTTTTGCCCTCCTCCATGGACTACTCTTGCACGTTCAAAGCCACTAGAGTGGCTATTCAGCATCTATTTAAGCATCACCTTGACCCCCATCTAGACATGATGTACATGTGTGTAGAAGGAACCTTATGCTGTTATGAGTTTATGTACTCAACTCAACCTTATGTATTTTTGTTGTATTCTTGTGGAATTTTTCTTGTATTCCTAAGCCTTGGGCTAGTCACTGAGTGCTGGGTTAAGTCTCTTGTGTGTTAGACCACTACTTGTTGTGTGCTCGACCACTACTTGTTCATGTATTGGGCAAGTTGTGGCAAGTCATTTTAACATTTTTTTATTACTTCTCTCTTGCAATTTGGGCTTATTTTTTGAAGTGTGCTGGATTAAAGTATTTTCTTGCTATAAGTTTGGTTGCCATTTTCTTGGTTGCTTTCCCTAATGTGGTGTATGATTATTGGTGTAACTTCTTTTGTGTAACTTCTTCTGACTTGATAGTAGCCTATGGTCTAGTGAGTTGTGAGAGTAATCCTTGTGCTGCTAGCAAGTTGAGGTTTAGCCCTGCTAGTGAGAGTGACCAGGCAGGTAGCCTACACAAGTAGAGCTTTAACTTGGCAGGTCCTAGTGCATCGTGTAATTGAGCACTTTTGTTGTCTGATTAATTTGAAGTACATGGTAATTTCAGGACTATTCTTGGGCTTTATTTTGGTTTCCAGCTGAATGTCATTTACCTTATGCTGTTTGCTGCCTATGACATTCTTTTGTCAAGTTTCATCTTTTGACCCCTCTTGTGTACCAGCAACGCACTGAGGGCAACTATAGTGGTGAAAGAACTTTCTCTTACAGTGGCTTTGCTTCATCTTCAATGCTTTGAGACCCCTCCTCCTAAGCTTCTCGAAAGGATCCATGAGGTTAGCATAGGTAGACTAGTTACCACCTTCAACAATATCAGCATGGCATCTTTCTAGTTTTGCAACTCTCTTCCTCTACATAACGAGATAAATCTCCTTACATGGTCATCTGCATCTTGCGCCTAATACTTATAGGGAATTCAATATGATTCTTAACGATGGATTTGTTAATCCTTCATTTGTAATTGTGTGTCTCCTAATGAAGCGTCAGAAGTCAAATTTGGAGCTCTTCTAGTCTTCTCTTGAGAAGGAGGTGTTTCAGCTAGTTTTAGCAAATTGCTCGGGCTGTCGTGCAAAACGTTAGCAAGAAGCTTAAAAGGTATAAGAGTAGGTTCTTCTACGAGTGAGTTGACAAGCTCTTTCCTAATGTGGGATTTTAAAGGGCTCTTAAGATTGCGAAGAGACTAGCAAATCGCTCTTGAGATTGAGAAAGAGGTGTTTCAGCTAGTACTAGCAAATTGCTCTAGTTGTCGTGCAAAACGTTAGCAAGAAGTTTCAAAGGTATTGGAGTAGGTGGTCTTCTAGGAGTGAGATTGTTGTAACCTAATAAAAACCTTGGAAAACCAGGTAGAGTTACGAATAGGTTTTCTTCTCATTAAGAGCTTTGGGGTATTCGTCTATGTACTACCTCTGTATTTCACATATCTTGTATTTTCTTACCCATTGACTAGTTGACCCTTTCTCCCACTCACTTTCACACTCCTCGAGTGTACACACATCTCTCTCTCTCAACTCTCTCTCTCTCTCTCTCTCTCTCTCTCTCTCTCTCTCTCTCTCTCTCTCTCTCTCTCTCTCTCTCTCTCTCTCTCTCTCTCTCTCTCTCTCTCTCTCTCTCTCTCTACAGACGCCCACAGTACAGATGAGGATAGATCTCCAGCCTTGTATATCAGCACATCCCTCCTATGTATCAACCCTTTGTTGTATTTGTCTTGGTGTTAGCCTTTTCCCAGCTATTTTACATCTTTCATTTTCAAGACCACTTCCTTTGGTACTCAGAATTTGTATCAGATTCACCAGTTTTGTAACTTTTGGTCTCATAGGTCATTTTGGCCTTCTGAAGACGTAAATATATCATTTCATTTCTCTCTCTCTCTCTCTCTCTCTCTCTCTCTCTCTCTCTCTCTCTCTCTCTCTCTCTCTCTCTCTCTCTCTCTCTCTCTCTCTCTCTCTCTCTCTCTCTCTCTCTCTCTCTCTCTCTCTCTCTCTCTCTCTCTCTCTCTCTCTCTCTCTCTCTCTCTCTCTCTCTCTCTCTCTCTCTCTCCCTCCGTCAGATCTCCGTCGTCTCTGCGTTAGATCTGCGTCGCCCGGTCCTGTCAGATCTGCATCATCAGGCATCTTCATCGTCATCTGGCCCCGTCAGATCTACGTCGTCAAGCCCCATCAGATCTGCGTCGTCAGGCCCCGTTCAGATCCACGTCGTCAGACCCCGTCAGATCTGCGTCGTCAGGCTCCGTCAGATCTGCAATGTCTCAATGTATGCATCATGGGCATTGTAGAAAAAGAGGGCTCTACCCCCGAGCCCGATGGAAAGACACTATGCAAGATGCTTGGCTACAAAGAGGAGTCCCCCCCGTTCATCAAATCTTGGAGAATGGGGCGAGAACCTACGAAGAAGAGAGCTCTCATTCTACACTTCCCCTCCGAAAATGTAAGATCTACTTTCCTTCGCAAGAGGGTGCTTTTGAGAGCACTTGATGGCCCCCCCATCTACCTTGATGATGATCTCACACCCATGCAAGTAGCACATTGCCGTGCATGCATGCCGAGAGTACACCAAGCTCGCAAAGAAGGAAAGAAAACTTCATACAAAGATGGTCGTGTCATCATTGATGGCAAGGCCATCCCATAGGGATTCGTAGCCTGAGACACTTGAGGAGATACACCTTGCAGTTTGGAACTGCAATGGAGATCTATGCAGAGAGGTTGGAAGAGGTTCGCAAAGGCAAAGACATCATTATGCTGACAAAGACACATGAGAGCCCGGACCGGAGCCTACCTCGATTTCACGGTTTCCAATGGGAGTCCACATACAGAGAATGTACACGTCAGCACACCACCAGAGGATTAGGAAGAGTAGCCATACTCTTCAGAGATGGACTTCAAAGAAGGATACAGATAGTCGCACGTGATCCACAAGCCAGATATCTTTGGATTTGACTCCAGTTCTCACAGGAGAGGATCATCTACATAGCGTTATGCTACTTTGCTCCTTCTAGCTCGCGATTCACTATCATAGATCGAGAGGACTCACCATACACTTGCTTGTCCGAAGAGATTACAGAGTACTCTGCATTAGGGGAAGTCTTCCTTATGGGAGACTTCAATGCCATGACAGGCAATGATCAGTGTGAGATATTTGACCCAGAAGACCCACAAATACTGCATACCATAGAGGATGAGTCTACAGCTCGAGCTTCAGCTGACTCTACACACACTCACTATGGCGCTCATCTACTCAGACTAGGCTCTCGATATAATTTCGTTATCTATAACGGGATGGCTCAGTGGCCTACCTCAGAAGGATTGACATGCATACCACACTCAGAGAGGCTACCAAGGTTATACCTCCACCAGCCCACTTTACCAAAAGCTACTTGCTCATAGCTCTCCTCTAGAAGGGCTACACCTCACTTCACAACAAGTGCAAGTGGTGGTATTCTCAGCTTGATGGACACACGGAGTCCGGATTACTACTCTTACAGAGATGACTAGTAGACACACATAACCAGAGTACAACATAGCGATTACAACGGTCTAATACACAGTGTAGCCAAAGAAAATATTCCGCACACAAGAATGTAATAGGACGAGAATACAACAGGGATTCAACCAGCATACAAGAGTACAACAGGGGACTAGTCCAGCACACACAGAGAGACTCCAACAGTCAGCTTTGCAAAGAATGACCTACAACATTAGGACAAACAAATGGACTCTCTCCTGAAAATGGGCCTGGACTCCTTATATAAGCATTGGGAGTCTACTTGAGTGGATATGCACATACAGGAATAGCCCATGAATCTGCCCATTGACATAGGCTTATGCACCACAAGTTTACTTGGAGGAGGCAGTGACCTCTTGGGCAGCTGCCCGACAGTGGGAAGGTGATGGCCCAGGTGGGACACCACTTGCCAATGCAACTATCTTGTACACTTCTTCATTACTATGTGGACCACATACACATTTCCCTTCTCCATTTGCCAGATGCTTTAGGCTGCCTCTTGAGGTGCCCAACATGGGAGACCACATTTTAGGAAACCTGGGCAACAAGTGACCACAAATTAGGGAATCTAGGGGACCACGTTTTGGGCTCCTTCCAATATGGGGAACTCCAGTTGGGATGCACACATGACCTTGGGCGAATTTAGTTGGGGTGTACACACATGAACTCAGGAAACTGCAGTCGAGATGCACACATGAGCTTGGCTGAGTGCAGTTGAGTGCACACATGATACTTGGGGGACTGCATTTTGGGCTAGTCCATGATACTCTGGCAACCACATATACCTCTTGGGCAAGTGCATCTGGGGAAACTCCATCACATCACCAGAGTGAGTTCAGCTAAGCGACTTTGCCAAGCCACCAGACAGCCATCCATTCCTCGTGCATACTTTACCTGCCTTTATGTGTGCTAAAACAACCGAGGATAAGCACTTTTCACAGTGTGCTGAAGTGAAGAAGTGAATCCATGCCCTGAACCGAAAGGGTCTAAGTTGGAGACTCGAGCAGAAGTAATGTGGGAGGTTTGCTTGTGGGGAGGGAAATTCGTTGGTAACCTTGACTAAGTCATAAGGGTCCCTGTACATTTGAAGCATTAGTACTCTAAGCACCTTGTAGCATGATTTCGTTCTTGTAATTCAGTCCATGCTATGTTGTTGTCAACTTCAGTTGACTGTATCATTATTCCCTACAGGACTTACTGTGACTGAAAGTGCTGTAACTGGTCTTTGTATGTTCCTTAACAGTATTATTGTAACTGCAACTCATGACTGTCTATTGGTCACGAAAAATGACTTCAATTATATTTGAATCGTTCATTACATCTACTCAAGTGCTGTCGAAGATAATTGACAGGTCAATTGCAGCATCATTCTCTCATTGTTGAGAGAGGCGGAAACATAAGCAACTTTGCAGAGAATGTGTTATGGAGTGAAGTGCTCCAAGGAGAACCCCTTCGTCAAATTTAGCCACCTTTAAGGTGCAGCTGAAATTCATCTACTTCTCTACATTCATCTCTTGCCCTCATAGCAAGAGATGAATGTAGAGAAAAGAGCATGAAAAAATTGCAAACTTCATGAACGTGGCCCTCACAACAGGGTAAGTGCAGCTAGGAGGGGGACGTGCTCGTGCAAGCGTAAGAATGCACATACAGCAGAGGGCAAATATACAGCAGAACAGCTTGACACAGTCTAAGAAACAGAGCTTCACTCACATATTACATGCATTTTGAAAACCAAATCAAGGTCTGCTTGTAACTGTCCCACTTTAATACACACATACATGAGTACATACACACGTCGCTCATTTAAGATGCTTATTCTTTAAATACACAGCTTTGCTTGCTGTGGGCAATATGCTGATGATGTCTGAGTATGTGAGAAAGATGGATGAAATAAATGTGTTTCAAAGCATGGGCATTTGTTCCTCTATTCTGTCTCTGTTCTTGCAGGATGTTGAGGAAACGAACCTTAAACAACATATAATGGAGTAAGGATTAAGGTCCCCAAACCATGGATGCTTTTTTTTTTTAAACAGCTTCTTATCACGAGGGACATCAAATCAAGGCTTAATTGATTATTCACTGCCAACTGATTCTGATGACCAAAAAACTTTCTGTATGATATTTTGAATGACTGCATGTTCATTATCATGATTTCAAAGTCTAACCCTGAAATGGAACTCCAAGATATTTCAGTTGCCCATTAAGTTGAAATTATGAGTCCCCTAAATGTCCCTCTATCCACGGTGAATAAACCTTGTGATTGATGGTCTGTGATTGTTGGATATGAATCCCACAGAATTTTGTACTGCAGTTTTCTTGATGAGAACATGTTGATACTGTTATCCCAGATTTTGACCCCAAAGAGAACTTTGGAATCTTTTCATCTATACCTTGCAATATCATGGTTAGTTCTCCAGATAATCTGTCCATCTCTGTCAGATACACCATATAATCGTGGCCCTTCAAGCACCGTAATTATTTTAGCCTTGAGATGATGTATTTCAATCTGAAAAAAGAAAGATAATTCCATGACTCATAAATTATTATGAATTTATGAGGTTTATTCAGTAAATCTTACAGGTTTCACATCAAGTGTTGGAGGAAAGGAAAATCTGGGAAATCGGGTCTCCCAAATCAATTCTCCATCCATAAAATTCCATGCCCGCAAAGTGCCTAGTCCTGAAAGTGTAACAACATCTGAAATATGCCAATTCAAAGAGCTATTTTGCAGGTAAAGTGAAAAAATGTAAGAGAGAATGGGAGCCAAGAAGATTTGAGGAAATTCTGCATGGCAACAATCAAGAGCTCTTTAAAAAAAACTTTTACCATTAAATAGCAGGAATGAATAGCTGACTTGCAACCCAAAGTCTAAAAACTAAGTGATCCGATGAACTAAAGATTTGAATAATCTATTTATCCTCAAGAAATCTGCTTAGTCCTGGTTCATAGTCGTGCAGTGAATTGCTAAATTATGGAGGTGAACTTTTATCCTGCAAATTAATATTTTGGCCAGCTTTTCCTCAGAAAGCTTCAATCCAATGTAGCTTGTTATTTTTTTCATAAGTAAGAAAGTGTACCATACTAAAATGAATATGCATCTACTTCTTGTAGCTTTATTTGGATTTGATTGTATTGGCATTGTTTGCCTTTGTGTAAGATCAGCATAAACGTCATCTTCTTCCCATGGACAAAGTTTAAACTACAACTCTGAAAGGTAGCTGCAAGCTATAGTAGCTTGAGTTGTAGTCTCAACAAAACTGTGAAGCAGCTTGATAATTTTTGGAAAGGAAAAGCATGCATTCAGCAAATCAAACAGCCACAACCTTAAAAATGTGTTGTCCATTACTTGAAAGTGCTACCATGTCTTATCATTGGGAATGATAAAATCAAGAGCCTATGTTTTTGTATTGGGACCCTATATGTTCAATTGTTTAAATGACTGATTTTCTTTCTGTGGATTTGCTTTAGTGACTTTTCAGGTGATTTAATGAGCATTCATTGGTAGCCAAAGTTTATTGTGCAAACAACTCTTCGACAATCAAATGGTCTACTGAAGTAGCCTTTTCTACACACACTCGTCACAAGCATGGCATAATTTTCCTTTTTCCAAAGTTAACAATCAATAACATGTTCATACCTGCCACTTGTAGGGATAATCTTAGATATTCAGAGAGATGAGGCAAAAATCTGACGCAGAGTTAAAAAAACATACTCTATTGCTGACGATGATTACATGATATAGAATAATTAAAAAGCTTCACAAAACTCAAAAGCTACAAAAAGATGCACACAGTAATATTCTTATGTAAAAAATAAAACAAAAGCATGTAAAAGCCAAAAAAACACATATATGTAAAAATAAAGATTATAATCAAAAGCAATAAATAAAATAATAATAAAAAGAAGATTACATAAAATAAAAGAGCAGAAAAATAAAAAATGCATAACAAAAATAACAGCCTTCCTAATGAAGGTTGCATATACAAAATACACACAGAAATACATACATACACGACATACATACATATCCTACAAATCCCCTCCTAACTTGAAACTACGATAGGAATCATAGACAAACAAAATCAGACTGAACATACGCACAGACAGCACAAACAGATAGAGCACACAGAATTATTCCTTCCTTTTCTCAATCAGATACTATCTGAAAGGATAGAGACAATAGAGTTTTAGATAGCCCAGATATGCATATGTGTACAAGTCTAAGAATACTCATCGCTGGATATACAGTTACAAATCTAGGACCTGTATCACTTATAAATGATTGAGAGCTTTTTGAGCCCCTCCAAAATGTAAAGTTTCCCTTCTTTTCAGATTCGAATCTTGTTCCTTCAAAATTATGAAGCTATCCTCTGTTAGCACATAACAATGCAGGTTCTTATCCCCTCCTGACTTGAATCTTGAGTGCTTCATAACTATACATTTGTCTTCTGCTAGCATACTTACAGAGACATACCCAAAAGTGAAACAGATATTCACTAAAAGGTCTTTTATGATGATGCTTTTGAATAAGAATCCATGTGATTTGAGGAGTATAGTAAGATGCTCTCAATTCAAATATGGTTTCTTTTTGCTTCGCTTAGAGATAGAGGACCTTATCAACAGGATATTGATGCTCAGAAAAGCCAGCAGAGTGGAGTATAGGGCCATTTGTGACTCAACTCGAGATGCCCTTGTTCTCAATGTCTGGGACCTTAAATCTTATATTCCTGTTAAAAATTGACAAGTTGACATGATGTCCAAAGAATTCAAAATATGATCTGATGTACTTGGACTGAAGCTAACTTCTTAGGGATAAAATAAGACAAAAGCATGTAGAAACAAAAGAAACAAATACACGTAAAAATACAGATTAAAATCAAAAGCAATAAAAACAATAACAATAAAAGAAGAAGACATAAAGTAAAAGAACAAAAAAGTACAAAATGCGTAACAAAAGTAACGCCCTCCATGGTGAAGGTTGCATATGCAAAATACAAACACAAAATACATACAGACACAAAATACACCCTACACCACTCTGTTCCGTGAAGCATCATAAATAAAACAGAATAATGGTCGTGTATGATATATGCCTTACATGATCCAAAGATGGTGCTTACAGTTTTCAGAAGTGCCAAGACCATTTATTTTGTCATCAGCTTCTAGCACCCGTCTCCACACTGAAAGTTCTGTTAGAATCATTATCCTTTTCATGCACCCTGGCAGCTCAAGTAAATGTAAGAAATGTGTCATACCAATTCGGCCATTTCGAATGTCGAGAGATGCTAATATATTTTTCTCTGTTGCAACCAGCAATATCTTTCTACCCATTGGAAAAGTGTGATAAGCAGCATGTTTGACCCTTCCAACATATTTATGATGCCTAAAAGATAATTAACAAAAATGATACTGTGAGATTCCTACTACTGATATCTTTTCATATCCAAAATGTACTCTGTAAACAGACACAAGTTTTATCCAAAAAGAGTACCGGTTCCCTGAAATCATGAAATCACTTTCATACCAGTCGATAAACCATTTCATATTTTTGAGCTGAGTTTGCTATCAGCACAAAGTTTATGATGCTACTAAAGAAAAAGTTTTGGAAATGCTGAATCATATGCTATCTAGGATACGAAGGGGCATCTATATAAAAAAAAAACTTTTACTTTTACTTATGCATATGTGCATACAGAAATAACTTCTAGTTTCTGAACTCACTAAAACAAATGCTACTGCCTTTTTGTGTATATAGCAACAGATATTCCTTGTTTCATTCTGAGTTCCTTCCATTCTTAATGCACAGAGACTTACCTCGAGATTAATTTTGCAGGGAACAGTACAATAAGGTAAGAATATTCTTATTAATTTTTTGCAGGCTAGAAGTAACCAGGAGGTGATATTTGTATTGTCTTTCGCTTTTGTTGTATGCATATATACATTTGATTACATAAATATCTTTTTTCTTTTTTTTGGACCCTAGATTCTCTTCAAAATGCAAGTGACAATTGATCCATGTAAGGCATAGGGTAGAGAGTGCCCCTAGATGGATGAGCTACGAGGACAGACATGTGCAAGTCATGTTACCTACAAACGCAAATTCAGCAGGATTTCGTCAAAGGGCTTTGATGATTGGGGCACAAGAATAGCTGCCAAATGTCCAAACATTAGATTTCAGGTGCATCTCTCCACCAGTTGTCAGATTCACAATGTTGGTGTTGATCAAAGCACTTTGTTTGACCAGATGGATATTTCAAAAACCAAGAAATAAATAAATGAAAAGCTATTTAGGTCATTTTCAGAATTTGAAATATATTTATGTCAAAGTATTAAAAATATCTGCAGAGATAACAATTGTCTTCAATAGCACCATCAGGTTATTCAGAGTCCGGGAGATTCCCAGACTCAAAGATTAATGTGCATCAACTTTTAAGTTTCAATATGGCAGCTGAAAAGATGAGTTTCCAGAAAACAGCAGAGATGCCGAGAATCTCAACACAAAAGTTCCAAAGGGATATAGTTATATCATAGAGTACATCTTTCTGTGTTGTTGGGTGGTGATCAAAAGTCTCATGCTGATGCAGCTGTGGCAGACCTGTGACTATAGTCACTATAGAAGATTTGGTCCTACATACTTGTTAGACACTTTTTCCATTGCTGTCCTTTCAGAACAGGTAGAGGTTTGCTGATTGTCAATCTGTTCATAACTCGATGCATTAGGTACCTGTACCCCTACAGAAGTGATACAGATCTCTACGGATCTAATGAGCTTCCCAATATTGAGGTGTATGGACTCCTGTACTTGTATTTATCTCAATTTCCTAACTCTTCTTGGAATAATTAAGAGGAAATACTGAAAGGGACCCTAGATCTTGGAGGAGATGATGTTGTCATGTTCCCCACAGCGATTTGGCTCATGAGTCTATTTCATTCACAGCAGATGTTAGCTAACTGGGGATTCACTGCCTTGTGGATACGCAGGCGAGAAGATTGATTTCAATATTCAAATTTCAAGACAGTGTGATGCCCAATCTGATGTCGATGCAGGCTCCTATCTATGCAAACACACATGCTACAATCCCCTAAACATGAGCAGGTGGTCCTTGGAGACAAAATGGAAGATTTCAAATAGGGGGAGTCTAGAACTATGTCCCCAAAGTCTAGTGTCCTTAGTATCATTTACTTTCAATTATTCCAAACACAGCTATAAAATAGAGCTTTGCTCAGCAATTTAGATCACATGTCTATTTCATCCATGGTAGGTAATAGTACTATGTCTTGGAGATAACGGTCCCAAGGAGACCCCCGATGTAGATTTTGACCCTTCCAATTATATCATTCTTCAAAAACTTTCCAGACATTTTTTATTATATTTTTTCAACATTCAGATTGAGGAGATATAAGATTTTATATAACTTTTAATGACTAATGGCCATTAGGCCTATTCGAATTCGGCCAAGTGACCAAAGTCACTTAATAATAAAACTAAAATCCCAAATGTCATTGAGATAGGGACATCTTCAAAATCGTACATGCGACCTTCACGCTCTCAGAACTTGCACAGGCATTCTGTCTCCTTATTCTCTCTGTACTTGCACCCAGCTCTCCACTCTCAAAAGAGTTTGGCATGTCAGCAAGTTGGTTTACCTTAATGAATTTCCAATGGGTCATGGATCAATCCTCATATCCTAAATCACCACTATACAAAACTCTACAAACCACTTCTTCTCATGGATGGGTCTAACCTCATGCATAACACTAGCAAGGTCATAGAGGTAGAATATTGAAAGTTGAATAAAAAATGGATGTGGCGGGAGGGGAAGGTTAAAAGGATCCAACAACTTATGAAAGAAGTAAGAAGGCACAAACTACCATTGTGTTGATGAATTGAAAGAGCTTCCATGGCCGCTCTATTCTACTCCACATATACATTACATTTACATATATACAAACCTTTTTTTTCTTTCTTTTCTTTTCTTTTTTTTGAGAAACATATTCTTTTGATCCACATGCACAAAATTTCATGCTCACAAGGACTACAATACAAGATGCTGATGTGCAACCTGAAAGAAAGTATGAATAATGAGATGTTTAGCCTTATATCCATCAAAGGACTATCCAAACGCAGCTAATAATAGAGGTCACAAAAGAGGAAAGAGGGTATCACCTCTTAAAATGACTCCCTATGCTTAAAAACCATAGTATTTTTGAGGTCAAGCTCGTGGAGTAGGTGAAACGAGATGGTTCCCACTAACAATTAGCATATTGACAATACCAAAACACATACCACGTAACCTCTAGCACTAGTCCAAAATACGTACAAGCACATTGCACTTTGAGACAAGAACCTCTACTCCTAAATGGAATAACATGAAAAACACTCATGACAGTTCTCCACAAGAAGACACTTCAGTGCAATCAAAGGAGCTTTTTCCAAATCACAACGCATCTTCACCAGCATCAACAGTGGGTCTTCGGTAGCCTCGATAACAATTGCATACTCGTAAAACTCCCGTGCAAGAGTAGAGCATAGTAGAACGAATTGATAGATGAACAAAACCACTTGAGATGGTACAAATCATCCAATCATCCTTTCTATGTGTATGTGTGAAAGAGGCAAGAAGAATAGTAGCCTAATACAATCCACGAGTGAGTGCATGTCCTGAATACCAATATGGTAACATCCTCTGATCATGGGGGAAAAATCAAATACTCATCATAATCAAAACAATCCTGCAAAATAATGATCCTATTCAAATAAAAGATGCATCGATTCAATAATTGGAGACATCTACAAAAGAGATCAATAAGGAGATTCAAAGGCCAAAGAATTGCCTACACTTGAATTTCTTTTATTCCAGTGGAGAAAAGGCAACAACCTTTTCTATGAACCTCCAACAAAAGAGGAAAAATAAGATTTAAGTTTTGAACGAGCATAGGAGAAAAGCTTTGACCACATATCTAAATCCCATTGTCTTTTGCAATACACATCCATACATGCATACACATGCATGTATATGTGCATGCTTACATACATACATATGTATGTATGTATGTACGTAGATACAAACAATACATGCATGCACGCATACATACATGTAACATAGGTATGACTACGTATGAACATACATACATGATACATGCATTTTAAAAAATGCAAAATCTTGGCTTGACTTTAGCTTCGATTGAAAATCCTCATGACCCATGTACACAGAATGTCGAATATAGTGCAAGAAAAATGCTGAAGTCCACCGTTACACAATACAAACAAAGAAGAGCCCATTAGCACCATTGAGTTGTCAAATTAACTGTATTTTCTAGCAATTTAGTGAATCTATCCTTCGTCCTAGGATTTGGAAATGCAACCGCACATGTGCAGTGCCAACTGAGCTATAAAAGGAAAGCCGAATCTATTGAGGTCTTCTATTCACAAAAGTACTGCCAGAAAATTTGGATTCAGATCGCTTTCTGGAAAATGAAAAGGCGCTTGTTCGAGGCTGCGTTGTGAAATGATGATCCACATACGAGTTCATCAGAGGGTGAACGTGCGTTCATATAAAACGGCTATGTCAGAACGTGGCTGTGCGTTCAAATAGAACGGCTAAGTTTAACTGCTCTTCATCGTCAGGCCGTGGGTTCAATAATTCTTTCCTCTAATGGTAATTGTTGCAGTTCACGCCTATGGGACTGTTTTCCGTTTTCCCTCTTCGGCAATCTGGCTACGAATCCACGCGAGTCTTAAGCCTAATAAATGAACCCCTTCAATGTCAAAGATGACTGCTCAATTCACGGTCATGGGCCTGTTCCCTGGTTCCGCTCTTTTACGATGTGTCCCCGAAGCCATATGGATCTTAAATTTCATATATGAAACTCGATAACGCCAGAGACGACTGTTGCAGTCCATGGCTACGCGCCAGTTCCGCTCTGCTGCAATGTGGCTACGAGGCCACACGAAGCCTAAGTTCTATATAAAAACGTTGGCCATGTTGAAGATACGCCAGGAAATAGAGGTAAGAACTCAGCGAAACTAAAGACGGTACCAGTGCCAAGAGCTTCCATGGTGTTCCCTGGAAGCAATCAAGCTGTGACTCATTATAATGACGTAAAATAGAAGCAGCGACCATGGAACCAGCAGAAGTGGGCACGCCATCCCCAGTGACAGCAAGATTGTCGAGAAGATGGGCAGTTGATTTAATCTCGACAAATCATGAGATCTTTGACTCTCATGCATGTGGCTTTTCCTTTGATCAGTGTTTCGAGGCCTGGACGGAATGGTTTACCCCATTGGACCTTGATGAGCAAGTCTGAGGATAAAGCTCACATCTATTTTAAAGATTGGTGGGAGGGAAATCAGATAAATGGATTAAAGAAATGTGTAAAGTCGTGAAGAAGAAGCACGACAAGGAAAGATGCCGTACAAAATTGATAACAACGGGGTGGAATGCATATGGATAAAGAGAATATGGAACTAATTGTCTACCACTTTATTCAACTTATTGGAGTGTCCACTTCACTCTCTTCTCAAAGGCGTGATTGCATGGCTTCCATCTCTAAAATTAGAACCAAAAGATTCCCCACAGATTGAAGCGTTAAGATGGATCAATAGTAACAAATTGAAGAAGACACTGAGTTTCAAGAAGCGCGTGGACTTTCATATCTCCCTTAAGAAGAGATGGTGTCTAAACTATTCCTGTATCATATGGCAATTTAAGTTCATGACATGTGGCATCCCCTCATCGAAAACAAAACGTTAGTCCTTATGTGGCGAATTCTCCATCCCATAATTTTTACCAATGTCAAAGCTAATAAAATTTATGGGGCCCCTCATTGGTGTAAGCACTTCCTCTATGGTAGAGAAGAATTGGGTCACCTCTTCTTTTCATGCCCACAGAGTCATGGTCTGGTAGGCCATTGCCAGATTTTTGAGTTTATAGGGTCAAAATCAATTGAAAGCAAGCATTACTTGGAGAAGCAATTGGTTGTTCTTCTACCTTCTGGAATGCCATCAAGGGGGAAGTGTTCTAGAAGATATGAAAAGAAAGATGTGCGATCAACTTCGATGCCTATCCAAAAGAATGGTTGATTAAAATATACCTTGGCCTTTTAGGCAAAAGAATAAGTCCCCTCCCTTCATACATTGTAGGACTTTTGTCCTTGAAAATAACAATATCAATTGTAAGTGGACAGGCCATGAGGGTGACAAAAAGTTCATTAATCTTCTCTGTAACTCTCACTAAAATAGAGGTTTGCTACCTAATTCATAACATCATAGTAGTTATGCCTTTGAGTCATGCTATCCCTGCTTTGTGGGGTACTGGGGATCCTAAGGGCACTATGCCCCTTCACTATACATTTGTCCTCTTATTACTTCAAGCAAGGGAGACTAGGGCTCAGTCTGTGAGAAAAGGATTGAATGACATGTGTGTAACTCTCCTCCCATCCATATATACCCTCTTGTATTCTAAAATTAGCAATGATCTAGAATGGTCTAGTGTCGCATGTTGTTGGAGTTAGACGTCTACGGAAGCACGCAAACAACAAAAGGAAGAAGAAGAAGGTTGGAGCGCAACACACAATACTGAATGTATTACCATTAGAATGTACAGAGATAAGTAAATCATTTGGGCAATAGGTGTATATACAAACTGGGGGAAAAAAACCTCCTAAAGAGGGAAAAAAGTGCCCCGACGGTCCTAGTGTGTTCACACATATCACTACCTAAATATATCAATAAATCCCCCCCGGGAGTGATGCGATGAACAAGGAGCTTGCACTCATGTATAAGGAAGTGCCAAGCTATGTGGAATAAATCCACAAAAGGAAGTAAGCCCAAAGCTTTGCGAAAAGCTTCAAACTTCTCCCTAGGCAGAGCCTTCTGGAAAAGGTCTGCATTGTTCTCCTGCATGGGCACATATGCCAAGATTATCTCTCCAGTAGAGAACCTCTCCCTAACATAATGATAATGCACCTCAGCGTGCTTAGTGCGAGCATGGAACACAGGGTTCCTTGCAACTGCCAATGTGCTCTGACTATCAGTGAAGATGGTGGTGGCAGAAGAGTGACCAACACCCAAATCAACTGTAAGGCGTCTGAGCCACACACACTCAACAGTCGCTATGAAAGATACCCTCACAATTGGAAGTGACCAGAGTAGGCTGCTTCTTGCTCAACCAAGATATACATGAATTACCAAGCATGAAGCAAAAGCCACTAGTGGAAACACGAGCGTCATAGCAACCAGCCTAGTGAGAGTCAGAAAAAGCATGCAAATCTGGCATTAGTGATCCCCCCTTGGGATAAAACAATCAAAGTGGTCGATTACCACTCATGTAGTGAAAGATGCACTTAACTACCTACCAATGCTTGACACCTGGGCAATGCATAAACGTGCTCATCTGTGAGACAGCAAACTGAATATCTGGCCGAGTAATGCATGAGTAAATCAAGCATCCAATAGCTTGCTGATAGAGAACAGCATCAAATGCATCTCCAGCATCATGAAGACTCAATCATAAACCTCCCCCATAGGAGTGGCAATAGGTTTGCAGTCTTCGAGGCCAAAATGCTACAATAATGTTTCAATATATTTCATTTGACACAAATCCATTCCACCATCAACTTGCATAAACTAAATGCCCAAATATTGATGCAAATGCCCCAAATCAGACATCTCAAACGAGGCATGCAAATCAGCCTTGAAATCAGCAATATGCTTCTCATGAGGACCAGTGAGCAGCGTGTCATCAACATACACAACAATGATCAAAAGCACATCATTCACACGCTTAAGATATAAGGTGCTTTCAGTTGGACTGCTCTCAAAACCATGTGCAATTAGATAGGCATGTATCTTTTCATACCAAGCATGTGGTGCTTGTTTCAAACCATATAAATCCTTTTTCAACTTGCACACCTAGTTTTCGTGCCCTTTCTGCACAAAGCCATGGGGATGAAAACCATACACTTCTTCATGAAAATCACCATTCAAAAATGTTGTTTTAATGTCCAACTGATGTACATTCCAACCATGATGAGTTGCAAGAGCACAAATGCTACGAACAGTAGTCATTTGGTATGTAGGTGCAAAGGTTTCATCAAAATCAATGCCTCTTTCCTGTGCATAACCCTTTGTTACATGTCAACTATTCCATCAAGTTTACACTTCAGTTTGTATACCCACTTAGTGCCAATGACCTTCTTGCCAGGAGACAAGTCACATAAAGACCAGGTACATCATATTCAGATTGCATAACAGCTATCCAATGTTGAGAATTTTAGGCTTCATCAAACAAAACAGGTTGAGTCTCATCATAGAGACAAGATGCAGCCATAGCATAGCAATCTGATGCAAAAGAGGCACTATGAGAGCCTGAACGAGTATGGTATGACAAAGGTGCATCTAATTTGCTGTCATGCAAAGTCTGCACTAGCCATTTTGGCATATTTTTTGCCTCCTCAATATCAACTCTCTCCAACAAGAGCATCATGCAAATTTGCATTAGAAATGGAATGATCTACATCATCACATGAAACCTGCAATGGCTGAGAAGTTGCCTCATTAGGATCAACACTAGACTATCCACCTATAAAAAGAGGCAACAAAGTATCATACATGTCTTTAGAGCTAACAGATGTCTCCTTCGTACATGAAGGTAAAGGCTGAATAGCATCTTCCACAAAAACAACATCACAACTAACCAAAATATTCTATGGATGATACAGACGATAGCCTTTGCTTTCGAAACTGTACCCAACAAAAATACATTTTGCTACTTTATCATCCAATTTCCTGCAATGTTGTTCAAGCACTGCCAGACAACCAAAAACATGTAGATGAGCAACAGATGGCTTGCGACCATGCCAAGCCTCATATGGAGTGATAGACTACAATGCTTTAGTGGGACACATGTTAAGTACATACGCTGCACACATGACAACCTCAAGCTAGAAACTATGTGGTAAAGCCTGATTCTTGACCATACACCTCGCCATCTCCATGAGTGACTTGTTCTTCCGTTCAGCAACTGCATTATGTTGAGGTGTATGACACTATACATTGATGTTTTATCCCACGCTCATCCAAAAATGCATTAAAGTTAGAAGACATATATCCCCCCCGATCAGAATGGAGGGTGCCCATTTTACATGCTCACAAATTTTGAGCCAAAAACAAAAACTGTTTGAAGCACATAAACACTTCGGACTTTGCTTTCAATGGATATACCCATGCATGCCTGGAAAAATCATCAATGAAAGTCACGAAGTAAAGATAGTTTCCAAAAGAGGGTGTCTGCATAGGACCACATACATCACTGTGAACAAGCTTCAATTTCTGTGTAGCTTGAATAGAACCATCTTTTGGGAACGAGGAACACTGCATTTTGCCCAAAATACAGCCTTCACATACATGTTTACCAGGTGCCTTAAGTTTGGGCAAAGAGGACACCATTTTAAATTTCTGGAGGCATAGCAAACTAGCAAAATTTAGATGACCAAAGCATGCATGCCAAAGCTTTGCATCTAACATAGCATGAGAATCATGTACTGCACATGCTGGGTCATTCACATATTTTTCATAATCTATGAGCTTATACAGCCCACGAGATAAAATGCTAGAAGCGATAATCACATCGCCATTTGACAGATCATGAACTATACATCTGTCATCAACAAATTTTACAACCAAACCAATCTTGGATAAGACCGAAACTGATAACAAATTCTTCTTGATCCCCGGCACAAATAAAGCATCTGACAATTGTAAAAGAACTACCATCACTAGTAGTTGATCTCACCAACTCCCATAACAGGATAAGAGGAGTTGTTGGCGCATGTAACAGTATTCCCTATAGGGGTAGGCTCAAGTGAAGTGAAGAAACTGCACTGCGAGGTAATATCTTTGGTTGCCCCACTATCAAAATACCAAACATCTGAATCTACTGCACACATGCACTACTCATGAGAAGATGGATCGAAACTGCAAACAGTAGTAAACATCCATTCTTCATCCTGCACAAGATTAGCAAACTCTGTTTTTGGTGTAGAGGTCTCTGCAACAACCATTCCGGCCTCTTTCTTCTTTGCCTCTTTAGCAGCTAGTTTTGGACAACTCTTAATGACATGATCATTTTCTTTATAGTATTTGCAAAACAATCTATGTTTTTTGGATTTCTTCTCATCGTTTTCTTCCTTCTTCAATTATGTAGAATTAGAAGATTTCTCCTTACTAGCGGAAGAGCTCCATTTTCCTTTGCCCTTCTAACTAGCCAAGAAAGCTTGATCTGTAACACGCATAATAGATCTGTTCTGCCTGGACTGATCTTCCTGCAATAGAACAGAAACTAACTCTTCAAATGTTAAGGCCTTTGGATTGCCTTTCATCATCAAATGAAGAGTAGAAGCAAAACTCTGATATAACTCGTGAAGACCATTCAAAATAGTCTGCACTAGTGAACTGTCAGGAAGGACTTCATCAGTAGAAATCAAATGTTCCTTCGAATCCTTGATCTTTGTCAAAAACTTATCCATAGAATCACCTTCATTCATGTTGACATATTTAGGTAGTGATGTGTTTGAACACACTAGGACCACCGGGGCACTTTTTTCCCTCTTTAGGAGGTTTTTTGACCCCAGCTTGTATATACGCCTATAGACCTAATGGGTTACTTATCTTTGTACATTCTAGTGGTACTACATTCATTATTGTATGTTGTGCTCCAAGCTTCTTCTTCCTTGTGTTGTTCGCATGCTTCCGCAGATGTCTAACTCCAACAATTGGTATTAGGGCAGGTCGTCGCTTCATCTAGGGCATCATCGACACCCCTCTAGTCACAACCTCAGAATCACATGAAATTTGGTGAGCATACTCAAGGTGATTAGAAGATCAAATCAGCTTTTCTATGTGGTGCCGAAATTGTGATCTGAGCTCATTTCGGCCTCTTAATGCACTATCACAATGCTTGTGTAGGTTATTTTGTCTTTTTGTGCCAAAGATATATATAGGTTTTGGTTTGCCAGTATAAGCATCTCAAAGTTTGCTACAGGTCTAGTGGAACTTGTCAAGGTAGTTCTGTTCAACTTTTGTAGATACGGTCATTTTTTTGCATCAACGTATTTTAGTCAGTGACCATGGCTAAAAGCAGTGATGTATTCCCTATATTGGCTGTTGAGGATAAGTTGGATGATACCAATTACCCATTGTGGGCTTATATGATGCGACATGTATTGGTTGCAAAAGGATTGTGGAACATTGTGCAGGGTGTTGAAAAACGTCTTATTACACCTGCAAATACAAGTATTGAAGTTGATGCATATGGCGTTGAAGATGCTGATATTCTTTAGATTCCTGTTCATGTTGCGGCTTCTGCTAGGCCTACTATAGAGCAAATTCGTTGGGATGGGAGAGATGCTCATGCACATGCATTGATAGCTTTGTCTATCAAATGTGCCATTATTCCTCACATTCACTCTTGTAGAATAGCTAAGGATGCTTCGGATACACTTACCACATTGTACGAGGCTAGGAATGAGGCTCGTGTTGCTTACCTCCAAAAACAATTGGAGAGTGAGCACATGAATGAAGGTGATTCTATGGATAGTTTTTTGAAAAAGATCATAGGAATAATTGATTTCTGCTCATGAAGTCCTTCCTGACAGTTCACTTGTGTAGACTATTCTGAATGGTCTTCCCAACTCATATCAGAGTTTTGCTTCTACTCTTTGTTTGATGATGAAAGGCAATACAAATGCCTTAACATTTGAAGAGTTAGTTTTTGTTCTATTATAAGAAGATCAGTCTATGCAGAACAGGTGTGTTATGCGTGCTACAGATCAAGCTTTCCTGGCTAGTCAGAAGGGCAAAGGAAAATGGAGCTCTTCTACTAGTAACCAAAAATCTGCTAATTTTGCATAATCGAAAAAGGACGAAAAACATGAGAAGAAATCAGAAAAACAAAAATTCTTTTGCAAATACTGGAAAGCAAATGATCATGTCATTAAGAGCTATCCAAAACTAGCTGCTAAAAAGGCAAAGAAGAAAGAGGCCGGAATGGTTGTTGCAGAGGCCTCTACACTAAAAACAGAGGCTGCTAATCTTGTGTAGGATGAAGAATGTGTGTTTACTATTGTTTTCCATTTTGACCCATCTTCTCATGAGTTGTGCATGTTTGTAGTAAACTCAGATGTTTGGTACTTTGATAGTGGGGCGACCAAACATATTACCTCGCAACACATCTCTTCTCTTCACTCGAGCCTGCCCCTACAGGGAATACTGTTACATGTGCCAACAACTCCTCTTATCTTCTTATGGGGGTTTGTAAGATCATTATGACTACTACTGATGGTAGTTCTTTTACATTGTCAAATGCTTTATTTGTGTCAAGGATCAAGAAGAATTTGTTATCAGTTTTGGCCTTAGCCAAGATTGGTTTAGTTGTGAAATTTGTTGATGACGGATGTACATTTCATGATCTATCAAATGGCGATGTGATTATTGCTTCTATCATTTTATCTCGTGGGCTGTATAAGCTCATAAATTATGAAAAATCTATGAATGATTCAACATGTGCAGTACATGATTCTCAGGCTATGTCAGATACAAAGCTTTTTCATGCACGCTTTGGTCATCTGAAATTTTCTAGTCTGCTACGCGTGCAGAAATTTGAAATGGTGTCCTCTTTGCCCAAACTTGAGGCACCTGGTAAACATACATGTGAAGGTTGTATTTTGGGCAGAATGCAACATTCCTCCTTTAAAAAAGATGGTTCAATTCGAGCTACCCAGAAATTGTAGCTTGTTCATAGTGATGTCTGTGGTCCTATGCAAACACCCTCTTTTGGAAACTATCTGTACTTCATGACTTTCATTGATGATCTTTCAAGGCATGCATGGGTATATCCATTGAAAGCAAAGTCCAAAGTGTTCATGTGCTTCAAATAGTTTTTGGTTTTGGCTGAAAATCTGTCAGCATGTAAAATGGAGAACCTACATTCTAATCGAGGGGGGGGGATATATGTCTTATGACTTTAATGCAATTCTAGTTGAACATGGATAAAACATCAATGTACAATGCCATATATACCTCAACAGAATGGAGTTGTTGAACGAAAGAACATGTCACTCATGGAAATGGCGAGATGTTAATGATATATTTAGGTAGTGGTGTGTGTGAACACTCTAGGACCGCTGGGGCACTTTTTTCCCTCTTTAGGAGGTTTTTTCTCGTGGCTTGTATATACGCCTATTTCCCTAATGGGCTACTTATCTTTGTACATTCTCTAGTAATACATTCAGTATTGTGTGTTGTGCTCCAAGCTTCTTCTCCTTCCTTGTGTTGTTCACGTGCTTTCGTAGACATCTATCTCCAACAATTGGTATCAGAGCAGGTCGTCCCTTCATCTAGGGTGTCATGGACACTCCTCCAGTTGTAGTCTCAGAATCGCATAAATTTTGGTGAGCATACTCAACGTGTTTTCGAGATTAGAACCGCTTCGCTCTGTTGTGCCGAAATCGTGATCTGAGCTTGTTTCGGCCTTCGAACACACTATCACAGTGCTTGTGCAGGCTATTTCATCTTTTTGTGCAAAAAGTATATACCAATTTTTTTTCGCTAATATAAGCATCTCAAAGTCTGCTACATGTTTAGCGGAATTCGTTTGAGCAGTTCTGTTCAACTTTTTGAGATACAGTCAATTTTTTGCATCAAGGTATTTTAGTCATCGGCCATGGCTGAAAGCAGTGATATATTCCGTATGTTGGCTGTTGAGGATAAGTTGGATGGTACCAACTACCCATTATGGGCTTATATGATGCAACATGTATTGGTTGCAAAAGAACTATGGAACATTGTGCAGGGTGTTGAAAAACGTCCTTTCACACCTGCAACTGTTACAACTGCAGGTATAGAAGCTGAGGTAGAAGGCGTCGAAGATGATGATATTCTACATATTCCTGTTCGTGCTACAGTTTCTATTGCAGCTATTGCAGAGCAGATTCGTTGGGATGGCAGAGATGCCCAGGCACATGCATTGATAGCTTTGTTTGTCAAACATGCTATTATTCCTCACATTCGCTCTTGCAGAACAGCTAAGGATGCTTGGGATACACTTACCACATTGTACCAAGCTAGGAATGAGGCTCGTATTGCTCACCTCTGAAAACAGTTAGAGAGTGAGCACATGAATGAAGGTGATTCTAAGGACAATTTTCTAACAAAAATCAAAGACTTGAAGGAACAGTTGATTTTTGCTAATGAGGTTATACCAGATAGCTCACTTGTGCAGACCGTTCTGAATGGTCTTCCCGATTCATATCAAAGTTTTGCCTCTGATGAAAGGCAATCCAAGTGCCTTGTCATTTGAGGAGTTACTCTCTGTTCTGTTGCATGATGATCAGTCCATGCAGAACAGGTCCATTATGAGTGTTGCAAATCAAGCTTTCCTGGCTAGTCAGAAGGGCAAAGGAAAATGGAGGTCTTCTACTAGTAAGCAAAAATCTGCAAATGCTGCACGTTTGAAGAACCAAGATAAAGATGAGAAAAAAATAAAAAAAGCGGAAACTATTTTGCAAGTACTGTAAAGGGAATGATCATATCATAAAGAACTGTCCAAAACTGGCTGCTAAAGAGGCAAAGAAGAAAGAGGCTTGAATGGTTGTTGCAGAAGCCTCTACACCAAAAACGGAGTCTGCTAATCTTGTG
The DNA here is from genome assembly GCA_020310875.1 of Ceratopteris richardii. NCBI lineage: Eukaryota > Viridiplantae > Streptophyta > Polypodiopsida > Polypodiales > Pteridaceae > Ceratopteris > Ceratopteris richardii. Next base: position 116,232,161 of record CM035428.1, read on the forward strand.
CAGGAAGAAGAATGGGCATTTACTACTTTTTGTTGTTTTGACCCATCTTCTCATGCGCAGTGCATGTCTGTAGTAGACTTAGATAGTTGGTACTTTGATAGTGCGGCAACCAAACATATTACCTTGTAGCACAGTTTTGTCTCTTCACTCGAGCCTGCCCCTATAGGGAATACTGTTACATGCGCCAACAACTCCTCTAATCCTATTATGGGAGTTGGTAAGATCATTTTGACTACTACTGATGGTCGTTCTTTCACTTTCTTAGATGCTTTGTTTGTGCCAGGGATCAAGAAAAATTTGTTATCAGTCTCTGCATTAGCCAAGATTGGCTTGGTTGTGAAATTTGTTGATGACAAGTGTAAAGTTCATGATATGTCAAATGGCGATGTGATTATTGCTTCTGGCATTTTATGTCGTGGGCTGCATAAGCTCATAGACTATGAAAGACCAATAAATGATTTGGCATGTGTAGTACATGATTCTCAGGCTATGTCAGATGCAAAGCTTTGGCATGCACGCTTTGGTCATCTGAATTTTGCTAATTTGCTACGCCTGCAGAAATCTGAAATGGTGTCCTCTTTGCCCAAACTTGAGGCACCTGGAAAACATGTTTGTGAAGGCTGTATTTTGGGCAAAATGCAGCATTTGTCCTTTCCAAAAGATGGTTCAGTTCGGGCTACTCAAAATTGCAGCTTGTACATAGTGATGTCTGTGGTCCTATGCAAATACCTTCTTTTGGGAATTATCTTTACTTCATGACTTTCATCGATGACTTTTCCAGGCATGCATGGGTATATCCCTTGAAGGCAAAGTCTAAAGTGTTCATGTGCTTCAAACAATTTTTGGTTTTGGCTGAAAATCTGTCAGCATGTAAAATGGGCAGCCTCCATTCTGATCGAGGGGGGAAATATATGTCTTTTGATTTTAATGCATTTTTGGCTGAATGTGGGATAAAACACTAGTGTACAATGCTGTATACACCTCAACAAAATGGAGTTGCTGAATGAAAGAACATGTCACTCATGGAGATGGCGAGGTGTATGGTCAAGAGTCAGGCTTACCACATAGTTTCTAGCTTGAGGCTATCATATGTGCAGCATATGTACTGAACAGGTGTCCCACTAAAGTGCTGCAGTCTATCTCTCCATATGAGGCTTGGCATGATCGCAAGCCATCTGTTGCTCATCTGCATGTTTTTGGTTGTTTGGCATATGCATTAGTGCCCGAACAACATCACAAAAAATTGGATGATAAAGCTGTAAAATGTATTTTTGTTGGGTACAATTCTGAAAGTAAAGGATATCGTCTGTATCATCCATAGACTAAATGCATTCTGGTTAGCCGTGATGTTGCTTTTGTGGAAGATGCTATTCAGCCATTGCTTTCATGTACTAAGGAGACATCTGTTAGCTCCAAAGACATGTATGATGCTTTGCTGCCTCTTTTTATAGGTGGACAATCTAGTGCTAGTCCTAATGAGGCAACTTCTCAACCTTTGCAGGTTTCAGGTGATGATGCAGATCATTCCATTTCCAATGCAGATTGACATGATGCACTTGTTGATGAGAGAGCTGATATTGAGCAGGCAAAAACTATGCCAGAATGGCTAGTGCAGACTTTGCGTGACAACAAATTAGATGCACCTCTGTCAAATCGTACTCGTTCAGGATCTCATATGCCTTGTTTGCATCAGATTGTTATGCTATGGTTGCATCTAGTCTCTGTGATGAGAATGAGCCTGTTTTGTTTGATGAAGCACAAAATTCAGAAAATTAGATGGTTGCTATGCAATCTGAATATGATGCTATAATGAAGAATGGTACTTGGTCTTTGTGTGACTTGCCTCCTGGCAAGAAGGCCATTGGCACTAAGTGGGTTTACAAGCTAAAGTGTAAGCCTGATAGAACAGTTGATAGGTATAAGTCTAGGCTTGTTGCAAATGGTTATGCACAGGAAAGAGGCATTGATTTTGATAAGACCTTTGCACCTACTTGTCGTATGACTACTGTTCGGAGCATCTGTGCACTTGCATCCCATCATGGTTGGAATGTACATTAGTTGGACATTAAAACTGCATTTCTGAATGGTGACTTGCATGAAGAAGTGTATGTTTTTCAACCCCGTGGCTTTGTGTAGAAAGGCCATGAAAACCAGGTGTGCAGGTTAAAGAAGGCATTATATGGTTTAAAGCAAGCACCATGTGCTTAGTATGAGAAGATACATGCCTATCTGATTGCACATGGTTTTGAGAACAGATTAACTGAAATCACCTTATATGTTAAGCGTGCTAATAATGTGTTTCTGATCATTGTGGTTTATGTTGATGACATGCTGCTCACTAGTCCTCATGATAGGCATATTGTTGATTTTAAGGCTAAAGAAGGCATTATATGGTTTAAAGCAAGCACCATGTGCTTAGTATGAGAAGATACATGTCTATCTGATTGCACATGGTTTTGAGAATATATTAACTAAAATCACCTTATTTGTTAAGCGTGCTAATAATGTGCTTCTGATCATTGTGGTTTATGTTGATGACATGTTGCTCACTGGTCCTCATGAGAGGCATGCCTCATTGGAGATGTATGATTTGGGGCATTTGCATCACTAGTTGGGCATTTAGTTTATGCACGTTGATGGTGGAATGGCTTTGTGTCAAACGAAATATATAGACACATTATTGCAGCATTTTGGCCTTGAAGACTGTAAGCCTATTTCCACTCCTGTGGAGACAGATTTACGATTGAGTCTTCATGATGCTAGAGATGCATTTGATGATGTCCTCTATCAGCAGGCTGTTGGATGCCTGATTTACTTATGCATTACTCGGCCAGATATTCAGTTTGCTGTCTCACAGATGAGCAGGTTTATGCATTGCCCAGGTGTCAAGCATTGGCAGACGGTTAAGCGCATCTTTCGCTACTTGAGTGGTACTTGGCTACTTGGGTTGTTTTATCTCAAGGGGGGATCACTACCGCCAGATTTGCATGCTTTTTCTTACTCAGATTGGGTTGGTTGCTATGACACTCGTGTGTCCACTAGTGGCTTTTGCTTCATGCTTGGTAGCTCATGTATATCTTGGTTCAGCAAGAAGCAGCCTACTGTGGCCACTTCCAATTGTGAGGCTGAGTATAGGGAAGCTTTCACAGCTACTGTTGAGTGTGTGTGGCTCAGACGCCTTATGGCTGATTTGGGTGTTGGTCAATCCTCTGCCACCACCATCTTCACTGACAATTAGAGCGCATTGGTAGTTGCGAGATGTTGGGGATGTAAGGGTCATGTGACCTTATCCCCATATTCATATATATACATCATATATAGAGCATTGCCTCAAAGGAGATCATTATGTGGGTTTCGAGGCTCCCACGCATGTTCGCGCGTCTCTCCTCTCTTCTCTCTCCCTCCATCTCCTCCTTCCTCCTCTTGTTCTGCACACCAAAGCCCTTCATTGGTATCAGAGCATGTTGAAGGCTGGTGTGCAAGAAGCTTCAATGGAAGCTTAGGTCAGAAGGAGTAAAAGTGAAGGTCGGCATTTCTCAACAGCAGTTCAGTATTTCGGCCGTAACTTGAGCTAGGAAGCTCGGATTGATGCGTTTTAAAGTTCTGTGCGTAGCTAACAGAGAGAACTATAACTTCACAGAAGGGTGCAGAACCTGGTTCGGACTTCTAAAGTGCCGAAAATTCAAAAAACGCAGACTATTGTAGAAAGCAAATCTACATTCACTAGAACAGCAAGTCGGTTTTTTTGTCATAACTTGAGTTCTACAGCTCGGAATGCGATGATTCAACTTGCTACTCGTATCTTGAAAAGATAGCTACAACTATGTAGAAGAACTCAGATCTAGATTCTGAGTTTGAGGTTGCCGAAAGTGCAGAATACAGAGTAGTAGTGTTGTAAGTGAAGGTGAAATTGACAGTAGGTGCTTGTTTTGTGCATATCTTGAGCTACACACCTCCGATTGAGGTGTTCTTTATCTCGTTACGTAGCCAAGACTCAGATCTTGAAGATTTCTGACCAAAAGTTCAGATTCAGAGGTTATCACCTCTGAAACAGCAAAACACAGGGCAGCACATTTTCACTATAAGAACCCTAATTGCACTTGGAGGTTGAATTTGCTTTTGGAACTTCTTCTTCGAGAGAATTTTTGGTGTGCAATCTCTTATTTTCAGAGCTTCAAGGCATTGTACATGTATGAGCATTGTGATAGCTCCTCCATATGAGAGTAGAGCATGATCTTGTCACATGTTTGGCATGTAAGTTGACATTGTGGTATACTCTTCTTTGAGGTTTATGTCATCATGAGTTCGATCATGGATGTATAGTGGCATTGTGGTCTATATCTTGCTTATGCCACTTGGTTACAGATTTACTTTCCGATTGCACATACTTTTGTGAGAGTTGACATTGGATCTTAGTTGGTACTTGTATCTTTGTTTTCTTTGCAGGTACATGATCCAGATTGGAGCCTCAGTTACACATTCGTTTGTCACCATTATTAGCATTTGGTCATTGATTGATATATATTTGCCAGTGTGATTCTTGGCATATGTGGATGGTGATTCCCACATGGTTATTTTGGTTCTAGAGTCCATTTTACAAAGGAGATGCTGCCGAAATTTCAGCGGCTTTTATGCTAGAAAGAGCTCTAGTGGATCTTGAAGCTTATGTGATAGCTTTGGATCATTGTTTATCTCCATTCATTTGGACTTGGTCACAGGTTATTTGTGATAGGTTGGACCATCTTGCAAGATTCATTCTTGCGTGAGAGGTACATCACCATTGTATCAGTGACAGGTGGTGACAGGTTACTTATTGTTCTTTGATTATTGGTTATCTTGTTTGATTGCTCAGTTTACAGGGGATACTCTGTCGAATTTTTCCCAACAGATAGCACACATATGGCTTGGTTACTTGATGCATTAGCCAGTCTTCATGTTACTCCACATCGTGAGTGGTTTTGTCGATTCTCAGGTGAGAGTCGTGGATGTGTGCAGTTGCCTGATGGTACGACATATGACATTGAGGGTGCAGGAGATGTATACCTTATGCTATCTAGTGGAGCATCACTTATACTCAGACATGTACGTTATGTGCCTTCATTCCCTATGTTAGCTAGGTACAGGAGAGCAGATGTTATGCATTCCTTGGTGAGCATCATTTTCAGTTGCAATTGGGACAGCTTATGCTTGTCAGAGGTGCCAGGATTGGGCACATGTATCCACTGCAGGTACTTCATGTGCGAGACAGTCTCGTCTCAGTGGGAGTTCAGCCTTATGTGCGATGTGAGACTCGTCGTGTCTCATTTTGTCTACCTACACATATGTCTATTGACATTCATGATGCACATGTATGGCGGGATTCAGATGCTCAGATGGATGCATATGTAGAGCATGTTTCGGATGCTCATGATGCTTATATAGAGCATGATTTTATTGATCATATGGATGCTCTTATGGAGCATACTTCGGATGATCAGTTGGATGCTTTAGAGCATGATGCGGATGCTCATGTAGAGCATTGTGATGATACTCAGTTAGAGTGTGATCATCAGTTTGACCTTGGTGTTGATGTTGTGCAGTTAGCTCATGTAGAGCATGATCATACACTTGGTGTGGTAGAGCAGGATTGCTCTCATGGTACACAGTGTATGGTAGAGCATATTAGCTCTCAGGATGCACAACTAGATACATCCTTGGTTGCGAGCATGGCTGATTTAGATGCTGAGGAGTCAGCAGTTATGCAGTCATTCTTGGATTTGCTCATGCCAGATGTTGACACAGATATCTCAGGACATATTGGTCTTGATGATGGTGCTTTGGATGCCTTGGATAGAGGCATGGCTGACATACTTAGGTTAGCCAGGATAGCACATGCTTTGTTAGCATTTGGGAGTCTGATGTACGAGTTATTATGCTCGAGACCAGATGTTGCAATTGCTATTGGAGCATTTGCACTTGGAGTTGTCAGTCGTTTGATGATTGACACAGGCATAGAGCGAGTGGGAGCTTTGCAGGAACTTCAGAAGTTCTTGCATCAGTCAGATATGAGCTCGACTCTTATCGATATGAGTCTAGAGCAATTTGAGGTGCATGGATACACCTTGTTCGAGGCAATTGGTGTAGGCTAATCTGTATGGGTTGAGATCCGGACTCTTCCTGTACATTACTGTATAATCCTACATCATTCTTTTATATGTTACCACTTATGGTCACATTGACCCTTAAGTGGGAGATTGTTGGGGATGTAAGGGTCATGTGACCTTATCCCCATATTCATATATATACATCATATATAGATCATTGCCTCAAGGGAGATCATTATGTGGGTTTCGAGGCTCCCAGGCTCCCACGCATGTCCGTGCGTCTCTCCTCTCTTCTCTCTTCTTCCATCTCCTCCTTACTCCTCTTGTTCTGCACACCAAAGCCCTTCACGAGAAACCCTATGTTCCATGCTCGCACTAAGCACATTGAGGTGCATTATCATTATGTCAAGGAGAGTTTCTCTACTAGGGAGATCAGCTTGGCATATGTGCCCATGCAGGAGAACATTGCAGACCTTTTCACGAAGGCTCTGCCTAGGGAGAAGTTTGAAGCTTTTCGCAAAGCTTTGGGCTTACTTCCTTTTGTGGAGTGATCTCCACATAGCTTGGCACTTCCTTATACATGAGTGCCAGCCACTTGTTCACCGCATCACTCCTAGGGAGGATTTGTTGATATATTTAGGTAGTGATGTGTGTGAACACTCTAGGATCGCTAGGGCACTTTTTTCCTTCTTTAGGAGGTTTTTTCCCCCCGATTTGTATATACGCCTATTGCCCTAATGGGCTACTTATCTTTGTACATTCTCTAGTAATACATTCAGTATTGTGTGTTGTGCTCCAAGCTTCTTCTCCTTCCTTGTGTTGTTGGCGTGCTTTCGCAAACGTCTATCTCCAACAAGTGTATGATCAAGAGTCAGGCTTTACCACATAGTTTTTGGCTTGAGGTTGTCATGTGTGCATCATATGTGCTTAACAGGTGTCCCACTAAAGCACTGTAGTCTATCACTCCATATGAGGCTTGGCGTGGTCGCACGCCATCTGTTGCTCATCTGCATGTATTTGGTTGTCTGGCATATGTATTAGTGCCTGAACAACATCGCAGGAATTTGGATGATAAAGCAGTAAAATGTATTTTGTTGGGTACAGTTCTGAAAGCAAAGGCTATCATCTGTATCATCCACAGAATAGACACATTTTGGTTAGCCGTGATGTTGTTTTTGTGGAAGATGCTATTTAGCCTTTACTTTCATGTACAAAGGAGACATTTGTTAGCTCCAAAGACATGTATGATACTTTGCTGCATCTTTTTACACGTGGACAGTCTAGTGCTGGTCCTAATGAGGTAACTTCTTAGCCTTTACAGGTTTGATGATGTTGTTCATTCTATTTCTAATGCAGATTTACATGATGCACTTGCTGATGAGAGAGCTTATATTGAGGAGGCAAAAACTATACCAAAATGGCTAGTGCAGACTTTGCATGATAGCAGATTAGATGCACCTCTATCATACCATACTCGTTCAGGCTCTCATAGTGCCTCTTTTGCATCAGATTGCTATGCTATGGCTTCATCTAGTCTCTATGATGAGACTAAACCTGTTTCATTTGATGAAGCACAAAATTCTGAACATTGGATGGCTGCAATGCAATCTGAATATGATGCTAGCATGAAAAATAGTACATAGTCTTTATGTGACTTGTCTCCTGGCAAGAAGGTCATTGGCACTAAGTGGGTATACAAGCTGAAGCATAAACTTGATGGAACAGTTGACATGTATAAGGCTAGGCTTGTTGTAAAGGTTTATGCACACAAAAGAGGCATTCATTTTAATGAAACCTTTGCTCCTACTTACAAAATGACTACTGTTCGTAGCATCTGTGCACTTGCAGCTCATCATGGTTGGAATGTACATCAATTGGACATTAAAACAACATTTCTAAATGGTGACTTGCATGAAGAAGTGTATGTTTTTCAACCTCGTGACTTTGTGCAGAAAGGCCACGAAAACTAGGTGTGTAGGTTAAAGAAGGCATTATATGGTTTAAAGCAAGCACCACATGCTTGGTATGAAAAGATACATGCCTATCTGATTGCATATGGTTTTGAGAACAGTCCAACTGAAAGCACCTTGTATGTTAAACGTGCTAAAGATGTGCTTCTGATCATTGTGGTGCATGTTGATGACATGTTGTTCACTGGTCCTCATGAGAAGCATATTGCTGATTTCAAGGCTGATTTACATGCCGCATTTGAGATGTCTGATTTGGGCCATTTGCATCATTATTTGGGCATTTAGTTTATGCACATTGATGGTGGAATGGCTTTGTGTCGAATGAAATATATTGACACATTATTCCAACATTTTGGCCTTGAAGACTGTAAACCTATTGCCACTCCTATGGAGACAGGTTTATGATTGAGTCTTAATGATGTTGGAGATGCATTCGATGTTGTTCTCTATCAGCAAGCTATTGGATGCTTGATTTACTTATGCATTACTTGATCAGATATTCAGTTTGTTGTCTCATAGATGAGCAGGTTTATGCATTGCCTAGGTGTTAAGTATAGGCAGGCAGTTAAGCGCATCTTTCACTACTTGAGTGCTACCTGGCTACATGGGTTGTTTTATCCCAAGGGGGGGTCACTACCACCAGATTTGCATGCTTTTTTTGACTCTGACTCGGCTAGTTGCTATGACCCTCATGTGTCCATTAGTGGTTTTTACTTCATGCTTGGTAGCTCATGCATATCTTGGCTAAGCAAGAAGCAGCCTACTATGGCCACTTCCAATCGTGAGGCTGAGTATTGGGAATCTTTCACAGTGATTATTGAGTGTGTGTGGCTCAGACGTCTTATGGCTGATTTGGGTGTTGGTCACTCTTCTGCCACCACCATCTTCACTAATAGTCAGAGCGCATTGGAAGTTGCAAGAAACCCTGTGTTCCATGCTCGCACTAAGCACATTGAGGTGCATTATCATTATGTTAGGGAGAGGTTCTCTGTTGGAGAGAAGGGGGGATTTGTTGATATATTTAGGTAGTGATGTGTGTGAACACACTAGTGCCACGGGGTACTTTTTTCCCTCTTTAGGAGGTTTTTTTCCCTCGGCTTGTATATACACCTATAGCCCTAACGAGTTATTTATCTTTGTACATTCTAGTGGTAATACATTCAGTATTGTGTGGTGTGATCCAAGCTTCTTCTTCTTCATTATGTTATTCGCGTGCTTCTGCAAATGTCTAACTCCAACAATTCATGTGCTCACTCTCCAACTGTTTTCGGAGGTAAGCAACACGAGCCTCATTTCTAGCCTGATACAATGTGGTAAGTGTATCCAAAGCACCCTTAGCTGTTCTGCAAGAGCAAATGTGAGGAATAATGGCATGTTTGACAGACAAAGCTATTAATGCATGTGCCTGAGCATCTCTGCCATCCCAACAAATTTGCTATGCAGTAGATGCAACAAGAATTGCAGCACGAGTAGGAATCTAAAGAATATCAGCATCTTCAACGCCATCTGCATCAGCTTCAATACCTGTATTTGTAGGTGTAATAGGATGCCTTTCAACACCCTCCACAATGTTCCATTGTCCTTTTGCAACCAATATATGTCGCATAATATAAGCCCACAATGGTTAATTGGTGTCGTCCAACTTATCCTCAATAGCCAACATACGAAATACATCACTGCTTTCAGCCATGGTCACTGAATAAAATACCTTGATGTAGAAAAATGATTGTATCTGAAAAAGTCAAACAGAACTACCTCAACGAGTTTTGCGAGCCCTGTAGCAAACTTCGAGACGCTTATATTGGCGAACCGAAACTTGTATATATCTTTGGCACATAAAGATAAAATAGACTGCACAAGCACTATGATAGTGCGGAGGCCAAAACGAGCTCATATCATGATTTTGGCACAACACAACAAAGCTGTTTTGATCTCCTAATCACCTTGAGGGTGCTCAACAAATTTTGTGGGAATCTGAGACTGTGACTGGAGGGGTTTCGACGACACCTTAGATGAAGCGATGACCTACTCTGATACCAATTGTTGGAGTTAGATGTCTGCGGAAGCACACGAACAACACAAGGAAGAAGAAAAAGCTTGGAGCACAACACACAATATTGAATGTATTACCACTAGAATGTACAAAGATAAGTAACCCGTTAGGGCAATAGACATATATACAAGCGGGGGGAAAAACATCCTAAAGAGGGAAAAAAGTGCCCCGACGATCCTAGTGTGTTCACACACATCACTACCTAAATATATCAACACATGCGGCCATCATGCAACACTCATCCCCATTACTATTGAATACCTTAGAGTACCCAAGCTTGGGACCTTGGCTGGCTGACCCTTGTCCCTCACACACATGGAATGATCCCTATGGACTAATGTCATGATCCTTGTGGATCAATGTTTGAAACTCTCTCCCCCTTCTAAAGATCACTGTTCTCAATGATCAATGAGGGAAAGTACTTGCAAATGAGAGCTTCCGATTCCCAAGTAGATTCAATAAGCAATAATCCTCGCCAGGCTACTAGATACTCTTGAATGACACGATTTCTCAATCATTTTGGTCTCCAATCTAATATCCTATTTGGAGAATGACATGTGCTATCAATTTCCTGTAAAGAAATAATACCCTCTATTAGATTATCCTCCCTAGAAATAGACTTCCGAAGTTTACTGACATGAAATAGTGGATGGACTCTGCAATCTGATGGAAGCTCTAATCGGTATGCAACATCACTTAGCTTTTTAACTATCTTCCAAGGTCCACAAGACCTTGGTGAAAGCTTACTACACTTTCTTGTGGAGAGTGAAGTAGATCTAGATGGTACCTGAAGAAAGACTCTATCTCCTTCCGCAAAGGATCTAGGAGATCTCTTATTATCAACATACTCTGCTGCATCTTGGATTTAGCTATTTCTAAATTTTCTTGGAGGTTTACTAAGAACTCCGAAGCACTAGGACATTTCTTTGGCATGCCTATGGTATTGCATTGGGATTCATGCCATAGTTCATCTCAAAAGGAGACATAATTGTCACCTTGTGAGGCCTATTATTATAAGCAAACTCAACTAGTGGCAAGTAACTATCCCAATCTGTCTGCCTCTTAGACACATATGCCCTCAATATGTCCTCTAGAATCTGGTTGACCCTCTTGGTCTGACCCTATCTAAGGATGATCACCACTACTCATCTTTAATGACACTTTCAGTTTGTCAGATACAAACTTCCAGAAGTGTCGTGTGAATCTGACATCCCTATCTAAAACTATGGATGTCGGTAGCCCATGCAATCTGAAGAAATACTAGATAAACAACTCTGCCACCTATGGAGCTTTTATTGTCTACTGTGTGGTTATAAAATGAGCCATCTTGCTCAATCTATCTACCACAATTAGGATCATATCTTGCTTCCTTTGTGAAGTAATTTGATGGCGATGCACCACAGTGTGCTCTCCTTCTCGAGAGCTCCACGACGATATGCTCGGGGTAGAAAGCCGAGCTCCTAAGGCCTCACAAAGTACTTCGCACAGATGCTGTAGAATACACAGAAAACACAGTACTCAGGGAGCACGAAGACAGACTTCTTAGGTCTTACAAATGCCGTCGAACTTACAATCTGTGACTGACAAGGCCACTATATGTTTTATTAAAGAACATATACAAGGAAGTGTCCGGTGGCCATTTGGCCTTTCACATAGACACTAACAGTAACAATCTCCCACTAAACGGCCAATATGGCCAAAGTAACTATGGGAGAAAAATAAAGAATGATAAAGAATACCTTAGTGTAAGTATACAAACTATACCTCCCACCTGATGGGCATGTTACACAGTCAGTATACAAGTGAATGTGTAAGATCAAGAATCAAGTAACCCCCATCAAGTGACAACAGTGTCGAAAGCTATCCTGTGGTAGAGCTTTAGTCAATCTGTAATGAACTGATACCTCACCTTAATGTGCTTGGTCTTGTTGCATGATAGACCGGATTCTTACCCAAAGCAATGGCACTCTGACTATCACTGAGCAAGTGAGGTACATGCTGAGGTAAGCCCATATCACAAGTAAGACGAGAAAGCCACAATGCTTCCTTACATGCCTCACTTGCTGCAACATACTCTGCTTCTGTGGTGGAAACAACTGTACATTCTTGAAGACAAGATCTCCAAGAGATAGAACCTTTAGCAAAATGAAAAATGTACCTTGATGTAGACTTACGATTGTCTACACAACCAACATAGTCAGAATCTTTGTAACCAATAATGGATGCTTTCCCTCTACCTAAGCATAGACACTTGTCCTTAGTGCCACTCAGATATCTCAAAATCATTTTGACCGCTTCCCAATGTTTCTTGCCAGGATTAGACATATATTTGCTCACAACTCCCACTGCAAATGCAATGTCTGGTCTCATAGCTACCATAGCGTACATGAGACTACCAACAGAAGACTGATAGGGAATTTTGGTCATGGATTCCTTTTCCTCATCTGATTTGGGGCAATCATCCTTTCTCAATTTCACATATGTGAGTAAAAGTGTACGCAATGCCTTCCCACCCTGCATATGGAACCAGTGAAGTACTTTGGATATGTACTCACTTTGAGACAAGTATATGCATCTTTTACTCCTATCACGAGTAATGCCCATGCCAAGAATATGTTTGGCATCCCCCAAATCCTTCATATCAAATGTCTAACTCAACTTCTTTTTGAGAATGGACAAATCATGAGAGGAGTTCCCAACAATCAACATATCATCGACATAAAGTATCAAGCATATCAAGCTGCCATCTGAGCATCTCTTTGTGTAAAGACAATGATCCTCATTGCTTCGAGAATAGCCTTGAGACTTCATAAAAGCATCAAACTTTTGGTACCATTGTCTAGGGGACTGTTTAAGTCCATACAAGCTCTTCTTAAGCTTACAAACTAGACTTTCCTTGCTAGGAACTACATAACCCTCTAGTTGTTCCATATAGATCTCATCAGTAAGATCTCCATGCAAGAAAGCAGTTTTCACATCCATTTGGACTAGCTCTAAGTCCTCCATTGCAACAAATCCAAGCAACATGCACGTGGTAGTCATCTTGACCACTCGAGAGAAGATTTCCTCAAAATCAACACCATGTTGTTGCTTGAAACCGTTCTCAACAAGTCGTGCTTTATACTTTGGAGAAGCACTATCTGATGTGAATTTCAGCTTATATACCCATTTACATGGTAAAGCTTTCTTGCCCTTTGGCAAAGGTACTAAATCCCAAATACCATTCTTGTGAATAGAATCCAACACACTCCCACTTGACATGATCCTCTATCTGCATAGTCTCTTTGTAGAAAGAAGGCTCACCGGCATCTGTTAGCATAACAAAATCTAAACCTGGAACATATCTATCAGGTGGATGTGAGACACGCGTAGAATGTCTCAATGGTTGCTTAACATGAATATGTGCAGACTGATCTGAATGGACATTCTCTTGAACATCCCTATGTGCAGCATTTTTATGCATGCTAACTGAAGGACTAGTATCCTCAAACACCACTCTTCTCACTTCAACCTCCTTAATGGGTTGTTTATGCATCTTAAACTCATTGAAAATGACATCACTACTTCTAATCACTGACCGTGTTTCAGGATCCCATAAGTGATATCCAAATTGTCCTTCTAGACCATATCCAAGAAAAATGCATTTCTTTGACTTATGGTCCAACTTTTGTCTAAGATTCTTTGGTATATGAACATATGCTTCACACCCAAAAACTCAAAGATGATCATAATATGGTGGCTTCCCTGTCCATAAATCTTGTGCCACGTTCAAACCTTTGGCAGTACTAGGTGAAAGGTTAATCACATGAACAACAGTCAATACTGCTTCTGCCCAAAAACCTTGTGAGAGGTTTGCATGATGCAACATAGAGACTACTCTATCTTGAATAGTTCTATTCATCCTCTCAGCTACACCATTCTGTATTGGGGTATAAGGAGCTGTAAACTCTCTACAAATCCCTTTAGACTAACAAAAAGGCTGAATTCATGTGAGGTATACTCACCCCTCTTATCTGAACGTAAAGCCTTAAGCTTAGTTCCTTTTTCAATCTCAACTGAAGCAAGCCATTTTTTGAAAGTAGGGAATACCTCATCCTTCGATTTGATAGGATATACCCAAACTTTTCTTGTAGCATCATCTATGAAAGTGACAAAGTAAAGAAAACCACCTAAGGACCTAGTCGGCATAGGAACACACACATCTGTGTGAACGAGATCTAAAGGCTGAATTGAAGAGTCAATGTGCATTCTATGCACATTTATAGTTTGCCTTCCATATTGACAATGCTCACAAAATGAAAAATCGGAGAAAGATAACATAGGTAAGTATCCAGAACGAGAAAGATTTTCCATTCCACTACGAGATATATGGCCCAAACGACCATGCCAAATACAAACCATAGGTTGTTCAGTAACAGCTAACAAGTGTTCTTTCTATGATACAAATAAAGGATAAAGTGAGCCAACTTTGCTTCCTTTTGCAATACTCTCGCATAGAAGACCACCTTGTAACCAAGGTCATCAAGTTGACCAACTGACATCAAACTGCGTGATAACTGAGGTACATGACATACATTATGCATAGTAAATTTTGAACCATCAATGAACTGCACAACCACATCTCCAATCCCCACAACATCACATTGGTAAGAATCACCAAGTCTCACTGTACCAAGGGACTTTGCTTCATAATTAGAGAACCATTCTCTATGTGGTGTCACATGGAAAGAAGCACCAGAATCTAGCAGCCAGGTGTGGGAAAGAGAATCAGCCATAAGAGCCTCAGTTGGCATAGTACTATCAAGTGTCAACACATCAACATCATTAGAAATAGCATTAATTTCTTCAATCTTCACAGTCGTAGCACATGGTGCAGGTAACTGTTTAACATGCCCATCAACATTTTGTCCTTTACCTTTAGCATTCTTTAATGCATAACAGTCTTTCTTCATGTGTCCTTTCTTATGACTGGCATTCGATATCCCTCTTCCTTGATTTACTTCTACTCTTATTCTGTTGAGCATTCGTTTTCTTGTTCTTGCTCTTGCCACGTTGTTGATTCTTACCTTGGTAAGAATCATGAACATTATATGCATCTCCACTCTGAGTGCCAACCATACATTCTACAAATCTTGTCACTCAAGAGTGCTCCACATATGGCATCATAGACGAGTTTACCACCAGGTGCACTATTGCTAATAGCTGTGCAAAATGTATCCCATGATGAAGGCAAGGTGCATAACAACAATACTGCTTTCATTTCATTATCCATATCCATTTTCTGAGCCTGTAACTGAGAGAATATAGCATCAAACTCATTTAGATGAGCAACAACACTATCTGTGTCCTTCATACGAAGGTCATATAATTTTCTTATCAGATAGACTTTATTTGATGCCATCTCTTTTTCATATGTATTGCATAACTTCTTCCAAATCTCCTATGCACTTTCACAGTCTAATACTGTAAAGTAAACATTATCTACCAGGTGCAAGTGAATGGTAGACTTGCCCATTTCATCTGACTCATCCCAATCATCTTCATCCATGTCAGTAGGCTTATTTGAAATTCCATTTACTGGATTCCATTGCCTCCTTTGAATCAGCACATCTTTAATCTGATTCTTCCATAGAGAAAAGTTTGTGCGATCAAATTTTCAGATCTCAAAATGGTCTTTGCCCTGCAAGTTATAGCTCCTCCTTGGAACACTAGCACTAGACCCTGATCCATTGGATGTGCCTGAGACCTCTAATGGCATGATGGTAGAGAATTGAATGGAATGATAATGAAGCTAGAAGAGTCCGAACACCAATGAATAAGTGTATCAAGGAGTAAATTGACCACTATATAGTTGACAAAACCAAAAATCTGGAAAACTTTTGCCAGAGTATCCTCTGCAAAATGAGCATATGACCAATGTCAAAATATCATAAAACTGCAAGTACTAACATGGTTGCCTGCATAGTGAATCACTGACTCCACTGCATATAATCAGTTACCCAATAGAAGCCAACTAGGCTTATCGAGCACCTATGAACAACTATCATACATCTCCTATGGCGAGGTTGGCTAAGTCTTTCACCTTCATCACCAAAGAGACCTCAACATCTAGGTGTCTTCCAGTTAAGAAAACCTCACCACGACCCTCTTTATCAACGTAAAAGGCTTTATGCAAAGAATGTAACCGCTATATCAATGACCACATGGACGTACATAAGCGGTATCCATAGAAGCATACATAATGTGTATATGCTCAATATATGCAATAAAATGACACCAAAAGGCTCAATGCACAACCCAAAAACCAGCCAATAACACCTGTAAGTGTCTGTCAACTCTGATGTTTTGGCTCCAAAAACCTGCATAAATTTGCAGCGGCTACTCCCACCAAAACTGAAATCTTTCAAGAAACATGTAGTTTTATGAGTGTGGCTGAAAACACACCCCCAAAGGTTGATATTTTTTGTCCGAGAAGTACAAAGAACACTCTTCTTGATGTTCGTGGACTTGTGTGAAGAAAACTATGTGCAAAAGTACTCCAAAATGGTTCCAAAAGACACCCAAAAATGCTTCAAAAATAGGCTTTGAAAGCAAAGAATGAAGCTTTGAGGGACCAAAACATGTTCAAGGTAATGTCCACCTTAGTTTTTCCCCTTCTTTAGACACCACAAGAGTGTAGCTTAGTGGCAAGAGATTGCCACGGTTAAGCGAGCTATGGGGAGAACAGTAGTGGGATGGGTGACCTCTCGAGAAGTACCAGGAACCTCTATCTTCCTTGATTGTTGAGGTCCTCCCTCGCGCGCAACCAATAGTGCCAATGATGACTTTGGTGATTCGGATGACAAGGTATGCCAAGTTCTATGCCTTGGTCGCCGCCTTAGTCATAAGCCTTAGGGGGGGTGCTCGCTTCGCTCGCACAAAAGGAACAAAGCTTTTTGCATCGAACTGCTCTGATACCAGTGAAGTAATTTGATGGCGATGCACCTCAGTGCGCTCTCCTTCTCGAGAGCTCCACGACAATGTTCAGGGTAGAAAACCGAGCTCCTAAGGCCGCACAAAGTACTTCGCACAAATGCTCCAGAATACACAGAAAACACAGTACTCAAGGAGCACGAAGACAGACTTCTTAGGTCTTACAAATGCAGTCAAACTTATAGTCTGTGACTGACCAGGCCGCTATATGTTTTATTAAAGAACATATACAAGGAAGTGTTCGGTGGCCATTTGGCCTTTCACATAGACACTAACGGTAACACTTTGGGTCTGTAGTAACCCGACTATGAAGTCCATGGATACACTATCCTTGTTATGATCTAGAATCTATAAAGGAGGCAAAAGACATGGTGTCTTTACCCTTTTTTCTTTGTCGAAGTGACACATAAAGCATTGTTGAACATAAGTGTGGACATCTCTGGCTAATCCAAGCCACCAGAATGTTCTTCTAACAAACTGTATTCTAACAAACCTTTCCTTTCCATTTGACTATTCCATTCTCTTGTGAGAAATTGGAATACAAATTGGACTTGTTTGCTCTACTAGGGGAACAAACAACTGGAACTGTCCCATCTCCTATAATAGAGTCATCTCTGATGGCTCTAATAATCTGTAAAAAATGTGGATCTTCCACCTGTGCTTCCTTTATCTCTTGAAGCAATGAGCTTTCTAGAACTGTAAAGCTCATTTGATACATTATCCATGATAATGCATCACCTACTATATTCTCTTTGCCTCTTCTATATAAGATTTCCATGTGAAATTCCTGCATGAGCTTAGCCCAACAAGCATGTCTGCCTCAAAGATCTAGCTGACTACAAAAATACTTGAGTGTATGGTGATTTGTGTATACCTTAAATTCTACACCATAAAGATAGTGTCTCCAAACTTTAAGTCCATGCACCACTGCATACAACTCTTGTTCATGCACTGGCTAGTTGTGTTGTGCACTACTCAATTTCTTGCTTTCAAAAGCTATTGGCCTGCCATCTTGGCTCAAAATTGCCCCTATGGCTATGCTACTAGCATCTGTCGCTAACTCAAAGGGTTTCTGTGGATCTACCACTTTGAGTATAGGAGCCTATGAAACAACTTGTTTCATAGTATCAAAATTATATTGCTACTCTTGGTTCCATGCAAATGGAACTTTGCCTTGAAGCAAGTTCATCATAGGTGTTGCTATCAAGGAATAAGAAGAAATGAATTTCTGATAGAAATCGGAAAGTCCCAAAAATGATCGTAACTGCACCTCATCCTGAGGAATATCCCAAGCTAGAATAACTGAGACCTTCTTGGGATCCATCTGAACCCCATCAGCCGAGACCACATGCCCTAGATACTCTATCCTCGGAAGAAATAACTGAGTCTTCTCTGGATTAATGTACAACTAAATTTCTTTTAAAACATTCTATACTAACCTTAGATGATTTTCATGCTCACGCACAATCCTACTATACATTAACAAATCATCAACAACACATTTTCTAATAAATGATCATAAAATTTCATTCATTAACATCATAAATGTAGTTGGTGCATTAGTCAAACCAAATGGCATGGCCAAATACTCATAATGACCAAAACAAGTCCTGAAATTTGTCTTATGTACTGTTAGCTCAAGAAATGATTGGTTTTTAGGCACTAATGTGTTGCTATTTGGCAGGGGAAGATGTTTGATTGCAGGTTATGGAGAATACGAGCATGTTCCAGATGCAATAACTTGTGTTAAGCTGATGCAGTTTGGAGGTTCAGGGGGCTCCCTACGGGTTTTAAGCTACATATGACATGGAGACTAAAAATGATAGCTTTTCTTGGAGACTATTATGAAAGAAATACAACATGAAAGCCCTCGATTCTGGGGAGTACAATATGGACTCTTCAACCTTTTGCCGTGGGAAGCTCCTGCCAATTTTTGAGCAGACAAAGTTTTTCACCGGCGCAGTTGCAAGCATGGGAGCTAACGATTTCAATCGGATATCTATGAATTTAATTTGGTAGATGTAATAGGCCAAGACTCCGTTGCATTCCGTTTTCCATTGTAGATCTGACAAAAAGGGGGGCGCGGCTTTATCTCCTGTCGCACGATAGCCAAAAAGGGTGAAAAAAAAAAGCAGCAATGGGAGGCCCCGGCGGGATTTTCTTCAGTTCCTCTGAAGCGGCCCGCTGTTTTTCGTTTTGGGGGGGTGCCTGTGCAGGAGATCTTTTTTGGACGGGGGCGCTAACCATCGGAGGGAGGTACAGGGGAAGGAGAACCCCATAAAAAGGGGAGCAATCGAGAAAAACTCTCTCCTGCTTCGGTTTTCAGCCACGGTGTGTTTTGAGTTTGCATCCTCAACGGGGGCATACCTTGGTTCTCCCTCAATGGCTGAAGGGACCATATGGGAGGATACAATTTGCAGTCACAAAGGGGGAAGTTCTATTCGGTTTTGAGCAGATACCATGAGGTAGAGAGGCAGATTTGGAGGCGGAACTCTTTGAAGATAGAGGGGAGGCAAAGAGCTGTGAACAAGGGGGACTGGACTTGTAAGGAAGGGAGTGACCTTTGGTTGTGCCCGAGACCATAGCCGACTGTTCCAAAGTTAGCTCTAAAGAAGGATAAGCGAGGGAGAGTAGGCTTCTTCTTTTGGGTTTTTTGAGTATTACTGTCCTGTAGGTACACAGAAGGAAGGGGATTGTTTTTCCGAAGTCCTTGGAGGCTCTGTCTCTCACCGGAGTTACAAATCGACTTGATTAAAGAAAGGAAGGCATTCAGTGTTGGTGGGGGAAAGGGATTCATGAACTTTCATCACGGCAGTACTGTGTGAGCTATGCAGACAAAGAGGAGGCCTATTCCTGGGCGCTAACGGCTGTTGAGAAGGAGAGGAAGGTATCAGTTGCGGAAGGGGAGATGTGCAGACGCCTGTAGTTCCATGCTCGACAGAGATGTGCAGATGCCTTCAAAAGATTAGCGCAACAATTCTGCAGAACAAGGAAACAATCGTCAAATAATTGAACGGAACATGAGAATGTCTTGCGAAGTTTTTGTGCAAATTGGGACATCAACAAAATGAGAGAAGGGCTTTTTGATCATCGCTGATAGAGGAGAACGTGGACAGAAAGGCTGTCTTGAGTTTTTTTTGCAGGACATTCATTGAAAAAGGATCGGGAAAAACGATTTGATTTGTTCGATGCTCAGGAATGCATGGCTGTCAGGAGGAGGATAGCAGATAGAGGAGGGGGTTACTTCATGCAGACAAATAGTGGCATGAATGAGAGAAAGTTGTGCTGAAAGGACGACAAGTCATGTGATACCGTGAGAAGGGCTGATCTGGCGGACGCTGGAGAATGTGATTCTGATTAGTCTATCAGGTACAATCCTTCGATTCTGATATGCAGTGACCGTATCTACCATGGTGTAGGAAATTATATTTGAGAAGGAAGGTAAAAGAAGGCACGAGCTACTAAAGCGAATAGATTTATATGTTTTGATAATCTATGACTATGATATATCGAAGCACAGATAATGCATTATGTGCGCCAGACTTTGTTTACAGTCGATTGAATTGTCTTGAGCTATGATTGAATATTAAATTATCTTCACTAAGATGCAACACACGATTCTGATGGAGTTTTACTAAACTTGATTTGACATGAAAATCTGCTCAACAGCAAAAGAAAAAAAAATCGAAAAAGTTTCGAAAATCAAATCTTATGCTCGAAGATGTTTAATGTACTGTAGTTACTGATGGTAATTCAAAGTTTCATCATTTTTGCACTCGTTATGTTTTCGTGTTCAGAAAATTAATCCATATGGGCAAAGTTAGAGTTTAGTGATTTGATTTTTATTTCATACTCAAATCTTTATGTCAGTTAGACTCGGAGTAAAATCTGCTACTGTGTCATATGAACTCGAAGCACAACAATGAAAAATCAACTTAAAAAGCTCATGTTGATGAAACAACAATGCCCAAGTACTTTCACATCTGGCACATACGATATATACATCGGTTTTTTTTTTTTGTTGTTGCAGCGTTGCAATAACTTATTTCATTGCTGCTATGATTGTGAGGGTGTATGCACGTGCGAGATCGAGAAGGGTGGTGTGAGGGATGTATGGGTGCGAGATGATATGTGCATGTGAGTGGGTGAATAGAAGAGAGAAGGGTGAGTAAAAGAGGGTTAAAGGAGGCTAGTGAAAGAGAGTGCAAGAAAAAGGGGCAGGTGACAAAGTGAAATCAAGAAGTGCGAGTGAAGGAAGGGAGACTGCAACAAGCGACCAATGGTTTTGGATAGCCAATTGCACGTGTGTTTTCCTGCCTCCTCCATAGATACCTATGAGTGAAATTATGGATTTAGGGTGATAAAAGCTAACATAGTCTAAGTAAGTTTGGGGGCAAAATATCACTGAGCGTTTGCACTTTCCTTTGGACTAAGAGGCTAAACATTTTGGTGTGTCTGCCAGGAAAAGCTTGGCACGTCTCTATAAGAGAGTGCCATAGGTTTGCCTAGCGCCACATGTTGGCCGAGCTTGCGGACTCCAGATCTAGTACATGAGCGAGGGGAGCTCATCCTCAGGAGCAACACAAACGCAAAGAGAGGAACGCGCTCAGAGAAGAGCCCTTGAAAGAGAAAGGAAGAGGTGGGAGTTGCAAGGTGAGTCGACCTCGACTAGCTCAAGGAAATCTGCTAAAAACATGTACTCTCGTAGGAGAGTCGCGAATCAAGTGCAAAAGTTTGAAGGAGGGATCCTAAGGCCGCGTGCACTAAATTTTTGGGATCGAAGTGATATTGATATCACACCTCTGTTTGAAATGGCTCAGTGGATTTCAATTCATTTGGGGGACTTTACCAAGTTCTCAGGTGCTTGGGATGAGGATCTGGATAGTTTTATCCAGCTGTTTGAGGTTACTTGTGAGGCCAATGAGGTAGTTGACCAAGGTCAAAGATTAAGAATTTTTCCGGCTATTCTCCGAGATGAGGCAGCCAATTGGTATGGGAATCTGACACAACAAGAGCGTGGAACTTATCAGATGCTCAAGGAAGCCTTCTTGGCAAAGTTTCGACGACAAGGCTTCCAAGATAGATTGGCCCAACAGATGGATTACCTGCGACAGGGAGTTAATGAGAGCATTGATAACTACATTCAAAGAATGGAAACCTTGGTAAGAAAGATGGGCGCGAATGCCCCGAATGATGAGACATTGAAGAGAAGATTCATTGCCGGGCTGAGAGATCCTACGGCGTAACAACATATTAGCCTGACAAAACCGGCAACTTTAATAGATGCTAAGGAACAAGCAAGGCTTTGGGAGGAAGTACAATTATGTCAATAGAGGAAGATGGAGCTCTTATACGAGCCAATGGGAGGCCCAGGAAACATATCGATGAAAGATCCTGGCCAAGGAAGCCCCGCATTGACGACCCCAGCTTTTGTAGCTGCCACTAGCACGCAAGGCGAGGTAAAGACTGCGCTAACTGAAGAACGAATATTGGAGTTGGTCACACAAGCTATAAAAGCTGCCACAATGACCCAGGAAACATACACAGTAAAACCAGAGGTAGCTACAAACCCAAATCAAGTGTTTAGATCGAACACATGGTGTGGAAAGTGCCATGGTTACGGCCATTTGGCTTCAGAATGCCCTACAGTCTCGAGAGTATTCTCAGATAGATCGCCACCTAGAATGCGTTGCACTTTTTGCGGAAGGACCAATCACACGGAAGACCGATGTTACAACAAGAGGGCCTATGAAGAGCGGACCATGAAATCGGGAGATACAAGAGAACGGTCCTACACGGGATTGCCTGCTCAAAGTGTCCCGCCTACATCTCGTTGGGAAAATAGACAAACTTATGGATATGGTGCTCAGGGTCAGGGAGGAGACTATCCGAGAGGAGTCGCACGTGATCAAAGGAGAGATGGTCCAATCCAGTGCTGGAGATGCCATGGCTTTGGCCATACTCAATCTTGATGTCCAAACAAAAAGAAACCAGTTGATTATACCCCACTATGTAGGTACTGTAGTGGAGAGGGCCACTTTGATGAAGATTGTCCAAAACGAAGAGCTACTGCCGGCAAGGAAAAAGGACCAGTAGGGTCCTCAAATTATGTTGAAACTCAGATGCATTCCACATCGAGAGCTCAAGAGCACATTCCTACAATCAGAGTAGTGTTCAAGACATTGAACCCTCAAGAAGGCTCTAGCTCATCAATGCACTTTGTGGATGCTTACCAGGCAAAGAAACCGCATAAAGAGCCAACTGTGGCGGTAGTCACAAGAACTCAAGAGTATTTGAAGAAAAATCCAGAAGGTGAAAGCGCAAAAGCAAGCCAGGAGAGGATACCCGAACATGAAGAGGTAGAAAACCAAGTTGGAGGATTTTCTGAGCAGCAAGAGTTTGAGGATGGGAAAGAGATAGAGATCCTTCCACCAGTGACCAAGGAGTTTCTGCCAGGCATAGCACCATTCCCTAAAAGATTAAGGGCTCCAAAGTGTAGGAAGGAAAGACAAAGTTTGGAGGAAGTGGACATCGTAAAGCTGCTCGCTGACACGGAAGTCACGCTGGACATTGGCACATTGCTAAAATGTTCACCTGCATATATGAAACAATTCTACAACGAATATATTAAGAAGCTGAGGAAAGCTCGAGATAAAAAGAGACAAGATAAAGAGGTCCAAGGTATGATTCAAAGTATTACGATGCAAATTGACTCGAATGCTCTAGCTGTGACAGTCGAGATTAAAGGATATGCAGTCCCTGGGGCTCAGTTAGATAGTGGAGCCGCAGTCAACCTTATGACGGAGTACATGATGAAAGCTTTGGGCCTCAACCACATGGAAGAAACTCCAATGTCCTTGAGGATGGCATATCAAACGCAAGTGAAGCCTGCGGGTCTTTTGAAGAATGTAAGCACAATTGTGGGCGGTCTAGAATTCAAAGTTGATTATCTGATAGTAAGACCAAGGACCTCAGAGGCCACTTTCTCGATCTTACTCGGACGGCCATGGCTTATGCAAGCCAATTGTGTGCATGACTGGCACACAGGTTTCATTTCAATAGGGCCAAAGTCTGATCGGATTCAAATCCAAGTATCCCCAAACTCGATCGACAAGAAGAAGACAATAATAGTCGATGAGATGGAAAAGAAAGAAAAGGAGAAAGGAAGGCAAGAGATGGTACGAGCTAGGTTTTCTTTGAACATGGATACCTACAAGAATCTGCTTCAAGACGGGTTCAACTTGCAGCTCTCCAAGAATCAAGACACGAAGATGGGAGAATATCAAAATCCATTGCGCTATAACGACGACTCAGACCAGGAGTTGCTAGGATGGTTGGCAAGTACAGGCGATGCTGAGTGCTATACAATGCACATTGACCCGGTGGGGAAGGAGAAGAAAATGAGCCAGGTGATGGATCCTCATGCAAGGAGGAAAAACTCTTCGAAGAACAGGAAATGCTCTTTTGGAACTCGTAATCGAGGATATCATCAAAAGTTGTCAAGGAACCAAGACAGTCAGCTGTCATCTAGCACCAGGAGAGTACATGACGCCATGAGCAAGGGTACATGCAAGGGAGAGCACGAGGGCAAAGGGAGATCCGGGAGAGAAAAGTGGTGTGTGGACCATGACAGTTCTAGTAAGGAATTAGTTGACCGAAAGGACAACCTCTTAAAAGGAAGAGATAAGGAGAACCAAGATGGTGGTGAAGAGAGGATTTTCAGACATGAAGGATTGGAGAAAAAACATGCATTAGGAAATGCACCAGAAAAGAGTACAGAGAGTAAAGTGCTTCATGCAAAGAAGACGTGTAGGAATGGCGACGACCTAAAAGATTTAAAGTTGGCTCATGCCGAGCATGCCAGAGTTGTTCGAAGGAGGTTTAATTGGATTAGATGTCAGGATAGCGAGCAGAACGTACAAGGATCGATAGATGAATGTGCATGGAAAGGACTTCGAGTGAGCCGTTGGATGATGGCACATTTTTGTGTGATTTGGATGTTCCTACGAGAGATGTGTGGTTGGATACGAGAACGAAGGGAGAAGGCCTTTCTCTACTTGTTCATTCAATTTACCTTTTGTTTGCTAGAATTGCAGAAACTGGTAAACCAAGTGTGTTACTATGCAGGATCACTGAGGACTAGGCGATCGATGGCTGATCAAGTATACCAGAGCGCTCTGTTCGACCTTGTCGTATATTTTTCCGATCAAGCGTTAGAAAGCATGGAGATATCGGTTGAGAGCTTGCAGACAAACTAAGACGTGGAGGAGGCACACTGGCTTGTACGCTTTTGGAATCAAGGTATGGACATTGACTTTCCATTTCCCAAATTCGAAGCGTATCTACTTAGTTGGGCTGGATATGCCAAGGATCGATACTTCTACTACGACAGCACGATGGAATTGCCTAACGAGGTAAATGATATCTATTGGGCTTGGGCAGATTTGTTAACAATAGGAAGCGACGACGGAGCTCCTGAAGTTGAGCCGGACTCGCCCTAGGGAAGTTGTCGGGATACGAGTACGAGGTGAGCCTATATGAGACATCCCGGAGACCCACATTCTAGATCATCTAAGGATAGGTATATGAGGGACCAAGGCATAGCCAGTTGTAGTTACCTAGTGAAAAGTCAAATCGATGAATACATATGTAGTGTCTGTAATTGAGAGAATGGAGTGAAGAGGTGGTTGATCTGTCAAAGGCTAGAGTGTATATGTTTGCATGCATGTGTGGGAAAAGTGGGGAGCAACCCTTTCTTCCTCTCCCTAATTCTCAGGACTGGGGTATTTATTATTATATTATATAATTAAAAAAAAGGGACAAACTTTGTGTTGTGTTTCTCCCAACGCGCTATGGTGGGTTGGTAGGTGGGTGGATTTATCCTAGCCGGGTGGTTAGGACCACGAGCCGCAGCTAGTTTCGCCATAGGCTTGGGATGTATATGTTGGTGTCTTAGCTATGCACCATAACGGGTTGGTAGGTAGGTGGAGCCATTGTGGCCGGGCGGTCACGACCACGAGCCGCATCCAGCTTCGTTATGGGCTAGCTGATATATGTTATTTGTCTCTCGTTATGTGTTTGTGTGTTGCACGCTGCATTGCATTGGTAGATGGGTGGAATCAACCTGGCCGGGTGGTCAGGGCCACGAATCGCATCCAATGTCAACATAGGCCAACGTGTGAATATAAATAAAATTTACATATGAAATTATTCCCCACTCCTGAGGGGGAGAGAGAGAGAGAGGAGAGGGCGATGATCGCCTGGAAGGGAACGTTATTTGCTTGTGTAATTGGTATATGATGGCTTGCGACAGATCAGCTCACTCTGAATCAACATTCTCAAAGGCACGGATACTATCTATGTACTTATGGATGAGACCTTTAGCGAGGTAATGCATCGGTCTTGCTTTATAACTTGTGTGCTCTCTCCGAGGGTTTTCCAGTGTGTGGGGCACTCTAGGGTTTTTATGTAGGTCTTGACTTGTACTCGGGTCTCGATGGCTTTTGTAGGATGACGACGGGGATTCTTAGAG
The DNA here is from genome assembly GCA_020310875.1 of Ceratopteris richardii. Lineage (NCBI taxonomy): Eukaryota > Viridiplantae > Streptophyta > Polypodiopsida > Polypodiales > Pteridaceae > Ceratopteris > Ceratopteris richardii. The sequence continues at coordinate 116,258,771 of CM035428.1, forward strand.
AGTGTTTGGTCATGGAATATTTGTACATAGCGAATAGTAGGTGCAATAAAGGGGTATGCATTTTGGGTATGTTGCATCTCCTGTTGGATTCATTTCAGTTGTCGTTGTTTATTTCGGTATTTTCTTTTCTATTTTCCGCAATGATAGTTGCATGTGTAAAACATGGAAAGGTATGCATGTGTTATTTTGGTTGAGACTATTTTTATAATGGAATGCATGAGCAATTTGATGCATGTTGGAATTGGAGTTGCATATATGTGCATGTTCTTGGATCATTTTGGAAATGAATGATGTATATGTATTCATGAGTATTTTTAGCACTAATAGCTTCAATGAGTGCAGGTCCAGTTGGAGTGATGGCTCGATGAAAAAGTATGTAAACAAATTATAAATTGACATGTTCATGGTTGTTCAAATTATATTGCAGCATGGACGGCTCGTCAAGGACGACTTCGCAAGTAGAAGGGGGGAGTATGTTAGCTCAAGAAATGATTGGTTTTTAGGCACTAATGTGTTGCTATTTGGCAGGGGAAGATGTTTGATTGCAGGTTATGGAGAATACGAGCATGTTCAAGATGCAATAACTTGTGTTAAGCTGATGCAGTTTGAAGGTTCAGGGGGCTCCCTACGGGTTTTAAGCTACATATGACATGGAGACTAAAAATGACAGCTTTTCTTGGAGACTATTATGAAAGAAATACAACATGAAAGCCCGCGATTCTGGGGAGTACAATATGGACTCTTCAACCTTTTGCCATGGGAAGCTCCTGCCAGTTTTTGAGCAGACAAAGTTTTTCACCGGCGCAGTTGCAAGCATGGGAGCTAACGATTTCAATCGGATATCTATGAATTTAATTTGGTAGATGTAATAGGCCAAGACTCCGTTGCATTCCGTTTTCCATTGCAGATCTGACAAAAAGGGGGGTGCAGCTTTATCTCCTGTCGCACGATAGCCAAAAAGGGGGAAAAAAAAAAGCAGCAATGGGAGGCCCCCGTGGGATTTTCTTCAGTTCCTCTGAAGAGGCCCGCTGTTTTTCGTTTTGGGGGGGTGCCTGTGCAGGAGATCTTTTTTGGACGGGGGCGCTAACCATCGGAGGGAGGTACAGGGGAAGGAGAACCCCATAAAAAGGGGGGCAATCGAGAAAATCTCTCTCCTGCTTCGGTTTTCAGCCACGGTGTGTTTTGAGTTCGCATCCTCAACGGGGGCATACCTTGGTTCTCCCTCGATGGCTGAAGGGACCATATGGGAGGATACAATTTGCAGTCGCAAAGGGGGAAGTTCTATTTGGTTTTGAGCAGATACCATGAGGTAGAGCGGCAGATTTGGAGGCAGAACTCTTTGAAGATAGAGGGGAGGCAAAGAGCTGTGAACAAGGGGGACTGGACTTGTAAGGAAAGGAGTGACCTTCGGTTGTGCTCGAGACCATAGCCGACTGTTCCAAAGTTAGCTCTAAAGAAGGAGAAGCGAGGGAGAGTAGGCTTCTTCTTTTGGGTTTTTTGAGTATTATTGTCCTGTAGGTACACAGAAGGAAGGGGATTGTTTTTCCGAAGTCCTTGGAGGCTCTGTCTCTCACCGAAGTTACAAATCGACTTGATTAAAGAAAGGAAGGCATTCAGTGTTGGTGGGGGAAAGGGATTCATGAAATTTCATCGCGGCAATACTGTGTGAGCTATGCAGACAAAGAGGAGGCCTGTTCCTGGGCACTAACAACTGTTGAGAAGGAGAGGAAGGTATTGGTTGCGGAAGGGGAGATGTGCAGACACCTGTAGTTCCATGCTCGACAGAGATGTGCAGATGCCTTCAAAAGATTAGCGCAACAATTCTGCAGAACAAGGAAACAGTCGTCAAATAATTGAACGGAACATGAGAATGTCTTGCGAAGTTTTTGTGCAAATTGGGACATCAACAAAATGAGAAAAGGGCATTTTGATCATCGCTGATAGAGGAGAACGTGGACAGAAAGGCTGTCTTGAGTTTTTTTTGCAGGACATTCATTGAAAAAGGATCGGGAAAAACGATTTGATTTGTTCGATGCTCAGGAATGCATGGCTGTCGGGAGGAGGATAGCAGATAGAGGAGGGGGTTACTTCATGCAGACAAATAGTGGCATGAATGAGAGAACGTTGGGCTGAGAGAACGACAAGTCATCTGATACTGTGAGAAGGGCTGATCTGGTGAACGCTGGAGAATCTGATTCTGATTAGTCTATCAGGTACAATCCTTCGATTCTGATATGCAGTGACCGTATCTACCCTGGTGTAGGAAATTATATTTGAGAAGGAAGGTAAAAGAAGGCACGAGCTACTAAGGTTTATATGTTTCGGTAATCTATGACTATGATATATCGAAGCACAGATAATGCATTATGTGCGCCAGACTTTGTTTACAGTCGATTGAACTGTCTTGAGCTATGCTTGAATATTAAATTATCTTCACTAAGATGCAACACACGATTCTGATGGAGTTTTACTGAACTTGATTTGACATGAAAATCTGCTCAACACCAAAAGAAAAAAAAATCGGAAAAGTTTTGAAAATCAAATCTTATGCTCGAAGATGTTTAATGTACTGTAGTTACTGACGGTAATTCAAAGTTTCATCATTTTTGCACTCGTTATGTTTTCGTGTTCAGAAAATTAATCCATATGGGCAAAGTTAGAGTTTACTGATTTGATTTTTATTTCATACTCAAATCTTTATGTCAGTTAGACTCGGAGTAAAATCTGCTACTGTGTCATACGAACCCGAAGCACAACAATGAAAAATCAACTTAAAAAGCTCATGTTGATGAAACAACAATGCCCAAGTACTTTCACATCTGGCGCATATGATATATACATCGGTTTTTTTTTCTGTTGTTGCAGCGTTGCTTATTTCATTGCTGCTATGATTGTGAGGGTGTATGCACGTGCGAGATCGAGAAGGGTGGTGTGAGGGATGTATGGGTGCGAGATGATCTGTGCATGTGAGTGGGTGAATAGAAGAGAGAAGGGTGAGGAAAAGAGGGTTAAAGGAGGCTAGTGAAAGAGAGTGCGAGAAAAGGGGGCAGGTGACAAAGTGAAATCAAGAAGTGCGAGTGAAGGAAGGGAGACTGCAAAAAGCGACCAATGGTTTTGGATAGCCAATTGCGCGTGTGTTTTCCTGCCTCCTCCATAGATACCTATGAGTGAAATTATGGATTTAGGGCGATAAAAGCTAACCTAGTCTAAGTAAGTTTGGGGGCAAAATATCACTGAGCGTTTGCACTTTCCTTTGGACTAAGAGGCTAAACATGTACATCATGATCTCTTACTCTAATTTGATGGTAGCCACTTTTTAAATCTATTTTACTAAATACAACCGCTCCACCTAGAGCATCTAAAAGATCATCAATCCTGGGCATGGGATATCTGTGTCTAGTAGTAATCTTATTGAGTGCTCGGTAGTTGATGCACATCCTATAAGATCTGTCTTTCTTCTTCACAAGAAGAATTGGTGGCTACAAAGGGTGAATAACTTGTTCTAATCAGCCCTTTCTATAGACGTCCACGACCTTGCGGACTTCATTCTCTTCCTGCAAACTCATTCAAAATGGTGGCTTAGCAGTGGGACTCGCTCCCAATACCAATTCAATTCTATCTTGTATGTTTCTCCAAGGAGGCAAACTTGAAGGTAATCCTTTCAAGAATAACCCTTGGAATTCTGCTCTCACTTTCAGTGAAGGTGCTAGAGCATTCCAACTAGAGTCTGCATGACTGCATGAATCCATCATAATACATGATGATTGCATAAAATAAAGAAAATAAATAAACTTACAATCAGCCTTAAGCAACTTTGTAGCATTTACCAATCACATCTCTTGGAGATCTAGTTCTCCACAGATTAGTAATTGCCTGCCCTCATGCTCAAATTGATACACATGTGAAGCAAAGTCAATGACTGTTCTCTTCCTCCCATGTCACTTCTTATTAAGTATTACATTGAATCATGCTAGTCTCACTATCTCAAAATCCAATATGTCCTCATTGGACTAGATCTGAATGGACAAATCAATAACTCGTCGATCCCGTGTCTCCGTTCCCTTCTTGTCGAGTGACTCTATTGTGTAGGCATACTCTGACTGCACAGTCTCTAGATGTAACCTCTTGACTAGGTGGGAACTTATGAAGTTATGTGTCGACCGAGTGACAAAGAGTACCTTGATAGGCTATCTTGCCACGACTCCCCTCATGACAATGAGTTTTGTGTCGGGAAACTAATATCATGTGCCACTGGCAAAAACAAAGCATCTGGCATAGTTGGGACCTTCTCTGTGAGCATCATGGCCAATATGGGAGATGATAGTGGTGAATGGGGATCTCCAAAGTCTTCATCATCATCACTCTCGACTTGAGTGGGATTAATCACTATGGTGTCTACTATTTTCTTTTTCTTAGGATAGTCCTTGAATAGGTGATGCCCTAAACACCCATAGCATAACCCTTCTTTCATTGCCTTCTCTTTCTACTAAGGGGTAAGAATAGACTTATTATAAGCCCTCTCATTCACAACAGACACTTTTCTTTTACCTCCTGTAACTGTCTTGATCATATGCACATGCTTAGCCTCTCTAGAAGGTTGTGCACTGATCGAGCCAAGAGTAGAGGTGTGGAAGGGTCGGCCGACCTTAGGCCATGAGGAACTCTGACCCTTGAAGCCTATGCCACTATGGCCATCCTCATAGACTAAAGCCATCTCCATGGCCTGTGCCAAGGATTGATATCTCTCCTTCCTCACCAATGGTCTAATAGTTTCTCTCAGTCCCAAGATAAACTTGTGGACCTAGAGAAACTCAGGGATAGTATTAGGCACTTTAAGAAGTATCTCTCTATACTTATCCAAGTACTCCTGAATGGTCTATTTCTTCTGACTGATGAAGAACCAGGTGTCAAGTGCTCTAGATCTCTCATCAGGCTATACAAAATTATTATAGAACAAGATCTTGAATTGTTCCAAGGTCTGGGGCCCTTTCTTATCATGTTCTATCTTTTGCCACCACCTATGGGTGACATCCATAATGTTATACGTGGCTTGCTGAATCTTGTGCCTATCGTCCATGATATGACACAAGAGGGAGTAGAAGTTCAACTGTGTCATGATCCACAAGGATCATGACATGGTCAAACTTCCCCTTATAAAAAAACAAATGGTCCACTAATTAGGTGGAAATTTAAGTTCCAAGTTCTTTGGCGCCCTTCATTGGCAAGGAAAAAAGTGGTTCTTCTATGGTAAACTTTTCATCGTGCTATTTGGACTAATGCTAAAGCCAACAAAATCAATAATCCTCTCTCATGGTGTAAGTGCTTCTTCCATTCATTGTTTCATGACTTTTTGCATAATATTGGCCGATGCCAAAGTTCGATTTGATAACATAATCTCTATAATATAATCGAGATAACAACATAATATTTTTTGCATGAAGAATTATGAAGGCACTCTTTATCAAGAGTTGATGTGTGCCACTTATGGTCGATCCAATTTCTAAATTTTATTATGAAGTATATAATTTAGTTATGAAATTTTATTTCGCATCTATTGATTATACTATCATAGCTTATTACGAAATTCCACATTTAACAATCCACGGTCTACGAAATTTGATGTCTGCAATGGATCGCTCGGAGGTCCCAACAATATAAGTAGAGTTAAATTTCAAGTCTATATTTGTGCACACAATATCATATGAGCCTTTCATTTTTGTGGGCTAAAGTTAGGACATAACCTGATGAGATCCATTAAAGGGGCAAAGGAAGTTGAAATCAGAATACCTTTAATGCATCATAATTTTGGAGTGATTATTCTAAGTATCCTTAAACATTATATTTAAAAAAAGGGGGAATTAGGTTGAGCAACTTCCATAGTGAGACCATGTTCTCAATAATATCTAGGTTAGCATAACTTTTGTTGTTCTTTTCCTTTGATGGGATGAGAGTGAAAAGTAAGTAAAGAGGGAAGACCTAAACAAGATACAATGTGGAAACATGGCATCTCACCTTGAGATCTACGAGAAACACAAGAAAGACATTTATACTAGACGATTTCATATCATCACGATTGATCTCATTAAAAAGCGACCTCATTATACAAACAATCTCATATGTTACCTCATGAAGAATAGGATTATGTGAAAGACAATTTCCTCCTTTTGAGACAAACGATCTCATGTCTTTCATACAACCAAGCTTAGTTCTTATGTAATATAAGAATCTAGTATCTTATGTATAAAACAATGATCTCATATCTTATGTGTAAAAAAATGATCTCAGAAGAAGAAGGGGGGAGGGGGCTTATGTAAAGACGATCTCATGATAGACTCCAAAAAGGCAACCTCACCTCATAAGTGATCTCAATCATTAGCGACCTCACATCAAAGTCGATCTTAGGTTAGAAGAAATGATTTTGTCATTGCAAGCCCTTATATCAAATAAGATCTTAGGTCACAAGGTATGATTTCAAAATCACCAACCGATCTCACACAAATATTGATTTAATTGTTTGAGTCTCCACAAAGTGTCACTATGTAAAGTAATCTCACGCAACACTATGTAAAACAGATTAAAGAATCGATCTTATGCCATATCAATCAAACCCAATTTGACATTGATACTCCAACTTTCTTTGTAAAAATTGATCTTAAATTGATCCATTGCTTTCAAATCCCACATTCGCACCTAAATGACCTCATGAGATGATCTCCCATAAAAAGGAAATCCACAATCTCATTCTTCAATCCCACTATGAAACCAATTTGGCCTCATACTCATTCCCTATTGAGTCTCTATATTTGTATCTATTCAAACTCCAAGCTAGGGACAACCATCCTCATAACTAAATCACTGCATTGCACCCACTTAAAAGAGAAAGTATCACACTTGAACAAAAAGTAGTAGTACCAATCAAACAAATGGATTAAAGCTACCATTCATAATCATCATACAAGTTTAGCTCACTTTTGGGATGCTCTTGATACCTTTTGTGAAGCCAGTGGCCCTAAATTAAACCACAATAAGATGCTCATCAAATCTTTTGAGAACCTTGTCCCTGATTTTTTTACCCATTTTGGTTGTTAATCTCTTGCATAATCAATATATTGATCGTGCCATCATATTTCACCTCTTTGGGTACATTCCCATGATGTCTCAATTGCAACTGGCAAATTCGGTCCTTCTAATTTTTATTTGGGGCTCTATAGAACAACACAAAAGGATTTTAGTCAAGCTTTCATAGATATAGTGAGACTAACTGAATGAAGGTTCAAGCAATATGTAGATAGATGTCCACAATGGGAATCATCCTCAAAAGCCAAAATCATGTCATTATGTCTTGATTAGTTGGTGAGCATCAATATGTAAACACTAGTTTACATTAAGAAGCTTGCCATAGAAGATAAACACATAAAGAAATGCACCAATTTGGAAAGTAATATAGCCATGGAGTTAGAGTTACCACCAAAGAAACCCAAGAATTATTCCACCACTAGATAAAGATTTCAAACTCCATCCATTGAAATCCTATCAAAAGGAAGGAAATAAGGAACAAAGCTCTCACACACTCTCGCACAAAGAGAGAAACACACATAGATTGAGGCAAGGAAGAATAATCTTCTCACGCTTCTTCTCTGTTACATAAATAGAATATACAAGGATGAACTAACACAACAATTACAATATATAAAGAGAAATACATAAAGAAAAACCTAATGATTGTGAACAAGTGAGCTAGAAAGAAAACAAATGTGTCATCACTCTTCCTAGAAAAATTTCATCAAGCTCATTGAAAGTTTCCCTAACATTTACGAGCATAACCACTTTACATGTCATAGAAAAAAGCGATACATGTCATCCTAGATCATCACATGTTGAGCTTGATATCTCAACACTCCCCTCAAGCTAAAATTTCATGTCCTATAATCCCAAAATCTTCTAAAACTTCTTCAGCTTCTTTGCTCCAAGTGTTTTAATCAAAACATCAACAAGTTGCTCATGTTTCCTAACATAGATGAGATCAATATCACCTACAAATATCTTTTCATGATGAAGTGATACTGTAACCTCGATATGATTTGTTCTAGCATGAAAAATGGGTGTTCAAGCTAATTGTATGTTGCTAAGATTATCTCAATAAATAGTAATAGGCTTTTGCACTTCTACACCTAGATCTACAAGTAGCATCTCTTGCCATGAAAAATGGGGTTGCATGCAAATTGTATGTTGCTAAGATTATCACAATAAATAATAATAGGCTTTTGCCTCACATGCTTCTATTGGAGCGCCTCTATACTCAACCTCTATATTCGACAAAGGGTTTCTTCTTATTGCTCCATGTAGCAAAAACACTTCCAAGTGAAAATAGAAAACTACCAAAAGATCTTCTATTTGAAAAAATGCCATACCAATTTGCATCGGTGTATCCATCATCCTGCAATTCTACACCTACTCCATAAAATAATGCACAATCCAAAGTAACACTCACATAATGTAAAGTGTGTCTCAAAGCATCTAAATGTGGTTTCCTAGGAACATGCATGAACTGTCTCTAAAGTCCGAGAGTGTAGCTTAGATCAGGCTTTGTAATTATGACATAGATCAAACTTCCCACAATTCCCTTGTATAGTATTTTCCAATGCTTCACCTGAGGTATCATTCAATTTACAATGCTTCAATTTTTGGTCCAATGTCATAAAGTATGCTTACAATCCATATCATACTTTTGCATCATACTCAAGGCATATTGCCTTTAGGATAACCAGTATACTATTTTTGTATGTATAACTTCAATGCCTTAAATGTCATGCAACACAACAAGATTTTTCATGTAAAATTTTTTCATAAGCAATTGCTTTATTTCTTTATGCTTTCTTCATTATCACCACCTACAATCAATTCCTTTGGATAAATGTCCACAATTATGATGCCATCAATAACCTTCCTTGTATGTAATGAATGATTTGCATCAAATATAGAAAATCCAATTGAGGCTAAATGATTGGCAATCCTTGCATGCCAATCATGAGGGGCTTGTTGAAGCCCATACAAAGCTTCTTCAACTTGAAAACATAGTCAAAATGCTTTGGATCCTCATATCCTTGTGGTTGGTCCATGTTTACTTCTTCCTAAAGCTCATCATGTAAGGAAGAATTCTTCACATCCATCTCATGAAAAATCCATCCTTTTCCTAGTATGAATGCAACATGTCCTCTAATAGTAACCATTGTGGCTACAAAGCTAAATGTTTCCTCATAATCATTTCCATATGTATGTGCATACACTTTTGCTACTAACCATGCTTTGTAGCTAGTTATGCTACCGTCAACATTATGCTTTACCTTATAACCCATTTGCATCCTATGGGTTTCTTTCTTTCTAGCAATCGAACCAACTCCCATGTTTCATTTCCATAAAGGGTGTGTATAGCTATCTTCTCATCCATAGCTTTCTCATGACCTAAGTTTCCAACTAAATCTTTAAAATAAGAGGGTTCAACATCTTGTATTACCTTGATCATGTAAGCACATTGATGAGCCATGTAGCTATCATATGTTAATCCATGCATTAGTTTCTACATCATCCTAGATCTTCTAAGTCTTGGGTCACTTCTTCTTGTTGGATCATCTGCATATCCCTTTCATTCTAATGGAGTCTTCATAGAGGGCGATTCAAGTTCCTCTTCAAGACTCTTTTCTAAACTTCTTGATTCACCATCAATATCTTCAAAGCCTATGTATGTTTAATTACCAACACAAATATTTTCTTTACCATTCTTGTATATAGTTCATGAATTTTGTAGACCAAAATTTCCATGCAATCTTCCACTCCATGGGTTTGAGTTAGAACTATTGCTAGGTGACACATCTAGTCCAACCAAAATTGAGATTCTAAACTACATTTCAACATTTCTTTTTCATTTGAGTCAACATGAATTCCTTCTTTTGCATCAACATAAAAGCTTGTCATTTCATCAAACAACACCTCTTTGCTTACCCTCACCATGCATGTGATTAGGTTGTAGCATTCATATTGCTTTTGCTCAAGGGGATACCCAATGAGGATACATTATTCAAATTTTGGGTCAAGTTTTTTCCTAAACTCATCTAGAACATGTACATATGCAATGCAACCAAGTACTTTCATGTGTAATAAGCTAAGCTTTTTCCTATAAACTTATCTTCAAGTGTAAATTGATGTACAATAGTAGTTGGATTTTTATTCATGATGTATACAATGGTGTGCACAATTTCTGCCCAATTACACTAAGTCATATTCTTTTTAGCCATTAGATATCTTTTTATTTCTACAATATGTATATTTCTATGCTCAACAAAATTGTTCTATTGCGGCGTGTACCTACGTGAAAAAAAACTTTGAATTCCATGACTTGTTAGAAAATTGTTTATTTAATATGATATGTATTCACTTTTTGCATCACGTCTTAATGTTTGAATGTAATTTCTTGTCTAATTTTCCCACCATAGCCTTGAAATTTTGAAAGTGATTCAACATCTGACTCGTCTTCTTCATGAATTATACCCATAATTTTACGTATGGTCATCAAGGAATGTAACATAAAACTTGCAACCTCCCATGAATTTGGTCTTTGTAGGACCTCAAACATCTATATGCATTATTTCTAGCACATTGTCACTAACCTGCTTGTCACGTGAGAATGATACTCTTGACCACTTATCGAATTAGCATGCTTTGCATACCTTTTGCATCTCTACAGCCTTGAATTTTGGTAATTTTTTGACAATATCCTCTTGTATCAACATCATCCTCTACAAGTTTGCATGCCGCAAGCCATATCTCTATATCAACAATAACAAATGCACCTTTTGCAAACATGGTTACATTCATTGCATCGATTTTCACAGTCAAGGTAAACATTCTACTCACTTTCTTCCCTTTTGCAATCAATGTTCCATTCCTCTTGTACTTTTTTACATATAGTTCATCAAAATTGAACTTAAATTCTAGTACCTGGTCAAACATTTGTTTAACAAAAACTAGATTCTTTATTATCTTTGGAGCATGCAACATATTGACAAGATATTTTACCTTCCCATCCTCCATGAACACTACTAAGTTTCCTATATGCTCAATAAGATGCGATGTATCAATAAATCTTGGAGCTAATAGTTCTTTCAAACTAGTAAACCATTCTACATGGCTCATCATGTGAATTGAAGCAGAGATGTTGAACCATAAATCATTTCTTTGAATACATCTACACTCATGGTCGTTTAATGGTCCCATTGCTTTGTTTTCTTTTCCTTCTTCAACCTACAATCATGTTCAAGTGACCTACTTTACCACAATTCCAATATCCATTACTATCATCACATGAATTATTCCTTTCGAAGTTTGAGTCGCCGCTTTGAATCCCCCCACCTTGAAACTATCCCTTGGTATTTGTTTATTGTTGAACTTGGTCCTGGTTATTATTTCCTCATCCACTTCCAAAGCCTCTACCTTGGCTTCTTCCTTTACTACCATAGAAGACTTTTTCAAAACGGTTTGATTTTGATTCTTAATTAAGGTTATTTTCTTCAATTATTAGCATGGATACAAGATCAATAGAATTTGGGATATTCTCCCTAGTTTGAATTGCTTATATGCAACTCCCAAACCATGAAAGCATACATCAACTTTATCAAAATCATCTACATTGACACCAATAGATGCAAGTGACTCACACATACTTTTGACTTCTGAGGTGCAATAACTTACCGACTTTCTCTTTTTCTCTAATGTACGTAGTTCATCCTTGAGTTGCAATTTTTGTGCATTAATATTGGTCTCATAACAATGTGACCAAACTATTCCAAGATTCTTTTGGAGTTTTGACATCCTATATGTGCTCAATCATGCTATATTGTATGCTAACAACTAGCTAATACATTACCTTTTATGTTTTTCAATTCCAATTTTCATATGTTCTCAACTGGTTTGTAGTTCAATTCCTCTCTAGTAACTCTAAGGGTTTTCAATTATCTCCTTTGATATACTTCCAATAGTCTTTCCCCATTAGGAAATTTGTCATATTGAATCTCAAATCATGAAAATTGTTATTGTTCAACTTATCATTCACAAGTAGGCTCATTTCATTAGCATTTTCCATCTACAACAAAGCAAAAACATTGGAAGCAATACATCTACTTGAGCATTTTCACATTATGTGACTTGATAGCATATTAAAGATACATAGAAGCACTTGAAATTCTAGATATTAACTATTTTCAAGATATTAAAAAAAAATGCAATTTACAATTTTGCAAATTTGACATGTTTTCTATGTAGGTACCATCCTATGAGCTTTAAACTGAGGCCAAAATGTTCTAAATAAAAAATTGGAGCTCATCAAGTCCTCGTAAAGGTATATCCCTCAAAAATGTTTTGCCATGCTTGACATGTGTACCAAATTTCATAGCAATCAGAGATTGTTTTTGAAGTGTGAGTTCTCCATGCCTTCTCATAGACTTTTCACTTTTGTCTTTCTTCACAAGCTCTGAAGAAGAAGAAGAAGAAGAAGAAGAAGAAGAAGAAGAAGAAGAATGAAGCACAACAAAATACTGAATGTATTACCAAGTGAATGCACAAAAGATATTTGACCCATTAGTGTTATAGGTGTATATAAAAGTTGGCGGAAAAAAAACTCTCCCAAAGAGGGAAAGAAGTGCATTGACGGTCCTAAGTGTGTTCAAAAACATCACTACCAAAAATATATCAATATATTCTCCCTAGGAGTGATGTGGTGGACAAGGAGCTAGCATTGATGTATACGAAAGTGCCAAGCTATGTGGAGAGGGATCAATCCACAAAAGGAAGTAAGACTAAAGCTTTTTGAAAATCTTGAAACTTCTCCCTAAGCAAAGCCTTTGTGAAAAGCACTCCAACATTATCTTTTGTGGGCATGTAAGACAAACTGATCTCCCTAGTAGCAAATCTCTCCCTTGCATAATGATAGTAAATCAAACATCCAATAGCTTGCTAATAGAGAACAACATCAAATGCATCTCCAACATCATGAAGCCTCAACCATAAACCTATTTCCATGGGAGTGGAAATATGTTAAAATCTTCAAGGCCAAAACAATGTAATAATGTGCCAATATATTTTGCTTGAAAAAAAGCTATTCCCCCATCAACTTACATAAATTGAATGCCCAAATGATGATGTAAATGCTGCAAATATGACATCTCAAAAGATACATGCAATTTAGCCTTAAATTTAACAATATGCTTCTCATTAGGACTAGTGAGTAGTAAGTCATCAACATATACAACAATGAAGAGAAGTATGTCATTTGCACACTTAACTGCTCTTAGTTGGATTCTTCCAAAAACCATGTGCTAACAAGTACACATTTATCTTCTCATACCAAGCACGTGTTCTTGTTTCAAACCATCCTTTTTCAACCTGCAGACTTTGTTTTCATGCCCTTTTTGCACAAAACAATGAGGCTGAAAAATATACACTTCTTCATTTAAATTACCCTAGTTTGAATGTCCAAATGATTTACATTCTAACCATGATGAGCTACAAGTGCACAAATGGTATGAATAGTGGTCAATTGGCATGTGGGAGAAAATGTCTCATCAAAGTCAATGCCTCTCTCTTGAGCATAACCTTTGGAAACAACAATAACCTTATACCTATCAATTGTTCCATCGGGCTTGCATCTCAGCTTGTACACCCATTTAGTGCAAATGGCCTTTTTGCCTAGAGGCAAATCACATAAAGACCAAGTACCATTCTTCATAATAGCATCATATTCGGATTGCATAACAACCATCCAATTTTTTGAATTTTATGATCATTCTCATCACAAACACTAGAGGCAGCCATTGCATAGCAATCTAATTTAAAAGAAGCATTGTGATAGCATGAGTGCATATGACATGAAAAAGGTGCATTTAATTCGCTATATTTTAGAGTCTGCACCAGCCATTTAGGCATAGTTTTAGCCTCTTCTATGATAACTTCTCATCAACAAGTGCATCATGTAAATCTCCATTAAAAATGCAATGATATGCATCATCATTTGGAAGCTATAAAAGGCTGAGATATTGCCTTAGTTGGGCTAGCACTTGACTATCCACTTGTGAAAAGAGGCTCTCCTTTGTACATGAAAGTAATGTTTGATTTGCGTATTCCACAAAAACAACATCATAGCTTACCAAAATGTGTTTATCATATGGATGATATAGACAATAGCCTTTGCCTTGAGAACTGTACCCAACAAAAATACATTTCACTACTTTATCATCCAATTTTTTGAGTTGTTGTTCAAACATTAATGTACATGTTAGACAACCAAAGACACATAGACGAACAACAAATGTCTTTTGACCATGCCAAGACTCATATGGAGTGATCACACATAACCTAAATTTTGGGTAGAGAGAACAACATTTGAGATTTTTGAAGGCAAAGCAAACTAGCAAAATTTAGATCACCAAATGTGCATGCCAAAACTTTGCATATGAGATGGCTTGAGAATCTTGAAATGTGCATGTTGAATCATTCACAGATTTTGCATAGTATATGTGCTTTTACATCCCATGTAAATGCCAAAAGTAATAATAACATCATTATTTGAGAGATCATGAATAGTACATCTATAATCAACATATTTGATAGCCAAACCAATCTTGGCTAATGATGAAATTGACAGCACATTTTTCTTGATCCATGGCACATATAAAGAGTCTGAAAATATGAAAGAACTACCATCAACAGTTGTAAGACTAATCTTATAAATTCACATTACATGATAAGAGGAGTTGTTAGCACAAACGATAGTATTCCTTGTAGGGATAGGCTTAGGTGTTCACTAAAGAAACTATGTTGTGAGATAATATGTTTGGTTGACCCACTATCAAAGTACCAAACATCTAAGTCTATTGCAGGCATACACTGCTCATGAGAAGATGGTTCATAGTTGAAAAGAGTAGTAAATGGACATTCTTCATCCTAAACAAGATTAGAAATCTTTGATCTAGGTGTATTGGCCTATGCAACAACCATTCCTACTTCTTTCTTCTTTGCCTCTTTTGCAAATAGTTTAGGACAACTCTTTATGACATGATCATTTGCCTTATAATACTTGCAAAACTATTTCTTCTTTTTTTTCTTGTCATCTTTGTCTTCCTTCTTTGATTGTGTAGCATTGGCAGATTTGCTTCCTAGTAGATGAGTTCCATTGAAAGCTTGATCTACAATCTACAATATTCTTGCAATAAAACATAGATTAACTCCTAAAACATTAAGGAATTTGGATTACCATTCATCATTAATGTAAGAGTAAAAGAAAAACTCCGACATGAATATGCAAGACCATTAAGAACAGTCTGCACAAGTGAATATAAGAGATTAAAATAGAGTATGCATAGAGAGAGAGTTTTATTTTTTTGGTTAAGATTTTACAAGCAATTCTAATCTATGGTACAAAATCTATCGAGCAACTTTAACAGCAAGCATCATCCACCTGACCACCCCCAAGCCGATCTTAATCCCAATCATAATCTCAATCACAATCCCAATCTCATTCTCATAAAGAAATCTATTGTGATCAATGCATGAACATAATCGGTATCCCTAGCTTGTAATCTTTGTCTCTAGATCTCCCTTTGAAAATGCACGACCAATCATGCCTTTTTAGACATGTGCTAGTGGAATCTACATGCTCCAAGATAACATCTTTTTTCGCATGTCTCATGCAAGACTCCCACATTGTCATGCATTTACTTTTCATGTCCACCTCAAGAATTGGACCTACAAAAATAGAGGCAATCCCTATAACACACTCACACACACCTTGATCACCCCAAAAAAATCCACATACCAATCTAAGTTTTCTAAACTTGTGACCATGAATACAATGAATCATGGTTTGCTTCTTAAGTACCAAAAACCTATACTTTTCCAAGCCTTGTAACTCAAAAATAGTGAGGAATTAGCTTAATCTTGTGAGACACAAAAATGTTTAGCTCTTTGATCTTCACAATAATGATAGAGCTTCCCAATTCTGCTTCCAAATATTACTTTTGAGCCCTACAAAATCATAAATTCTAGAGAGATGAGAAAACATGAAAAATATCTTCATTAAACTACCTTCACACAATCAAATGAGACATAAAAACACAAGAACTACTAAATTTTCAACCAGATAAAGTTTTTCTACTAAGGTCACTCTACCTTTCCCTCATACATCACTTTTCTGTTCTTCCTACATCTTCATGTTCAAATTTGATATACAAATTTAATGCAACAACTTCCTCGAGAGAGAATGTAAAAGCTTATTACTACAAAATTTTGCACACAGGATCATAATATCATAAACATGAAATTTCATTATCGCCTACACATCATTTTCTAGAAAAGAACATGTATCTCAATATGGTATATTACACTTGCGCTCCAACTATTTTTTGAGATAAGCAACATGAGCCTCATTCTTATTTGCTATAATGTTGTAAAGTATCCCAAGCATCCTTTGATTTCTTGCAAGAGAGAATATGAGGGATAATGGCACGTTTTATAGGCAAGGATATCAATGCATGTGCATGTGCATGTGCATATGTTCAATGCCATTTATATCACCTTCAATAACCATATTTGCAAGTGTACTAGGATGCTTTTCAACACCCTAAACAATATTCCACATCTAGTTTGCTACCAATACATGTTGCATCATATATACCCACAATGGGTGCTTAGTACCATCCAACTTATCCTCAATAGCCAACATATGGAATACATCATTCCTTTCAGCCATGACTAATGACTAAATACCTTGATGCAAAAAATTGAGTATACCTCAAAAAGTTGAACAAAAATACCCTATAGACATGTAGTAGACTTCCATGCACTTGTACTGGTGAATAGAAACATGTATACATGTTTAGCACAAAGGACAAAATTACTTGCAAAGTCACTATGATAGTGCGTTCGAAAATAAGCTCACAAATCAAAATTTTGGTGCCACACAGCAAAGCTATTTTTAATGGATAATCGCATCGAGTATGCTTACCAATTTTCATGTGATTTTGAGACTATGATTGGATGGGTGATAAAGATCCCCATAGGTGAAGCGACGACCTACTTTGATACCAATTTTTGGAGTTTGAGGTCTAAGGAAGCACACAAACAACACACAAAAGAAGAAGCTTGGAGCACAACATAATACTCTATGTATTACCAAATGAATGTACAAAAGATATATGACATGTTAGGGTTATAGGCATATATACAAGCCAAGGGAAATAAATCTCCTAAAGAAGGAAGAAAGTTCCCCAATGGTCCTAAGTGTGTTAACACACATCACTACCAAAATATATCAATAACACTAGATCTGATGTCATGTGAAGAGGAAGGTGATAAGGAAGGGAGCTCTCACACACTCCCACAACTAAGTGAGAAGCACACACAAGGCAAGGAAGAATAATCTTCTTGTTCTTCTTTTACTTCTTCTATTACATGAAGAGAATGCACAAGAATGGCTTAATACAATAATACAACAAGTACAATATATGAAGAATAGTACATAAAGAAAAACCTAATTGTTGGAGTTTGAGGTTTGAAGAAGCACGTGAACAACATAAGGAAATAGAATGTACAAAGATAAGTGAACCATTAGGGTAATAGGCATATATACAAGCCATGGGAAAAAAACCTTCTAAAGAGGGAAAAAAGTGCCCCAACGGTCCTCGTGTGTTCACACACATCACTACCTAAATATATCAACAAATCCCCCCTAGGCATGATGTGGTGAATGAGGATCTAGCACTCATGTATAAGGAATTGCCAAGCTATGTGGAATAAATCCACAAAAGGAATTAAGCCCAAACTTTGCGAAAAGCTTCAAACTTCTCCCTAGGAAGAGTCTTTGTGAAAAGGTATGCAATGTTCTCCTGTGTGGGCACATATGCCAAATAGATCTCTCCTGTAGAGAACCTCTCCTTGACATAATGATAGTTCACCTCAATGTGCTTAGTGCAATCATTGAACAGGGTTCCTTGCAACTTCCAATGCACTCCGACTATCAGGGAATATGGTGGTGACCAAAGACTAACAAACACCCAAATCAGCCATAAGGCATCTGAGCCACACATGCTCAATAGTCATTGTGAAAGCTGCCCTATGTTAAGCCTCACAACTAGAAGTGGCCATAGTAGGTTGCTTTTTGCTCAAGCGAGATATGCATGAGCTAAACATGAAGCAAAAACCACTAGTAGACACATGAGTGTCATAGAAACCAGCCTATTCAGAGTCAAAAAAGCATGTAAATCTATCGATAGTGATCTCCCCTTGGGATAAAACAATCCAAGTAGCCGGGTAGCACTCAAGTAGTGAAAGATGCACTTAAGCACATGCCAATGCTTGACACGTGGACAATGCATAAATCTGCTAATCTATGAGGCAGCAAACTGAATATCTTGTCGAGTAATGCATAAGTAAATCAAGCATCCAACAACCTGCTGATAGAGAACAACATCAAATGCATCTCCAACGTCATAAAGGCTCAATTCTAAACCTGCCTCCATAGGAGTGACAATAGGGTTGCAATTTTCAAGGCCAAAATGATGCAATAATGTGTCAATATATTTAGTTTGACACAAAACTACTTTGCCATCAACTTGCATAGATTGAATGCCTAGATAATGATGCAAATGCCCCAAATCCGGCATCTCAAATGAGGCATGCAAATCAGCCTTAAAATTGAGCAGCATGTCATCAACATAGACAACAATGATCATAAGCACATCATTTGCACATTTAACATATAAGGTGCCCTCTACTAGACTGTTCTCAAAACCATGTGCAATCAAGTAGGCATGTTATTTTTCATACCAAGCAAGTGGTGCTTGCTTCAAACCATATAATGCCTTTCTCAACCTGCACACTTTGTTTTCATGCCCTTTCTACACAAAACCATGGGGCTGAAAAACATACACTTCGTCATGCAAGTCACCATTCAAAAATGTAGTTTTAATGTCCAACTGATGCACATCCCAACCATGATGAGCTGCAAGTGCACAAATGCTATGACTAGTAGTCATTTGGCATGTAGAAGCAAAGGTCTCATCAAAATCAATGCCTCTTTCTTGAGCATAACCCTTTGCAACAATCCTAGCCTTATACCTGTCAACTATTCCATGAGGCGTACACTTCATATTGTATATCCACTTAGTGCTAATGGCTTCTTGCCAGGAGGCAAGTCACATAAAGACTAGGTACCATTTTTCATGAAAGCATCATATTATGATTTCATAGTAGCCATCCAATTTTCAAAATTTTGTGCTTCATCAAATTAAATAAGCTCATTATCATCACAAAGAGTAGAGGCAACCACAACATAGCAATATGATGCAAACAAAGCACTATGAGAGCCTGAACAAGAGGATATGATAGAGGTGCATCTAATTTTCTATCACACAAAGTTTGCACCAACCATTTTGGCATAGTTTTTGCCTCCTCAATATCAAATCTCTCATCATCAGAAATGGAATGATCTGCATCATCACATGAAACCTATAAAGGTTGAGACATTGCCTCATTTGGACCAACACTAGACTGTCCACCTATAAAAAGAGGAAGCAAAGTGTCATACATATCTTTGGAGTTAACTGATGTCTCCTTAGT
Organism: Ceratopteris richardii; assembly: GCA_020310875.1. Lineage (NCBI taxonomy): Eukaryota > Viridiplantae > Streptophyta > Polypodiopsida > Polypodiales > Pteridaceae > Ceratopteris > Ceratopteris richardii. The sequence continues at coordinate 116,278,433 of CM035428.1, forward strand.
ACATGAAAGTAATGGTTGAATAACATCTTCCACAAAAACATCATGGGTAACCAAAATGTGTTTAGTCTGTGGACGATACAAAAGATAACCTTTGCTTTTAGAACTATACCTATTAAAAATACATTTCACTGCTTTATCATCCAATTTCCTGTGTTGTTATTCAGGCACCAATGCATATGTGAGGCAAGCAAAGACACACAGGTGAGCAACAGATGGCTTGCAACCATGCCAAGCCTCATATGGAGTCACAGACTGCAATGCTTTAGTTGGACACCTATTAAGTACATATGCTACACACATAACAACCTCAAGCCAGAAACTATGTGCTAAAGCTTGACTCTTGACCATACACCTTGCCATCTCCATGAGTGACCTCTTCTTCCTTTCAGCAACTCCATTTTGTTGAGGTGTATATGGCATTGTACACTGATCTTTTATCCCACATTCAGCCAGACATGCATTAAAGATAGAAGTCATATATCCCCCCCTTGATCAGAACAGAGGATGCCCATTTTACATGTTGATAGATTTTTAGCCAAAACCAGAATTTGTTTAAAGCACAACACTTAGGATCTTGCTTGCAAAGGATATACCCATGCATGCCTCAAAAAATCATCAATGAAAGTCACAAAGTAAAGATAGTTCCCAAAAAGAAGGTGTCTGCATAGGACCACAAACATCACTATGAACAAGCTTCAATTTCTAAGTAACTAAAATTGAACCATCTTTTAAGTTGGGCAAAGAGGACACCATTTCAGATTTCTATAGTCATATCAAACTAGCAAAATTTAGATGAACAAAGCGTGCATGCCAAAGCTTTGCATCTGACATAGCATGAGAATCTTGAATTGCACATGCTGAATCATTCACATATTTTGCATAATCTATGAGCTTATACAACCCACGACATAAAATGCTAGAATCAATAATGATGTTGCCATTTGATAGATCATGGACTATACATCTGTCATCAACAAATTTCACAAACAATCCCATCTTGGCTCATGCTGAAACTGATAAAAGATTTTCGTGGAACAAATAAAGCATCTTACAATGTAAAAGAACTACCATTAGTAGTAGTTAGAATGATCTTACCAACTCCCATAATAGGATAAGAGGAGTTGTTGGCACATGTGATAGTATTCCCTATAGGGGCAGGCTCAACTGAAGTGAAGAAACTATGCTACGAGGTAGTATGCTTGGTTGCCCCACTATCAAAGTATCAAACATCTAATTCTACTGCAAACATACACTATTCATGTGAAGATAGGTCATAATTGCAAACAATAGTAAATACCCATTCTTCATTTTGCACAAGATTAGCAGACTTTATTTTGGGTGTAGAGGCCTCTGCAACAACCATTTTAGCCTCTTTCTTCTTTGCCTCTTTTGAAGCCAGCTTTGGACAAATTTGTATGAAATTATCATTTCTTTTACAATATTTGCAAGAAAAATTCTACTTTTCTGTTTTCTTCTCGTCTCTCTGATCCTTCTTTGATTGTGTAGAATGAGTAGATTTCTGCTTACTAGTAGAAGAGCTCCATTTACCTTTGCCCTTCTGACTAGCCAGGAAAGCTTGATATGCAACATGCATAATGGACCTATTCTACCTAGACTGATCTTTCTGCAACAGAACATAAACTAACTCCTCAAATGTTAAGGCATTTGGATCGTCTTTCATCATCAATCGAAGCTCTAATATGAATTTGCAAGACCACTGAGAATAGTCTACACAAGTGAAATGTTAGGCAAGACCATCATTAGAAATTCACTACTCCTTCAAATCAATGATCTTCGTCAAAAAACCGTCCATGGAATCTCCTTCATTCATGTGCTCACTCTCCAACTATTTTTGGAGGTAAGCAATGCGAGCCTCATTCCTTGCCTAGTATAAAGTGGTTAGTGTATCCCAAGCATCCTTTGTTGTTTTGTAGGAGCAAATGTGGGGAATAATGGCACACTTGATAGAGAAGGCTATCAATGAATGTACCTAAGCATCTCTACCATCCCATCAAAGTTGCTCTATATTAGGTGCAACACGAACCATAGCACAAACACAAACTTGAAGAATATCACCATCTTCAACACCATCTAGATCACCTTTAGCAATTGTGTTTGCAGGTGAAATAGGATGTTTTTCAACACCCTACACAATATTCCACATTCCTTTTGCAACCATGACATGATGCATCATATAAGCCCATAATGGATAATTGGTACCATCCAACTTTTCCTCAATAAACAACAAACGGAATACATCACTACTTTCAACCATGGCCACTAATTAAAATACCCTGATGCAAAAAAATGCTTATATCTCAAAAATTTGAGTAGAAGGTGTCGGAACATCAAGTTTACACTATGTTTGAGGTGGATTTGATCTACATCAAACGCTATTGCTTGGATTATGTTGAAAAAATATCCGTTGGAGAGTTCTTTTACTTATGCTCACTCATTGTATTTTTAAAAAAGATTTTTCATGGATCTTTTACCATTGTAAAATCCTTGAGCTTTACACATGTAAAAGTATAAAGAGAGAGCCCAAATTCCACGAATTTGTGGTATTTGAGTTGCAATCAATCAAGCAATCAATCACTTAAAAGTAGATCAAACTAGATCTTCACTTTTCCTAGATTGTAGGAAAGTGAATTGATTCCCTCCAACAACTCGTACTGCCTTCATTTTAATTCAAAATCAACTTGTAGAAGTTGTGGATCACTTCTAGATTCTACATAAAGACTTTAAATCACTTGTAAAATACATGGAAGCAATATACATACACTTGTGACCATCATTATCTTGCTCCTTCATTTTTTGCATCATCTTCTTCAATAATAGTAAGCTTGCAGAGGCTGCTGCTCTCTCTATAGAGCTCCAAATTGGATGAAAAAATATCTCATTGGAAAGCTATTAACGTCTGTTTATGTCTGTAAATGTTCATAACATTTGGTTGAGTAAATTGGGAGAAATATCAATTTTTCTATCTCAGGGTCAATCTCTACATATTCCTAAAAAATAGGAGATACCACTGTGGAGTGTCTGGTTCATTCCAATAGCATATTTTGCTTATTCCTTATACTCTTGTGCATTATATAAACTCAACCCTATGTTTATCACTCCCATAAAAGGAATTTTTTTAATTATAATCATGCTGGTCGTTATGAGCATTTGAAGTTCATTATCTCTTCTAAAGATAGTAAGTTTTTTGAGCTAGTCGATGCACAAACCTATTTGTTTTGTCTCGACTCTTTCTCCTTGATGCTCCAAAGTACATAGTGCATTTTATTGTACTTATCACATGCCTATAAGGTCTATTTGCGTCTCCATAAGCTCAAGGGCTGGTCTTGTGCCAGTTGGCTAGACCAAACTTCGTCGCTTCGTAACTCACTTTTCTACCTCCTATAAGCTTCTCCAAGTTCTTTCAGTGGTATCAGAGCTAGACCAAGATGGGTGACAGCATTTCCTCAATGACCGAGAAGCTTGCTCGACACAGCTACACGGCTTGGCAAATCAGAATGGAGGCCTATTTGCAAGGTAGAAATCTTTATGGAATTGTAGCAGGTGATGAAGTTATGCCTATTCCAAGATCCAAAGGAGGACCTATACAAGAGGAGACAGATAAGCTCACACTTTGGTGGCAAGGGATGCTGGAGCAAGGATGTACATACTAAACTCTATCTCTAACATTTTATTACCACATATTAGAGGATACAAGACATCTCAAGAGACTTGGGATGCCCTCGAGACTTTCTTTTCCGCTAGTACAAAAGCAAGAAAGAATCATCTTTGGAACGAGTTTAACCAAATGAAGAAGACACCTAAGCAAACCACCATAGAGTTTGTTACCAAGGTCAGGGAGGTTGTTGATCAGTTAGCATCCATTGGAGAGCTGATTGAAGAAGAGGCTATCATGAGGCAAATTCTCAACGTGATTCGAAGTGATAAGCAATGGCAATCTTTCACCATGGCTTACGATCTCATCATGGATGTGCAAACTCTAGACTTCAATATCTTTCTTGGACAACTCTTTCAACCAAGAGGCCAACAATAGCATAAAGGAAGGTAACTCCCATCATGGTAATTCAACTAGTGCTCTATATGCAGAAAAGAAGGATAAGAAGCTGAAAGGCAAGAAGCAGGAAGAAGATGAAGAGAAGACTTCTGAAGCCAACTTCGTAAGCAAGAGCAAGTGGAAAGGGAAGAAGAAAGGACCAAAGCATGACAAAGCCAAAGGTCAAAATGTTGAAACTTGTGCCATCTGTATAAGACCAACCACACCACTCAAAATTGCTGGTTCAATAGGAAGACCCAGAAAGGAAGTGGAAGAGGTGGATATGGTAGCAATAGAGACAGAGGTGGACACAACTTCAATAATAACAATAGAGGCTATAATAGAAGGGACTTCAACAATTATTCAGAAGATCAACCACATGAAGACTCATTGCTTCTTATGAATCTAAGACACAAAGAAGGTAAAAAAGATGATCATTTTTTCTACATAGATTCAAGATGTTCGAATCATGTTGTAAGCAACATTGCTCTTCTATCTGATTTGGAAAGTCCAAAGCATAGACATGAAGTACAAACATGGGATAATACAAAGCACAATGTGGAGAAGATTGGCAATGTCAAAGCTTCGAATGGCAAGACAAATTCTAAGTAAGGTTCTCTATGTACCCACTATCACTAAAAACCTAATAAGTGTAGGCCAAATAGTTGAAAAAGGCTTGCAAGTTAGGGTCACCCAACATGAAGCTTTTGTGGAAGATCCATGTCAAGGCTTCAAGAAGATAGCCAGAGGTGAGAAGCATGGTAGGCTCTTTACTTTTGAAGTAGGAGAAACTAGGAACATAGCTCTATTCACTTTTGGGTCTCAAACCCTAAGTGAGCTTGAAGTGTGGCACCCTCTAGAGAATACACAAGAGGTGAATATTGAAGAAATTATGAAGGGAATTCATTACAAATTCAATCTATACCAACTCATAAAAATGGATGTACAGGTAAGAAATAATTTACTACAAGTCATATAGGATGCTTACCTGAGCCCACCACCAAGTATAGATGGCTTCATGGTGGATTGCCCCTATGCCTTGGTAGACTACCACAATTTAAGATTTTTTGTTTCCAACAAAGGTGAAATTTTGACCGGTGTCATTGTAGATGATGGCTCCAACATCAATTTGATGCCTAGTTTTACCATGAAGAAATTAAATTTGGACCTCACGAAGGTAGTACCTTTCACAATGACACTAGCAGATCAGCATTGGATCACACCATTGGGCATCATTGAAAAGGTACTCATTATAGTTCAAGATTGCCAATTTCTCTTGGATTTTGTTGTTATTGCTCTACCCCATGAGACCCCTTATCCTCTATTGCTGGCAAGGCCTTGGCTGAGGCAAGCCAAAGCATTACAAGATTGGGGGAGGAATGGGCTATGGATCTCTACAAAGGATAATAATCAGTTGCAGATACACTTGGAGGAACCATGGCAACTGGATATACTGTGGATACTCAGCTAATGCCTTTCCTACCTCGTGAAGATGATAATCTATTAGATTGGATAATGGGTGATATAGAGTGTTGCACAATTGAAACAAGTGAAATAAATCATGAACTAGATCAAAATAAATCATGTCTAGCCTTCGTATACAAAAATGAATTTTTCTAAAGAGGAGGCACATGGAGACCAAAAAGAGATAATTTGCACTTGATTATTCAAGAAAGAGATAAATCAAATGATTGCAGGGAACTAGATGTAGAAGTCAAAATAGGGTCACATGTGACCCAAGTCGGGAAACTTTCCTAGGGTGGCCCAAGTGGGCGAGATTTCTTAGGTAGCCAAGGTGGTCAATTCAGGCACCTAAATTTTGGTGGACAAAGTGAGAATTTTGAGCGACCAATTTTTATACAAGATAAACATAGGGGGCTAAATGTTGGCACAATTAAGGGAAAAAATGCCAAATTTTTCATTCTCATGGAGTTGGGCAACTGAAACTTGAAGGGCCACCACAAAGTAGACACATAGCAAGTATTGGGCATGTAGACAAAGAGCCTTCCCTTGGACAAAATGGGCCAATTTTCTATGTAGAACTAATTCCTCCTACAGAGCAAGGTGGCAAGCTCAATCTTTACAGGCACCTCCTGGAAGGCAAACACCTCCAATTGGGCTGCTTAACCAAAGTGGTCTTTTTCCAAAAGGCACCCTACACTATTATGCAAGGAGGAAACAAGTAGTCATGACGAATTCCATAATTTTATGGATGTAGGGCCAGAAGGTGTCAAAACTATGTAGGTGCCTCAAGAGGCTAATTTTGACCCTGGGACTAGAGAAGAACTCCTATTTCCAGAAATTCTAGATGGGTGGACCAAGGAACATATCAATTCTATCTTGACGCATAGTGTTGATGATTTTTCAAGTGAAGCCACCCATGAAGTGCTTGTTCGAGAAGTGAATCTTGGAGATGAAGAAAACCTACAAGTAGTCCATCTATCCACATGGTTGTGGCACTACCCATTCTTACTACAGAAGGTAACCTCTCTTATTTATACCTATAAAAGTGCTTTTACATGGTCCTACAAGGATCTATTAGGTATTCTAGAGGAGCTTGGATTACATTGGATACCCTTAGTAGAGAGAGCTTCACTTGAAGGCAATAGGCTATATCGACTCAATCCCAAATATTCAGAGGTATGTTGGAAACAATGCCATATGGTACATTGTGCATGGTCATTGAACCATTTTGCTCAGACTATACAACATGTATAGAGTATTTTATGACTCCCTCTGCAAGTAAATTGGGCGGGCGCCGTGGCTACACCAGTATTCTCCTATCGAACCCACCCGACTTGTTTGCGAATTAAATTTGATTTTGCTTTTACATCAACGACGAGCGACGACGATTTTTCCGTGAGTTTTTTCAGATCATAGAACTTTAGCGATCGCGTAGATTTATTTTCGATATGTGCTTTATTGGAGGTGCGTTTCAAGGTTACAGTATACTATAAAAGAGCATGCTTGGTTCATTGTTCAAGCATCCATCACCTAGTTTCAACAACAAGCTTTGGAGCTTTGTTACCTCAATAGAGGTGGTGCTTCTTAGCACATGGGACAGCCATGGTGCTATTTTAGAGCATGTTGAGGAGGGCCTATGGAGTTCTTCTTGGAGAAGAAGAGTGTGCTCACACTCTTGCTTATGGAGAGGCTATTAGCAGCTTGATGGTGTGGATCGGCCATTCACATGATGTATTTGAAAATTGTTTTCTACATGAAGATTTCAGTTTATTTCAAAGACATTGGATGGTGGTTAACATAAGATTTACATCTTATGTTAAGAATTCAAGTACATATTCTCTTTATGCACACAGGTACTACTTTGGAGTTTATGGAGGCAGTAACATCCATATCAGGAGGAGTCCTATTCGGCATAGGTACAAGAGAATCAGTACGGTTATGCTTTATGCATATTTGGATGAGGTGTTAGAGAAGATATGTTCATACGAGTTTGAGGATTTCTGGCAGCAAACTTGTTAGCATTCTTTGCTACTTTTGTAAGTATGTGATCTTTCATACACGTGTCTAACTTAGGGTCTTCCATAGCCTAAGGTTAGATGAGGGTTTGTTGATTATCAGTTTTAGACTGATCCTTCCTCTTTCTGTCACTCATATTCACTCTTCTACAACATATTAGGTCACACATCTGATATATATACAGATTTCTGTCCATACATCTGAATATATTTGTTACATTTGTACATTCACTCTTCCATCTATTTCTGTTCACATAGAGTGGTTGAGAGTTTTGCTCCCACATTGTACATTGAACATTGGTATATATGATAGTGTGAGTAAGCCTTGGCTTACGTAACACTTTACACATGTTGTCTAATCTCTCTCTATCTTTATCTCATCATTTGTATGCTTAAATGTGGCATGTTCATGTTTTGTCAATATAAGAAGATTGCTAGATTCTATGTTGTATATGCGGGACCTATGGAACCTTGGACCTGTGACATTAGTATTGGGCCTACTAAATTTCCAACAAGGTATTCAAGGTGGAAATTAAAAAAATTAGAGGAGGCAGGTATTATTATTCTTGTAGAGTACTCAAGGTGGCATTCATCTATTGTTAGTGTACCTAAGAAAAATAGTGGAAAAATAAGAGTGTGTGTTGATTTTGGCATTTTGAATAAAGTGACTATTCAAGATAGTTTCCCTCAACCCATCATAGAACAGGTACTAGAAGAAGTAGTTGGAAACACTTTGTACAATTTTCTTGATGGATTTAGTGGCTACAATAAAATCCTTATTCATCCTAAAGATAGAGAAAAAATTTTCTTTGTCACTCCATGGGGCACTTATGTCTACACGTGCATGGCTTTTGGTCTCAAAAATGCACTTGCTTCATTTAATAGAACAATGTATCTAATATTGGGTAAATGATTAACAACATTTCTCCATATCTTCATGGATGACTTTTTAGTATTCTCAGGTATAGATAGAAGAGTAGTGGCCAAGATCTTCATCGGCATTTGGAAAATATGAAGGAAACCTTTGAGCAGTGTCTCAAAATAGGTTTGAAGTATAACCCTACTAAATGTCAATTTTTGGTCACCAAAGGCACTCTCTTTGGACACATAGTTTTGGCAAAAGCGATAACTGTTGATAGCGCTATTCCCTTTCTCTTGGATTTTGAAAGTAGAAAAAGCATTTAGTGAGCTAACACTAAGGTTATGTACAATGCAACTCTTAACTGTTCCTAATTGGTCACTCGAGTTCCATGTGCATATAGATGTGAATCTTCATGTAGTTGGAGAAGTCTTGGCATAATCATCTGCACATGAGGTCGACCAACCGATTGTTTATGCAAGTAGATTACTTACAAAAGTGGAGAGACATTATAGTACTACAAAAAGAGAATGTTTGGCTATTGTGTTTGCACTTCAAAAGTTTTGACACTATCTTCTAGGCATACATTTCATTGTCATTTCCAATCATCAATCTCTAAAGTATTTTAATTAATAAGCCTAGAGTAATTGGAAGGGTTTGGTAGTGGCTACTAATATTTCATGAATATGACTTTGAGATTCACACTAAGCCAGGGAGAAAGCACCACATGGTGGACTAGGTGTCAAGGATGGCCATGAGCAAAAGGCTAATAGGTATTGATGATGAGCTCATGGATAGTGATCTCTTCCTTGTAAAGGCTCAAATTGATTCCTATGATGAAAATTTGCAATTTCTCACTCTCAAAAATTTTCTTGTGAACATGAATGTAATAGAGAAGAGGAAATTATTGTTTAGGGCCAAAGAATTTTCACTAAAAAATGGTCAGTTGTATAAATATTGCAAAGATGGTATTTTGCAGAAGTGTGTTTATCCACAAGAAGTAAATTTTTTGCTTGACGCAACACACAGTGAAGGGCATCTCAAGGGAGAGGACTTGGCACACAAAATCCTCCACAAAGGATTATGGTGGCCTTATATTTACAGGTATGCTATCAGTTTTTCTTAGGAATGTGACATTTGCCAAAGATGTGCTCCTAGGCCAACCAAGCTAAATTTGTAGCCATTAGTCATTTCAATTGGATGGCAACCTTTTGAACTTTGGGAGCATAATGCCTAAGGCTAGGTATGGTTGGTTTTGGAAAGAAGTTGCATGGGGGAAAGTGTGCCTATCATGGGGTGACCTCTAGCCTCGAAATGTGTATGAGAGCAATAATAAGTGTGGGGCATCCATAGGGGACTTATATTCTCTCCTAAGGCGACACTCCACCCAACATCATCATCACTTTACTGTACCCTAGTTGACCCTTACCTTATTTTTCACCCCAAAGTGACTGATCGGACCTTTGAGGATTCTTAAAGACCACTCTTGCCCTAGGGGCATGCAAGGAGACTATGACCCTCTTCACATGCAAGGCGACCTCACTACGTTGTTTCACCACATGGGCGATTATGGATCTGGTGACTTCATTCAAGGGTGACTTGCATGAGAGGGTGACTTGCATGAGAGGGTGACTTGCATGAGAGGGTGACTTGCATGAGAGGGTGACTTCCTTCAAGGGTGACTTGCATGAGAGGGTGATAAGATTTCATGGGTGACTATACCTTCTCTTAGGGTGACTAAGTGATCATGGGGCATTTTCCCCTCCTCAGGTGATTCCATTTATGTACCTCTTCATGGGCGACTTGAGCATTATAGGGTGAGCCACTTCAAGGACACCATAATGATCATCAAGGACCTTTCGGTTTAATTACCCAAGGATGACAAGGGATTTTGAGGCATTAAGGAGCATATTCTCAAGGGCATGTACTCTGATTAATGTGATGATTTCAACTCTTCTATCAAGGGCATGACTACATTTGAAGGCTTTAAAATGGGAAATTTTCAAGCTATGGAAATTCTACTCTTTTGGAAGATGTTACATTCATTGCAAGGTGATGTATAAGGGTAAGGAACATAAGCTTTGGGTGGCCCAAAAGTGCCACATTTCCAAAATAAGGTGCCACCTCCACCTCTTTTTTGGCACTACCAAAATAGAGTGCTACCTCCGGCCATTTTTGGCACATCCAAAGTCGGGTGACTCTATCTACTTTTGGCATGAATACCTTGGGTGATAGTGTGACCAATCATTTTGATGCAGCATGGGGTAAATCTTTCTGGACTTTTCAGTAAATGGTAAAAGTGTAAATAAATGCAAGGAAAGCCAAACCATATAGTAGTGAGAAGCAGATAACAATGGTAATGGAAATTAGTAGGTAAATCATGGGCAAAGACAAAAGGAGGATAGCTAGAAAGAGAGATAAGGTAGAGAGAGAAAGAGATGGTATTGACTCTCTACATGCACAAATCTATCAATAAAGTGCGTCTTCAATTGTCATTCAACACATTTCTTCTTATACAAAAATAGAGAGACTTTTCATCAATCAAAATGGAGATAGTAAGAGGATAAGATTTCTCCATTGTTTGAGGAGCTTCACATGTGATGAACTTACAAGCTCATAGAAAATAACCCCCCCCCCTTGAGCTTGACTATACAAGCAGCCCATTGGGAACTATTTCTTCCATACATATAATGAGAGTGCTAAAGATCTTTCCCATGTGTAAAAGAGAGTGGTACAATATTTTGGTTTCCTTCTCTCAACAAGCTAATGGATAGTAAAATGGTAGGTAATCCTCCTCTCACTCTAGTGTGGTACATATTTATCTTCCTTCCCTAGGACAAAGTAAGGTGATACAAAAGGATTGAAAGGCTTATAGCATTTCTCTTTGTTGTCATTGTCATTTTTGTTGTTGTTGATGATGATATTCATAATTTCATCCATACCTTGAGCTTCTTGTTTGGACTTGCATTTGGTTCTTAGCATTGTTCACTTTGTAGGCAATCGAGAAAATTTGTTAAAAAAAGCTAGAAAATAACTTGGGAAAGTTCCTTCCCTCTATTTTGAGGGGGTGTCTAATTCCCATACAAAATGGTATGCTTAAAACTATGTGAATAGGAATGATTACAAAGAATTAAAAGCTTTTCGTTCATTTGTTAGCCATATTTTAGCTTTTATGAAAAACATGAAAGGTATTTATCTCTTTTTCTAGGAGCATGAAGTGGTGGAATAAAGAGCAAGATTTAGGCCCATGATTGTTCTACAATGATAGCATCTCATAGTACATGTATGTACATCAACACATTTACCATTGTGATATAGCAATTTTCTATCTATCTCAAAGAAAAGTTCTGATCAAAACAAAAAAGGATGCAATTAGATGTTGTAATATGCTCTAACAACTTAATCTCCAACAAACTTCTTTTCACATCAACGTTGTTATCAAAGACAGCCCTAGTTTTTTTTGCAGCAACTTCCTCATTTGTTTTCCAAGTCAAATGCAGAACAAACAATTCCTTATGCTCCTTTGCTAATAGGCCTAAGAGGCGGCCAATATCTCGCTTGTGAGCACAAACTCATTGTTGTAGATGTTGTAGTGCACAAAGTTTTCACACGTGAAAGGAATCTACTGATGCCATTGTCTCTTAGTTGGATAGGTGTATGCTTGTCTTCTCTGAGGGAAAACCCCAACTCATCCTTTTCAGGCTGATTCATCCATAGTAGAGAACATAATGCAACAAGTTGTATGTGATGTGGAGCACCTCACAAGATAGAACCTTCTCACAATCTTCTTCAAAAACTTGAGAAGAGAAATGCCCATAGTTATACAAGTAGTACATCCATAATCATGTGAAAAAGGGAGACACATGAACATAGACACACATGTGATGAAGTAGAAACTCTAGTGCTCTAATGAGTGATGTTGCCTTCTCATTGAGAACACCAAGTTAAGATGTGCCAAAATGTGCCGCCTACTTCCACTTGAGCGGGTGCTTAGAGTTCGATGGTTTAGCTTACATCCTCCATCACCCACCAACAAGGGTCTCTTGCACTAGTTTCCTCTACAGCTCACACCCAAAAGACCCACAATCCATGGAGCTCCTTCAAGATTTGATTGCTCGGTCAAGGCTAATTGTGCTTCATGCTCTTTGGATGTGATGAGTTCTACTACTATTTTTTTAATAAGAAACACTCCACTACCATTCTTGCATTCTTTCTATAGCCACCACAGACAGATTGTTTATTCTATGCTAATATTACTCTTTGCTCAATCTATCTCTTGGCTGCACTCTACACTGTGTTGTGACTTTGGCCACTATGGTTGAGGTGACTTTGTGGTGGCTATACAGAGTCTTAACTTCTTAGTTGAGTGGTAGATAGCATGATAATGTGATTGAGTAGTTTTGGCTAGTGTATCTCAGTTGGAGTCTGTTATATTTTTTCTTGCTTAGAGTGCTTTGTTGTTTCAGATACTTCTTGCTATTGATTTTTGAGTACTCAAGTTCTAGTCTCTATATTGTCTACTAAACTTCTTGTAATTCTCATTTGGATTATTTTGCCTTACTGTAATCATTCTGAGTCTTAAGGAAACTGTGCTTTTCTTTCATTAGTATTCTTGCAATTTTCTCATCACTGTGACTTTGTTGTCAAGTTGTATTCTTGCACACAAACATGTCACAAGGTATAATTCCCTAAGGAAGAATCCCCCTTGATTAGGAGTACTAGAACTTTGAACCCACTTTCCTCTTCTATAGCAGCATTTTAACTTTGTTGAAGTTCATATCTTTCTATTTTTGAGTTCTTTGGTGTAATGGAAAGCAACAATGATATGTTTGGGATTTTTAAAGATGAACATAAGCTTAATAGGACCAACTATCCAATGTATACATGATGAAGCATGTTCTTGTTAGAAACTATGGAACATAGTGGAAAATGTTGACAAGCAACCCGAAGGTTCTTGTATTGTAGAGCATGTTGTCATAGATTCATGTTCTTCTTCAGGTATAGTGACTATGAATTATTCATCTACAAAAGAGCAACTTAGATGGGATGGAGAGTATGCTCAAAATCATGTGTTAATTTCCCTTTCTATGAAGCAACATATTGCTCCACACATATGGTGATGCACTACTTCAAGTCAAGCTTGGGATACACGTGCCTTTGTATGCAATGTTAATGAGACACCATTTTCTTAATTGAGAAAGAAAATTGAAGATGTATGTATGGATGAAAATGATTTAGTGAATGTATATGTTACACACATAAGGGACTTGAAAGGAAAATTGGCAAACATTGATGAAATCATTCCGGATGCATCACTCATTTCTAGATTACTCAAAAGATTGTCAAATTCTTTTCAAAGCTTTGCTAATTTACCTTTTTTGGTTGCAAAAGGAAATCAAAATATGTATACTTTTGATGAGGTTGTGTCTCTTCTTTTGCAAGAAGATCAATCAAGAGTTAATAGAAGTGGTTTGCTTGAGGGAACACAAACACTTAATATTACACAAAAGTGTAAAAGTAAGTATGGTTCAACTTTTGCTTCATCAAAACCAAAGCCTAAACTTGTTCTTCAACTTCTTCCTCTCTTGATGGTGATATGCAAAAGAAGAAGAGATGAAAGTACAGCCAAAAAGTTGGACAAACCATTGATGAATGTAGAAAGTTTGCCAAGTGTAATGAAAAGAAGAAAGAATCCAACATGCCTATTGTTGAGAATACATCTAAGGCAAAGAATGATGAAGCTAATATTGCTCAAGATGTTTGTGAATGTGTTGTTACATGTCATTATGATTCGTCATTAGATTCTACATGTATGATTGTGAATGAGGTTGATTTGGATTATTTTTATCTTCATCAAAAAGTTATTTTGCATCTTTGAAAGATATGCCCAATGAAGCACATATGTGTGCAAACAATGCTTCTTATATTATTATTGGATTTGGAGAAATTGAGCTTACAATTGCAAATGAAGGTATTGTTACTCTCAAGAAAACATTGTATGTACCCGTTATCAAGAAAAACTTGATTTTGGTTCCTACTATTGCTAGTATCAGACTTCATGTTACACTATTGATAAAAAATGTATGGCTCATGATTTCAACAATGGTGATGTTATTGTCATTTCAAGTGAATTGCACAATGGCTTTTATAACTTGGATATATATAAGATATTTTTCTCATATGTGTTTCTTACACATCTTCTCTATGGCTAAAATGAAGTTATGGCTTGCTCGCTTTGTAATTTGAACTTTAATAGTTTGCTTTACTTGCAAAAAAAGGATATGGTTATTGTTTTGCCAACATTTGAGTCCATTGAAAAGCATGTGAAGGTTGTATACTTGAAAAATGCATCATGCTTCTTTTCCCAAAGATGTTGCTACACATCTACAAGAAAATTACAACTTGTTCATAGTGATGTATATGGTCTAGTCATTTTGCATCTTTGGCAAGCATGTATTTTGTTAACTTCATTGATGATGCAACATGCCATACTTGGGTGTATCCTATGAATGCAAAGAATGAGGTATTCTCTTGCTTTAAGATATTTTTAGCTACGAAAATTTCTATGTCAATAAGCTTTTGACTCTTCGCACATATTGTGGTGGTGAATACATCTCACATGAAATGCTTTTCTTTGTGAAACAGGTATTGCGCACCAATGTACAATCCCACATAAACCTCAAAAAAATGGTTTTCAAGAGCACAATAATAGAACACTTCTTGAAATGACATGATGTATGGTCAATCGAAAGCATCTTCTAGATAAGTTTTGGATGGAAGTGGTCATGTGTGCAAGCTATGTATTGAACCATTGTCCTAAATGGTTATTTGAGATATTCTCTTGTGCCATCACAACAACATTAGAAACTTGATGAAAAGGCAAATAAATGTAAATTTTTTGGATATAGTAGTGAGGGTAAAGGTTATTGATTATAGTACCCATTATTGGAAAAAATAAATGTGTGTCAAGATGTGGTATTTGCTAAAAATCAGCTTATCTTTTACTTGAATGCAAATTTAGTTAACAAGTAGTTCACAAGATGTGTTTAATACACTCATGCCTTGGTTCCAAAGTGGTGAGATTGATTATGGCCATGTAAATGATCCAAATGATGTTCAAATAGTTGAAAATTTTTAGCCAAATATGGCTGAAAATTTCCAACAAAGTATGGATGAAAATTCCCAAAAATTAGAGTGAAACAAGACTAAAAAATTCTAGCCAAACATCACTAAAAATTTGCATCCATATATGGCTGAAAAGTTCAGACCACTTCTGATGTACATTTTGATGATGTATTACATTAGGAATGCATGTCTATAAAGGATTCACAATCTATGCAAAAATGACTACAATTCGCAAAAGCCATTGGAAGATAGCAAGTTGAGTGCTCCTTTACTTTGTAGAACAAGATCAAGTTCAATCACTCTAGACAAGGATGAGTACCATGTCAAGGAGCTTCACCTCCTTAATTGTCAATCCATGGAGACATGGGGATGATATGAAGATCATGAATGAGTGATGTGGGTGGAGGTGAAGATGAGAAGCACATAAGATGCACACACACACAAGGTAGAGATGAGAAGTGGAGCAATGGACGGAAGAATACTTCTATTCAATAACTCACAATACAATATTAATTCTTACAATGATCAATCCTCCAAAATTCTAATCCCTAAATGGTGTCTCTAGATCTTTTTATAGTTTTCTAGTGACTTTGCTCGAATTCATACCTAGTGTCCTGCATAGTTAAAAAATAGTTTTTAGACATATTTGAAGTATTTAATGTTGATATATTTAGGTAGTGATGTGTGTGAACACACTAGGACTATCGGGGTACTTTTTTCCCTCTTTAGGAGGTTTTTTTCCCTTGCTTGTATATACACTTATAACCCTAATGGACTACTTATCTTTATACATTCTAGTGCTAGTATACTCAGTATTGTGTGTTGTGCTTCATGATAAGTTGGACGGTACCAATTACCAATTATGGGATTATATGATGCGTTATGTATTGGTTGCAAAAGGATTGTGGTTTATTGTGCACGGTGTTGAAAAACGTCCTATTACACCTGCAAATATAATTACAGAAGGTGATATAGATGGCATTGAAGATGATGATATTCTTCATATTCCTGTTCGTGTTGTGGTTCCTGCTACACCTATTGTAGAGCAAATTGTTTGGGATAGCAGAGATGCTCAGGCACATGCATTGATAGCCTTGTCTGTCAAACATGCCATTATTCCTCACATTCGTTCTTGCAGAACAACAAAAGATGCTTGGAATACACTTACCACTTTATACTAGGCAAGGAATGAGGCTCGTGTTTCTTACCTCTAAAAACAGTTGGAGAGTGAGCAAATGAATGAAGGAGATTCCATGGATAGTTTTTTGATAAAGGTCAAAGATTTGAAGGAGCAATTGATTTTTGCTGATGAAGTCTTGCCCGGCAGTTCACTTGTGTAGATTGTTTTGAATGGTCCTCCATATTCATATCAGAGTTTTGCTTCTACTCTTCGATTAATGATGAACGGCAATCCAAATGCCTTAACATTTGAGGAGTTAATCTCTATTCTGTTGTAGGAAGATCAATCTAGGCAAAACAACTCCATTATGCGTGTTGCAGATCAAGCTTTCTTGGCTAGTCAAAAGGGCAAAGTAAGTATGTGGGCCTTGAGATGAATACTTTGGAGTGGTTCCAAAAACATGTAGTGAACATCTCTTTGAACGTTTGTTTATAATAGGCTGAAAGATACTTGATGTGACAGTGCCAATCATAGCAAATCTTCATCAAAGGTGATGTGCGCATGTCATAGGCTAAGTCGAGATTGCCATGCTTAAAACTTGGTGTCAAGATGTGCAGTTCCTTATGTCACTCTAGCACAATGGGAGGAGATCAACCTTATAAATGTCAATCCGTGGAGATGTGAGGATTATATGATGATCATGAGAAAGTGGAATGCACACGTGAGTGAGTGAGAAGCACACAAGCACGCACACACACACATGCACACAATGCAAGACAAAGAGTAAAATAATGGGAGGAGATCAACCTTATAAATGTCAATCCGTGGAGATGTGAGGATTATATGATGATCATGAGAAAGTGGAATGCACAAGTGAGTGAGTGAGAAGCACACAAGCACGCACACACACACATGCACACAATGCAAGACAAAGAGTAAAATGATGGAATATTCAATTTATAACTCTTAATACAATGTTTCATAAAAAAGGCCTACCTCAAAAATGAGCTTTCTATCTCCTTTTATACTTTGAGACTAGCTTTGGACTAGTTCAGGCCTAGTGTTCGACCAAGTTAAAATTTAGGTTCCTAGGCTATTTTGAAGGCTCACATGAGCTCCAAAAATAATGAAAATTAATACATGGGTTCTCCTAACATTTCTCAAGTTGGGGGAATCCTTGTCTTGAACCAAATAGAGTTGAAACTAAAAAAAAAACAATTACAATGAGGGTTAGTGATCAAAATCATTATTGTTTAAAGGATTATTTGGAGGAAAATGATAACTAGGTCTATTGATTGCTAGATCAACCTTGAATTCCTTGCTTGATAAGTCCACTCGGATCTTCTCAGAGGTTGCCACACTGAGGAGGCAGTCACGTGCTCACACTTTGTATCCATATTTTCTTCATGTCAGGTACAACTTTCCTATTAGCTTCTGTTTGTCTATCGGATACACTTATCTTCTTGTAGTGCTTGGCTTGCCTTTGTAGTGGGATTACTATTGCTACATTGGTTTTTGGAAAAGAAGGGAGATCCATTGGCCGTTGAGCTTGTTCTTCCACGATTGAGTCCTTTTGCATCATAGAACATTGGAAACATATAACATCTTTTTCTTTAAGATTAGTCTTAGAAGAACTGAGAGCATGTGTGATTTCTAGATCAATGACCATGAAATTCTCTAATTCTACTGTAAGGTGTTGATCACACACCCAAACGTGAAGAATTCTATTTTTGAAGTTTAAGTTGAATGCATGATCATAGATCTTGTCTTGGCCCAAGATGAAAGACTTAGTGAGGTCTTCATTGTGGCAAACTAGAACTTTGATTGTTATTAGGACATCCTAAATAGAGATGGAAAGTTCCACCTCGCCCATACAAGGGGTTTCCACACCTCCTAATCCTACCAGGTAAGCCTCAATAGGATTAATTGACAACTCCATGTCCTGACAAAAATAATAATGTATAGCACTAGATGCTTCTCTTGAATCAATCAAGGCCTTGATTGTCTTGGAAGTTGCACCTTATCCTAGCTCTATTGAGATAGAGGGACATCGATCCACAATGCTAGTAGAAGTATTTCTCTTTGCCTAAAAAATAGCCGTGTGATAGCAATGATGTGTAGAATAAGATAGATAATTTTCATTCCTAGGGTGGTCTAAGCGTTGTCTTTTCAATTTCATTCTTCTAATACATTCTCAAGCCTTTGCTTGCACTTTTTCCTTTATTATTCTCTCTTCCTCTTTACATTTCTTGGCTATGTTCACTCGATTTAACATCTCTTTGATTAAAGTCTCTTAATAGAGCTTGACTCGACATCCATTGATATAGTTTGGTAACACATTTCCTTCTAAAGTAGCTAACTAGACAACTCCACTAGTGGATATCCTATTAATGATCATAGGTCCATAGCCATAGTTTTCTAGTTTTTGTGCATGTTGCTTCAGTGTGTATACCAAAAATAAATCTCCAGCTTTCAAGCCCTTGCACTTCATGTGGGCATCAAAGTGTGCTTTTTGTCTTTCCTCTGTTGTATAGATGCCTATAGCTACCTGTAGTCTAGTCTCGCCTAATATTTCTAGGCCAAAGATTTATGAAGATAGCTCATGGCCAGTCCATTCATGCTCTTGTGCAAACTTAAGTGACGGTATCAAGAAGTCTAATGGAAGCACATAATTCTAGTCACAGATCATCTAAAATGGAATGGCATTATTTTATAGGCCACCTGATAATCCCAAACAATATGATGCAACTGTTTGTCCCAATCAGAACACTTATTATTTAGAAGCTTTGCCAATACTCTAGGTCTAGGTAAGGGGAAATTTGTCCATACGTCTTTGATATCTATGGCCTCTAGGTATTTTTTGTCTCACTCTATTTGTGTCTAATCTAATGTTTCTCTCACATTTGTATGCACAAAACTCACTTTTGTTCACTCTTAGTTCTTCTCTTTGTGAATACCTAGGACATGCGAGGATCTAGCCCCATGCTAACCATGAGAATCATTAGGCTTAATCTTTCAACCAAATTGATAGGCTCAACTTCTCCAGGAATGCCCAAAGATGATGCAAATGTGGATAAAGTCACCCTTGCACATCTTGTATAATCTGTACTATGGTCGAGTTATGAGATACCGCACCATGGCTGACATTTGCAATTAAAGTGCAAAATGATAAGAAGTGCCAAGATTGGCTCAACTATCCATACCTTACACCACCACATATCCCTTCAACGATTGCATATATGAGGGCCATTATCCATCATTGGTTCCCAATGTTACGTCGGATGACAAATGTTGTGGCTCACATGCAAATAAAGATTTTCAATATGATGTAGATGATGTTCAAAGTATTTAGGAAAATTAATGTGTTAGCATTCAAGGAGGATTAAGTCGACAGGAAATCATGTGATGAGCGATCCAAAGACAAGAGAGTCAGAGAAAAAACCCGAGTGGACTCAACAGGCAATGTATTCTATGCCAATTTGGCAATGAGTAGGATGAGCTATCATTTCCCTCCAAACAAACCTTTAAAAAACAATGATTTTTATCACTATCCCTCATTGTAATTATTTGTATTTGGTAGTTTCAACTCCATTTTGTTGAAGTCAAGGAATCCTTGAGGTTGAGGAGGTTGGGAGAACCCATGTATTAATTTTCATGATTTATAGAGGTCATTTGAGCCTCCAAAATAACTTAGGAACCTAACTTTTAACTAGGCCAAACACTAGGTCTGAACTAGTCCAAAGCTAGTCTAAATCTATAAAAGGAGATAGGGAGCTTATTTTTGAGGTGGGAATTTTTCATGAGATTGTATAAGAGTTATTCATTCTTTGTATCCCAGTCACATTATCACCTGTCACAATTATTTCATCTACATATACACATAAGTAGATAATTTCATCATGGACCTTTGATGAATAATGATGGATCTACATTGCTTGATTTGAACCATTGATCCTGCAAATATGTTACCAACTTGTAGCTCCAAGATCTAGGAGTTTATTCCATATGATATAGGGATTTCTTAAGCTTGCAAACATTACTAGGATAGTTAGAGATTTTATACCCGAGGGGGTTGTGACATATGTACTTCCTCACTAATCTATCTATTGAGAAAAACATTCTTCACATCAAGTTGAAGTAGCTTCCAATTCCTTGTGATTGCAATACTCAACAAGGTTCTAATGGTAGTTATCTTAGCCACATGTGAGAAAGTTTCTTCATAACCTATGACTTGTGCTTGAGCACATCCCTTAGCAACCAAACTGGCTTTGTACCTCCAAATAGATCCGTTTCTGCATCCTTGTACTTTCTTGTTGGTCTAGATAGAAATCAAATCCTATGTGTACGTCTCCTTTAGAGCTTCTATTTCCTCTCTCATGTCTTTCTTCCAATTAGGATTACCTTTGACTTCTTCATAAGTAGAGGATTCTTTTGAAATTGGATCTTTGGCCATATAGATGGTATGTTTAGTCACAAATGATGTATCATAACCATGCCTTTCACGTTGTCTCCTATCCCTTCTTGATTTCTAAGAGCATATTTGGAGCATTCTCCACATTTTTATATATGGCCTTCCCTCTTGATTTCTAGAGTTTTTAATCTCTCTCTTTATCCTCTTGTTCTTCTTCTAAATCACTTCTAGAGTCCTACACTTGTGCATCATTCTTACTATCTAATGGAAGAAAATCTATATCAAGGTCATAGGGTAGCTTTACCTTTTTCTTATTTGCTTCATAACATGACCTATGTTCTTCAAATAAAACATCCCTCTTTTTTGTGAATTGCATTGTATTTGGATTGTAAAATCTGTAGGCCGTTCAAGTCATAGCCAATGAACATAGACTTTGTCGCTCTTTCATCCAATTTCATTCTGATTTGTGAAGGTACATGCACATATGCTAAATAACTAAAGACCTTGCAATGATCTAATATAGGCCCTACCATTCCAAGCTTCATAGGGAGTCATACCTTCAAGAGATTTTGAAGAATTCTATTGAAAAGATATACTACAATAGACAATGCTTTTGCCCACAAGTAGTGTGGTAACTTTTCTACAAGCATAGTCCTAGTTGTCCCAACTAGGGTTTTGTTTCTCCTTTCAACAACACCATTTTGTTGAGGAGAGTAACTAGTGGTCACTTTTGTTTTGATGACTTTATTTTGTAGGTATTCATTAATTTTTTTGGAGAAATATTCTCCCCTGCCATCAAGTCTAAGCTTCTTCAATGACTTGCCAATGTAGTTCTCCACATGCACTAGATATCTTTTGAAGCAATCAAAGACTTAAATTTTATTTTTGATAAAGTATAAGATTTTCCATATATTGTGATCATCAAAATATACATAATACCTTGAGCCTAATAATGATGCTTCTTGACTTGGTCCCCACACATCTGTATGTAATAAGTCCAAGAGGTTGTTATGGATGTACCCTTTGTTGTGGTAAGGTTGTCTTTGTGACTTCCCAACCTGACAAGCATCACATCTATTGATCATATGTTGCTTTGAGATATTTTTTAGCCTTAGAACACTTTGATCCCTGCATATTTAATGTTCTTTCATTAACATGAGCAAGCCTCTTATGCCACACTTTTAGCTCACTTAGAGTTTATGACCCAAAGTTGTATAGAGTTACATTTTTTGTTTCTCCCACCTCAAATGTGAAGATTCTACCCTGTTTCTCACCTTTGAATATCCTTTTGAAGCCTTGGCATGGATCCTCAAAATAAGCTCCATGCTTGGTGAACCTAACCTGCAAGCCTTTTTCAACAATTTGACCTACACTTATTACGTTTTTGGTAATAGTGGGTACATAGAAAACCTTACTTAGAATGTTTGTTTTGCCATTGGAAGCCTTGAAATTTCAAATCCTTTCCACATTGTGTTTGGTATCATCTCCTATTTGTTCTTCATGTTTATGTCTAGGTTTCTCCAAATCCGATAGAAGAGCAATATTATCTGCAACATGGCTTGAACAAGTACAATCAATATATAATAAATTCTCATCGTCTTTACCTTCTTTGTGGCTCAAGCTCATTAGAAGTAATGAATCTTTATGTGATTGATCCTTTGAGTAATTGTCCACCTCCACCTCTTATATTTCCAAATCCACTTCTTCCTCCTCCTTTCCGTGTTCTTCCATTGAACTAACAATTTTGAGTGGTATGCTTTGACTTTTATAGGTGGCACAAGACTAAACTTTTCTTATCCCTTAGTCTTTTCTTGCTTTGCTCCTTTCTTCTTTCCTTTCCATTTACTTTTGCCTTCATAATTGGATTGGGAAATTTCTTCATCATTATCCACCTTTTTCTTTCCTTTATTCTTCTTGTCCTTCTTATCTATATAAAGCATAACTGTAGAATTACCTTGAAATGAGTTACATTCATTCATGTTATTGTTGGCCTCTTGCAAATTGAAGAGTTTGCCAAGAAATATGCTGAAGTCACATGTCTGCACGTCCATGATGAGATCATTGCCAGTTGTGAATGATTGGCACTGTTTATCGAACCGAATACTATTCAGGATATGCCTCATAATGGGTGCGTCTTCAATCAACTCTCCAATTGATGCTAATTGATCTGCAACCTCATTGACTTTGGTAATAAAAGTTTTTATTGTCTGCTTAGGTGTCTTCTTCATTTGATTGAATTCATTCCACAAGTAATTCTTCCTAGCTTTGGTGCTAGCAGAGAAGAATGTCTCGTCTCAAGTGCATCCAAAGTTTCTTATGATGTCTTAGAGCTTCTTATGTGTGGAAGCAAATAATCAGAGATAGATTTTAGAATGTAAGACCTATCTTGAGCATCTTGTGCTCACCATAATGCCAACCTTTTAGTTTCTTCTTGTGTAGGTCCTCCTTTGGATCTTGGTATAGGCATGACTTCATCACCCTTTACTACTCCATAGAGATTTCTACCTTGTGATAGGCTTCAATTATGATTTGCCAAGCAGCATGATTGTTCCTATCAAGCTTCTCCATCATGGAGGAAACCCATCACCCATTTTGAAGATAGTAGAAATTGGTTGTTCTAAGTAATGAAGTTTGGTTCAAGTAGACAACATAGAACCTACCCTTTAAGTCTTGGAAGCTTTGGTTGACATTATAGCTTCAATTCATTTCAGTAAATCACCTCATGTTCTTTGTAACATCCATATGAACAAGGTGGTGTAAAATAGACTACTTGCACATGAAGCAACTATGAAAGAGTTTCTATGTATGGATGGAAGATGCTACTTAAAACACTTAGTACTCACAACCTATTTATAATTGATCAAATTCCTCTTAAAGGATAATGCATTATAGAGTTAAGAATTTATTATGTACTAGAGTACAACTAATTAACAAAGCATGATCCAATTATGATCTTAATACTCACAAGTGGTCATCCTGACTTTTTATAATAACTGACCCCGAGAGAGAAAATGAGCTCTATCTCATAGTAGAAGAATCCAAATAAAAAGCAATTTTTTTATTAATAAAATTATACATTGATATCTTTAGAATCAATCCTTATCCTTTGGCATTGGGGTTCTAAGTAGAGAGAATCAAGCTCTGCAAGTCTACCGATTTTGGAGAAGGTGATGTAGAGAAGGGGCAATGAGCAAGAAGATGGTTCAAACTTGATTGTATTCACTTCTCCTAATAGTCCAAGTGTGTAGAGTGATTATATACACTCATATAAGTTCCTTGTGATGTTCCATGAATCCCAGATACCAATTTCATCTCATAAATCTCAGGGGAATGAGTTTGTTGTGATGTATTCTCTTCTCCTACAAGCTAGGAAATGAATTAGAATATCACATCTAATTCTCAATTGATTGAATGTTGGTGGGAAAATCCAACCACTTGAATTGTGGCCTAAGGGCTTCTATTACAACCTTGAATAAGAAATAATGATATGGTAGATAAAGAATTGTTCAAATATGTAAATATAGAAAGGTGCATATGAGGCCATATAATTTTGCCACATGAATAAAGTTCGTTTCAAGAAATAAACTTGATTGTCCTTGATGAGAAATTTAAATTCCAAGCATGTTGAAAGCTTGTTTGTTCTAATAGTTCCCTAAGGGATGATGTTTTGATGGGTGGGATGGATGGTGGTGTGTCCCTTGAGGATGGATCTCCTGGACAAATTCAATGGGGCAAGAACATTAATGGTCTGGCCTTGGTTGGGCTGAAGTCTAACCCAATACATGTTGTATCATGCGAGTGGTGGATTGGTTAGGAAGTTAAGAGCTTCTAGAATGCACACTACTTGAGTCAATGAATAGTCTCGATGAATGCATCATCAAATCCGCTATTATAGAGCTCTTGTTGTAGTAGTGCATAAATCTATTCGTCATTCATCCCTATGATTTGATACTACTTCAATGGTGCCATATAGGCATTGAAGACTTGTAATATACGTGGATTGATTGGTTTTGAAGCCTCTTTCAATGTGCCTTCGCTCATCCTTCTTGTCATGTTGGTCTGTAGTTCTTTCTTCCTCTTGATCAGTTAATGGGCTTCTGTCATCTTCTTGGTCAGTCCTGGTTTGTCCCTCTTCATGGTCCATCTAGGAACCAAGGTAACTGGATCTTTCATATTATTGTGATACATAATGCATGTATGAAAATTGGATTTTTTTTGTGCAATGGATCAGGAATATCAAAGTCAAGGGTGGTTGCAAAATCTTTGTGGCTGTGTCTGATACTGGAAAACCAAATCCTTTAGAAGTTGTAACTTTAGTCTGAGCTATGGTCAAAAAACTATCTCACAAGCCTTGAATCTATATTCAAAGAGCTACTATTATCATAGACATATAAATAGGGGCCTTTGTATGCATTCTGATATTGCATTCAAACCACCTTATTGGACAAATTCAAACACGTCAAGTATTCTAGCATTGGACCAAGTAGTCTGATTAGTCTAGCCTTGTCCAAGTAGTCCAAGTGGCCCAACTGGTCCAAGTAGTCTAAATAGTTCAAGTAGCCCTAGGTAAATCTAGGTTGAAAAATTAGTCCAACCTTGTCCAATTAGTCTAGAAATTCTAGGTGGACTAGGTATTTCAACCTCATTTAAGTGGTCTAGCTAGTCCAAACGGTCTATCCAATTAGTCTATCCACCATTGATGGAGTTGAATCACCCATGATGTATCAAATATAGACATAAATATCAATAACTTTTGAGTCTTTCAAAAGCATACAAGAATTATCATCATAGAGCAAAGAAGAAGCTTGCATATGCTTGGAGAGAGAGACGATGCATACTACCTCTTTGCTTCCACTAGGGCTATACTTGGAATCCACACTTGTGGTGTCTTATCTTTGACAACAAGATCCTTTCAAAATATTCTCCTATCCAAACTTGTCGGTGACGCCAAGAATGCATTAAAAATTTATTATCTCAAATACTTATGCCTTTGCTGAAGTCACCCCTTGTGACTTCAAAGTATATATTGATATATATTCTTGTGTAGGAAACATGGTCATTGAAGGGTAACAAGTGGTCCTATAAGAATAGTGGGTCAGTGGATATGAGGACTTTCAAATAACAAACATCATGGAAAAGTCAAGGCCATTATGGGAAACTCATGATGGCCCCATGCCTTGCAACTAAGTTAGTTCTCAATCATCTTACCATGTAGCACACTTTGTTGCTCTTTCCTTATCACATGCTTCGTTGAGATATGCTCCATCACATTTGGGTGCTAAAATAGAGAAAACCAATTCCATTTGGCCAATCACTTCATCGACCATGTTGTCTGAAAAAGTCAAAAAGATCAAAATACCATCCACTTTGTTGCACTTTCCTTATCATATCCTTCCTTGAAATATGCTCAATCACATTTAGGTGCTAAAATAGAAAAAAACCAGGTTGATTTGGACTTGTGTTGTATGAGGACCATTCCTTCGTAATCAAATGAACTAAGAACCTAACTAGCAAACTCACACTAGGGAGAGAGATGCACGTTTCCACCCAACCAACCCCAATATATACCTCTCAATTTAAGGGGTAACTCACTCTCGAGAGGACATGTGTACCTTCGATCACATGGGTTCCAAAGGTGATCACATGGGTTCCCAAGGTGATCACATGGTTTCCAAGCTTGGGAAATCACATGCCTTCTAAAAGAAGACCCTCCAATCACTCACATACAAGTAAAGTGGCTAGGATTAGCTTCCAATGAAGCCTAAGGTACTCAACCTTAGAGAATCAAACTTAAGGTTTAAGACCCTTCAAATTGGGGTAAATAAATAATAAATCCCAAGCGTTTCACATGTAGAAACTCAAGGGTTCTACACCCACCAACTAGCTATACAACACTCCCCTCCTTAAAAGCACACTCTTAAAAGCATTTTCATCCTAAAAAATGAGTGGAGATATATATCTTGGGATAATTCCCCTATGCCCCATCATCATTCTCATTGATTATGGTCTTCATCTCTCTAATTCACCTCTTTATTCCAAAGGGTGCATCCTATCATGACTGAATCTTGAAAGAGAAGAATCCATGTGTGGTATGATTCATGCTGCCATCATTCAAAAATCCGTTTGGTTTTGCATATACAAAACTAAATCAAGTGCAAAATATGGGTAGGTAAGGGTTATAATCAAAAGCACAACATTGATTATGAAGAAACCTTTGCCCATATTGCAAGGTCTACCACCAAAATAGTTATTCTTGCATTAAGTGCACACCTCGAATGCCCCATTTACCAACTCAACATCAAAAGTGAGAGAAGATGTGTCCATGCTTAGAGAGTCCTACCTTGGACAAAAATATTCTTCCAAGATCTTCTCCTATACAAACTTGCAAGTGATGCCAAGTATGTGTCAAGAAATAATTATCTCAAGAAATTATGCAATTACTAAAGTCGCCCCTTGTGACCTCAAAGTATATATCTATATATTCTTTTGTAAGATGCCCAAGGGGGCTTATATAGACCCTTGGGAGGCAATAACGTAACCCCAACTCTATTCTAAAAAATATGTGCATGTCATACAGCTCATGGCAGGATAATTAAGGTAGTGTGCAGATCATACTGCTCATGGTAGGGTAATGAATACGCATCGAGGCCTCTACAACAACCATTCCAACCTCTTTTTTCTTTGCCTCTTTTGTAGGTAGTTTTGGATAACCCTTTATGATATGATCATTTCCTTTATAGTATTTGCAAAACTTTTTTGCTTTTTTATTTTTTTCTCATTTTTGTCTTTAGTTTTTGACTCTATAGAATTATGAGATTTTTGCTTAGTAGTAGATGAGCTCCATTTACATTTTCCTTTTTGACTAGATAAGAAAGCTTGATGTGCAACACACATAATGGACCTATTTTTCCTAGACTGATATTCCTGCAATAAAATAGAGACCAACTCCTCAAATATAAAGCATTTTGATTTCCTTTCAAGTGAACTATCTGGAAAAAATTCATATGCAGAAATCAATTGCTCTTTCAAATCTTTGATCTTTGTAAAAAAAATGTCCATAAAATCTCCTTCATTCATATGATCACTCTCTAGTTGTTTTCAGAGGTAAGCAACATGAGCCTCATTTCTTACTTGGTATAAAGTGGTAAGTATACCCCTAGCATCCTTTGCTATTTTGCATAAGCAAATATGAGGAATAATGGCACGCTTGATAGGCAAAGCTATCAATGAATGTGCCTGAGCATCTCTGCCATCCCATCAAAGTTGTCCTATAGTAGGTGTAGTGGGAACCACAACACGAGTAGGAACTTGAAGATTGTCATCTTCAATGATATCTGCATCACCTTCAAGAACTATATTTGCAAATGTAGTAGGTTTTTTTTCAACACCCTCCACAATATTCCATATTCCTTTTGCCACCAATACGTGACACATCATATATGCCCATAATGGATAATTAGTGCCTCCAACTTCTCCTCAACACCCAACATATGGAATACAACATTTCTTTCAGTCATGGCCACTGACTAAAATACCTTGATGCACAAAAATGATTGCATCTCAAAATATTGAACATAACTACCCTGAGTGGAGCTCTGCTAAACTTGTAACAGACTTCAAGGGGCTTGTATTGAAAAACCAAAATGTGTATATATATTTTGTACAAAAGGATGAAATTGCCTACACAACCATTGTGATAGTGTGTTCAAAGGACCAAACGAGCTCATATCAAATTTTGACATCACGTAGTGAAGCTATTTTGAACTCCTGATCAACCTGAGTATGCTCACCAATTTTCATGCAATTTTGAGATTGTGATTGGACTTGTGTCGACGATACCCTAGATGAAGCGATGACCTTCTCTGATACCAATTGTTGGAGTTTGAGGTCTACAGAAGCACGCGAACATCAAAAGGAAGAAGAAGAAGCTTGGAGCACAACACACAATTCTTAATGTATTACCAAGTGATTGTAAAAAGATAAGTGATTTAGGATTATAGGTGTATATAAGCCATGGAAAAAAACCTCCTAAAGAGGGAAAAGTGCCCCAATGGTCCTAAGTGTTTTCACACACATCATTAATGAAATACATCAATAGGAAATCCTTTTGTCATATAAGATAAGACATGCAACACCCAAGAATGTTAGAAACATGGATTCGTGCCTCAAGTTTAACCACCATATTATGTGGACTTTCAAACTCACGAGAATCAATCTAGTATTCTCCATAAACCCTCTTGCACTTTTTAAGGACTTTGCACTTAAAGTATGCATGCGTAGAGGGCCCAATTCATGACCTTGCACTTCGACACAAATTAGTGTTATTTTTATTTTTATTACCTCTTATCACATGAATTGTGGATAGGTCCACAAAAATGACCTTGCACTTGGACTTGCACTTGGACACAAGTGAGTGTTATTTTTATTTTTATTACCTTTTATCATATTTTTATTACTTCTAGTAAATACATGTAGTTGGACACGCTAGGCAGTAGTTCTTGCCTTAGGACAAAGCATCCTTGTATGGAAAAAGTAGGGCTATGCACAATGGGAGGGTGCCCTGAACATGTAAATAAACCGATGAAACCGTAATCCATTAAAAAATTACGAATCATACATCTTCTAGCTCTCACAAGGGTGTTATAAAGAACAATGCTCAAAGACTCACAAAGAGCTTACAAGAGCTATACAAAGATATTCAAGAGAGTGTTTCAGCATGGTTGCTTCATAAACATGCATACACCAAATTATTATAAATGAAAAAGCTATCTCACAAGCCTTGAAACTTTATTGAAAGAGCTACTACTATCATGAACATATAAATAGGGGCATTTGTATGCATTCCTGTTACTAAATCAGGTCCAAACAACCATGTAGTCTAGTAGTGGACCAATAGTCCAAGCAATCTAGCCTCGTCGATGTAGTCCAGGCAGTTGAAGTAGTCCGACTGGTCCAAGAAGTCTAGCTAGTCTAAGTAGCCCTAGCTAGTCCATGTTGATGAAGTAGTCCAGGCTTGTCCAAGTAGTCTAGATAGTCTCGGTAGACCAAGTAGTTTAACCTCATCTACGTGGTCTGGCTAGCCCATCCCGTCTACCCACCATCTGTGGCGTTGAGTCACCTTCAATGTAGCTTACCTATATGCTTCGAGTGAGAGAAGATGGTTCCATGCTTGGAGAGTCCTACCTTGGATAACAAGATTTTTCCAAGCTCTTCTCCTATACAAACTTGCAAGTGATGCCAAGTATGTGTCAAAAAATCATTATTTCAAGAAATTATGCGATTGCTGAAGTCACCCCTTGTGAGATCAA
Source organism: Ceratopteris richardii (assembly GCA_020310875.1). NCBI lineage: Eukaryota > Viridiplantae > Streptophyta > Polypodiopsida > Polypodiales > Pteridaceae > Ceratopteris > Ceratopteris richardii. Next base: position 116,308,786 of record CM035428.1, read on the forward strand.
AGTATATATCTATATATTCTTTTGTAAGAAGCCCAAGGGGGCTTACATAGACCCTTTGGATTCAATTACGTAACCCCAACTCTATTCTAAAAAATATGTGCATGTCATACTGCTCATGGTAGGGTAATAAGTGGCCCTACAAAGATAGTTGGGGACTAAAGCTAAGGATTTGCAAATAACAATGGTCATGGACAAGCTAAGGCCATCGTGGAAAATTCATGACGGCCCCCATGCCTTACAATTTAATTTAGTCAGTTCTAAATCATTTGAACGCTTAGCTCTTAGTCATCCAAGGATTAGAATTGTCCTCAATCATCCATCTCTATCTTGACAATCATATGAGATCCCTTAATTATGCCCAAGCCATTACTCAGGCACATATGACCTAATCCCATCCATTTTGTTCCTCTTTCCTTCTTAATTGCTTTCCTTGAAATATGCTGAATCACATTTGGGTGCTAAAATAGAAAAATAAAAAATCGAGGTCCATTTGGTCGACGATTTGGCCGACGATTTGGTCGACCATGTTGACGAAACTAGTGGGCAAGGTAAAGCAATTATAGGTTTCTTTAAAATTTATTTAATTCATTTTTTCCTTTTTGATGCAGGTACAATGTATATGGTGGGGGACGACGTTAGAGGCATAAATTAAGGCGAATGAGGTAGAAATGTAGACATATTGGTCCCCCTTAAATAAAATAAAAATAAGAAAAGTGTCCTAGGTCGCCCCTTTGGCTGAACCATGGTTGACCAAGGTTTTCCATCATAAGTCGACCAACGTCAACCAAGATGGTTGACTAAAGTTGACCCCGTTATGGTTAGCCAAATTCAACCAAAATGGTAAGCCTTATGTCAACCTATATGCAACATTTCTTTGCTTTCTTCTTTCTATTGTAGGGGATTCAAAGGGACAGCTGAAGCTCTTCTAGGTGGAGGGATGAGCATGAGGTGATATGCAAGGTAAGGTGAACTAAAAAAAGGAGGAGTTAAAGAAAGGATACAAATAGAGAGGAGAAGAGAGAGGTATGGAAAGGAAGGTAGAGCGAGTAAAAAGAATTTGAAGAGAGGGCTATATGCAAGAGAAGAGTTGCGCATGAAGATTGGGGATGAATATACTTTTTTTTTTTAGATGGAGGTTCGACCGAGGCATACTCCTCTAGGCTTTAACTTTGAAATTGTAACTCTACAAGGAAGGGCATAGTGTCCATGGGAACCCCCTTATCCCACATGCACAAGGGTTTACATAGCTAGGTTGAACTACGGTCACAACTACCACGAAGCACGACAAACAATGGCACATCAGCCACAAGATACAACTTTCCATGTTAAGCATGTCCCTTACATGGTGCCGGTGGGGGTTGAATCCTCGCCCCCGCCTCAAGAGACAAGAGGCCCAACCACCCAGACAAGCGGCTTAGGACATGAATATACTTCCTAGTGAGCAAATGAATTACATTAATACAAGATTCATGGATAGAGCATGGATTTGGGTGCAATATTTGCCATCTTTTAAAATTTTTAGATTCTTATTATCTCAAATAAAGAAAACGGATTCCCTGAACGGGGTAATTAAAAGGCGTGGAAGATGCCTCTTCGTACCTACCAATAATCCTAGCATCGTCGTCCTCCTCTATGCCCTAGTCCCAGTGGCGAGCGCGAAACCCCCAGCGTCCTCGTCCTCCTCTATGCCGTAGTAACAGTGGCGACGATAAGTCTTTCTAATTGTCGTTTCTCGCCATTATTGTTGATAGTCTGGTTGAGAAGGGTTTATCTCTAAGGCAATGTTATGAGAGTCAGAAGTGGAACCTTCCAGTGAAAGAGAGACCGGCTGTGTTTGCGCGCGCGCGCAGAGAGAGAGAGAGAGAGCTGCCACAATCCTGTGAGAGCCAGAAGCGTAAAATTTACAGCTACACGAAATACGAAAGGGAACCATCTGTTTCTGAGCAGAGAACACGACCAGAGGTGAGGAGACAGATTCGGAAGATGAAATGAGGTTGCTATGACAGTAGAAAAGCTTGTTAAGTGGAACCTTCCAGTGAAAGAGAGACCGGCTGTGTTTGCGCGCGCGCGCAGAGAGAGAGAGAGAGAGCTGCCACAATCCTGTGAGAGCCAGAAGCGTAAAATTTACAGCTACACGAAATACGAAAGGGAACCATCTGTTTCTGAGCAGAGAACACGACCAGAGGTGAGGAGACAGATTCGGAAGATGAAATGAGGTTGCTATGACAGTAGAAAAGCTTGTTGATGACTGTATTTCGACGACAGGAAGCAGACATAGATCGAGAATAGAGAGGACATGGGAGATACCCAAGGGAACATGACGTCTCGGGAAAGGGTGCTGAGGGCGTTACAGCAGAAGTACCTGTATCCGAGTAACGCAGCAATCAACTTGTTGATGAGGGTAGTAGAGGGTGAGGGGGAGAGCGCGCACGAGAGGCTCAGGAATGCGGCGGTGGCGGACGATGATTTCTGGCTGCCGGCCGAAAGGAATGGATTGCCGAAGAGTTTACCGTCAACCATTTTCGTACCGGCGCTGTGCTGGTCGGATACGCTGTTTGAGGAGCTGGAGACGAAGCTTCCAGGTCCACTTTATATGCGTTGCGAGCAGGCGTACGTTACCGCCACGGCGCTGCTGCCCGTAAAGACTTACCAGACCGTTGCCAACGGACGCCATGCTATACGTAAGCGGCTGAGTAGATTTTTAGACATTGGAGGTGGAGGGGGAGGCCTGTGCAGTCCGTTGATTTTCGAGAACGCTTGCCGCATTCTTTACCACCTCAATCTCTGTGCGCGCTACGTCAACCTGCACAACGATGTGCTGCAATCTCTCTACCCGCACCTTCTGCGCATCGGCATCAAGGATCGGGACATTCATTTAGCGGCGCTGATAGACGTCATCTGGGTGACGGTGGAGTCCTTCCATTGTTCCCTTCAGGCTGTATACTCCGCCATCGACAATGCTGTACCAGATGCATCGGCGTAATCGTTTGTATATCTGTGTGTTTTAGTAGCTCCCCATATGTATGCATATGCGCCATCGAGGACGACATATTTTCTTTCTCACCATTATCTCTGCATATAACTGTATGCATGTGCTTCTGTGCATGTCTGCGCATCTTTCTCTCCAGATTCGTATGCAAGCATATGCGCATATGTTTCTGTGTAAATCTGAACTACTGTCTATGTTCTGTATACCCCTCCATGTATCTGCATTCCTTTCGCTTTCTCCCTTAACCTCTCCCCGTATGACTAGATATGCATATGGTTCTGCGTATCTCCGCGCATCTCTCCATATGTCTGCATATGCGTATGATTCTCAGCATTCTATAGTCTGCATCTGCCCGCGGATGTCTCCATGTGTCGTAATATGTGTGTAAATTTCAGCATTTACCTATCATTTGTGTATGTCGAGTATCTCTTTAACGTGTGCACATGCATATACTTCTGTGCAAAACTCGGTCCTGCGCGGGACCTTCAGAGGCGATGGCGGATCTGAGATCCTCTACGCACAGGCACGCTGTAGATATCCTCATAAGCGTATGCTTTTGGGGATGTCTGCGCATCACTGCACAAGCAGTTCATGCTCTAGGTTTCCTCTGAAAGCTGACAAGGTCTGTGAAGAAGACAATATATCAGCATTGAGTACATGATGAATCATGATTCCATGAGAGTAGCTGTTAGGTGTCCTGCTCACAGGATCAACTTCGCGCTTTCATGTATGATTACCACATTTTTTTTTCTCCTTCATCACCGTATCATGGATGTACCAGTTTCAACGTTGACGCAGCACAAATATGGCCTATAGCATTTATACCGCAAGTGAAGGTCTGATAGTCTTAAGTGTTAGGATGGATATGAGAGACGTACAAACGGATAGAGCAACATGATATTCAGGAGCCCCATGGCCATTGGGACTGTTTGGTTTTTTGTGATCTGTATGCATGATAATGTTGTCAAAGCAGCTGATGGCCATTAATGAAATTGTTTGCTTTTTTGTGACAGCATATGCATGATAACGTTGTCAATGGACTCGTATCATACTGTCAAGCCAAGTATATTGAGATTTACTGCTGATTTGAATTATAAGGAAAGTCATTGTTGAAGAACTAAACTTAGAATGTGTGAAGTCCACATATTGAGATGCATGTCTCTTCACCAACATACTTTCAAAAGAAAAGCTAACTTGCTTTAGTATGCACTCGAGCACTCGGATTATGAGAGGTAGAAACGACCAGTACTAATATCTTTTTTTAACGTATTTGCCCTAGTTTTTAATATTTTTGTATTTGAAGTCAAATGGATTATTCAGTTTGGAGATACAATGCAAAGGATGTTTTTGAAATGTAACTTCTTTAAGACTCTTGATTTATTCCCTGTCATCTTTAACATCCGTTGCCTTAATCTGGAGGCTCTAGCATATATACTACCACCTTAATTACGTTTTTTTCTTTGTTACGAGTGTGACTTGCTAGGGCGTGGATGGAATAATAAGTTACTTTCAAGCGCTCATGTGCTCTGATTATAATCGAAGATGGAAAATCAGTCCAAGACCTAGTAAATCAAACATCTCAGTAAAATAGATAGATATCAAAATTTACCTTGTTATGTCCGGGCCTGCATAGCCTAGTGGCTGATGCATTGAAGCCGTGGGAGGAAGTCTTGAGTTCAAGTCTTGGCTGGACATGTCCATGAGATTCTCATGATGAATGCTTCTACCTTACGAGGTTGGGTGTATGAGTGTGTATTTTCAATTCATTGTACTCTAAAAAAAAAAGCCTTGTTATTATCAACGAATTTGGTGGTAAATTATAGTCGTAAACGAAAACCATAATGTTTACAACATAGTATTAGCTTAAATGTTCTAAAAGGCACATAGATAGCTAAACCTATCCAGCTACTACACAACATACGAATAACTTCTCAACATGGAAATTTTCTTGAGTTCGACTCAGAAAAAATTGGCATTGCAGGCTCCAAACATACTCACTAGCAAATATGAAAATTACCTTGTCATTACCAACGAAGATGGTGGTTAATTCTAGTGCAGGACCCGGTATGCCAAACATATCCAGTAATAGATATGAAAATTACCTTGGAAATGGCTTCCTAAAGAGCTGTCATTGCAGTCTCTATTTTCCTTAACCAAAAAGAGACTCTTCACAAAATAGAAAAAAAAAGTCCAATCTTTGGCACTTGGATATCAAAACTCTTACTTCAGTCATTTGGGAAAAGCATGTAAATCAATCCATACTCAGAATCCATACGAAGTAAATAGAATCTCGGATCCATGGATCCCATGTATAAAAAAGGAACCTTTCTATACCATGCTAACGATTATAACATCGATTCTGGATAATTTTGTACTTCACTTAAGAAGTTCAAAGTTGAATCTTTGGTCATATGTTCCATATCTGATTGGCAGATGCATAAAGTTGATCACATGGGACTTCTTTTTTATTTTTTAGTTTTAAAGGAAGTTTGGCACGAATAAGTTTGAAATTAATTGAAAGTGCAAGTAAGACACGTCTAGTACCCATGGGATCAATCCCACATATCCTACAAAGAAGGGGTTACTAGAGACTTGTCACGACCAAGATTATCAAGCCCGAAGGTCCACTAGGGTTGAACTTGGGAAGGGATGGCCCTAATGCCCAACACGGATCCTATTTTAGATGAGCCCGAAGGTCAAAATTGTAGTCCACTTGGCCTTGGGGGACTTTCAACTGGTTAGTAACGTAACATTATAGAAATATCCTTTATCATTATTTATTTCATATAAATTGGAGGTACATGATGTAGTGGTAAAGGTATACTGGAACTTGGAATGTCCTATTGATTGACTTGATGTTAGCTCTTGAAAGAAGGGGTTCAAGGGGAGAATGGCTTTTGTCTCTTGGGTGTGTGAGTTTTTCTTTCAAATTTCAAACTTAATGAAAGAGTAGATCAAAGACCAAATGAGAATTTCAAAATTGAACATTTCAGACAAGAAGTTCAAAATTGAATATCTGACATAAGAAGTATTGGTCATGTTCTGCATATATAAGTCAGACATGCAACTGATTTAAACTTAGATTATGCATAAAATTGATCACAATGGTAATGTGACATTAAAGCCATATTATATTCATCGTCAAAAAATCCGACTATAAACCCACATACATTTTGGTGTAGAATTAGGTTGATAATCTCAATCCCGAGTGTGTATACTATAAGATAATTTTATGTTCTTGTAACGCAATGCAATGTCTTAAAATAAGTGCTTAAATTTGCTAGAAGACGAACATTTCAAGCTTGAAACCAACACCACATATCTCATCAAGAACAATGAAAGCATATCATCAAAATTGATAACAATCAAAAGAGGTAGTTGAATATGCTGGTATATACAAGATCGTTTTGTGGGTATTTTGGATACTATGTGGTACAGTTTTTGCACAATGGAGATCGTTGCCTGAAGCCATGCAGTGAACGTTTCAATCTATGCACTTTCTTTTAATGACATTTGGTACGTACACCTTGTCCAAGTCTGCGTTCAAGAAATAGTCTTGATGTCCAAGCAATGACAATGTTCTATACTCTGTATGTTGCCAACGTACAGATGATCCCACATAGCGATCTTATATGTAAAGGCAAGGTGAAATGCTGCGTGCATGAAAACTTGTTCAAACAGAAAATGAGTTATTGTACCAGAAGACAATACAGAGCTATTGGCTGCGCACAAATGTAAGGAAAACTTAAAACAACAGAAGTAAACAATCGGTCTAGATATGGAAAACTATACGAGAGCATACAATGAGGAGTAAGACTTGATATCACAAGCATTTGAGGTGGGTTGTAAAAGCATTTGAGATCTAAAGTCATGCTGTACATGTTTCGAAGGAACAAAAGGTCATAGAATATAGAGAGGTAGAAAAATCAAACAGAGATGGATACTGAAAGTCATTGGCATTGGACAAGCATTGTCAAACTGGAGGTACGAAATAAAAAATTGATCACCCATTGGAAATGTTGAGAGCCCATTTCAATGCTAAAAACCCATCTAAATACTTTACTCTGGAGGGATCAAGGATTGTAGGAATTCCGAAAATTTCCGAGGGATGATATATGAGAGATGAATTCATCATAATCATATAGATCACAAGGAAACATCATTTCGCAAATCGCATGATATTCGATTTTGATTTTTCTTTAGACATTGAATACTAGATTCTGGACATTTTGATTTTTCTCTAGACATCGAATACTACAATTGCTAGCTCGCTAATGTAGTAAAGCTTTGTAGGTGATTTTAAGGGAGCTTTAATCATAAAAAGTATTTGTTGGAGCTAAAAAGCTTGACAAATCTGCAAATAGAAGTGTTTAGTATATCGCCCTTGACGGGTGGAATATCTCAATGGGGTAATGTTTTCTGTGCCATAAGACAAGAGCTTAGAAAATGAAAGAGAAATAGAAGTTTGAGTCCTAAGATGTGGAAGAGACACCGATATAGTTAGAGCTAGAGTAGCGAGGAGGGAGAACTTCTCTAAATATTGAGAGCACCCAAAAGGTATCAAAGCAAATAAAGAGTTACCTTCAGCTTGGGATTATGTACATACTAGGAAAAAATATGTTGTCAGGATCTTGCTCATGCACAAACAGAGGTTACAAACACATAAAACACACAGAAAAATAGATGCAACAAGAGACGAGACAGAACGCAAGATTGGGTGCAATCTCCCCCCATGCACTCTGTTTGACAGTCCACAAAGTGCATGTATTTATAGGAATTTTGATTACGTCGAAAAGAGTGGTTACATGAGAGCGGCTTCGAAAAGCAAGCGTGAAACTAAAAGTTGGTAACTTTTACAGAAAGCCATTGCTTTCAATAACAGAAACTACGGTCTACAACGACCCTTATTCTAACCATTACTTTTCTAACTGTTTCTAACAATAGAACCTTCTATGCATAATATTTAATCGGATTATTGATATCCGCCCTTTGACGCTTTGCACGCTCCTCATGAACCTTCAGCTGCTATATCAAAAACATAAAAAACACATTAATACATCAATAATTTAACACTCTAACAATGCATTGTTCGATAATAATTTAACACTCCAACAATGCATTGTTCAACATATTCCATTTTACAATCCAACAATGCATTGTTCAACATATTCATGTTACACTCCAACAATGCATTGTTCAACATATTCCATAAGTTATAACATGCCCCTCAGTTGAAAAAGCAACTGATCTCAGTTGATAAAATAATAAACATGGATGGCGAGTCACATGTTTCATCACTGAATAAAAAAAAATAGGCATGTGCCATGTAAAAACACATGCATGGAAATATTCATGGAGCTTGTTACATTAATGTGTTTGTGTATGATATGCAGAAATTAAGAGGTCATAATGAGGTGTTAATTGTGTTTTATGTATCCATTGACATTCTTCAATAGAGTGATTTTTTGTACTTAACCAAATATCGATGATATTGAGTACCTGTGCGTGTAGTAGTGACATCACGATCAATGATTTTCTCAAGAACTAAGATTTCAGATTGTTCTTCAATCAAAGGAGCGTCATCAAGAAGTGGAGCAAGTGGTAAAGTTCCTTTAAATGGTTTAAGTAAACTAATATGAAAAAAGTTATGAATAGTCCAATGAGATGGAATATCTAATCAAAATGAATTATCATCATTAATTTTTTCTATAATGCGAAACGGTCCATAATAGCATGGTGCAAGTTTAATTTTAGGATGCTGTAAAATATTTTAAGACGTCTTTTAATGATACGCAACCATACAAAATCATTTTTCTTGAATTCTTTGGCTAATCGTTTAGTATTGATATTACGTGTATATCGCTCTTGACTTTTCCTAATGTGCTCGTGAACATCATGAAGTATAGAAATGTGATCTTGAGCAATAGAATCAGCCATCGGAATGTCGGTTTGGGTGAGGGACATGGGAGTGGGAAGCTTTTTACCAAAAACAATTTCAAAAGGTGCACGACCTGTAGTGGTGTGTGCAGTGTTATTGTAAGAAAATTGAAGCAATGGCAACTTTTCATCCCAGTTATTAGGATTATCTAATGAATAAATAACAATGCAATAAATCAAGAATAGTACTATTTGTAGCCTCACTTTGTCCATTACTTTCAGGATGAAATGCAGAACTAAAATCTATTTTAGAACCAAAATGTTGAAATAAGGCAACCCAAAAATGATTACAAAATCTAACATCACGATCAGATAACATTACTTTAGGAAATCCATGATGTGGGAAAATGCATTTAATGAATAATTTTGCAGCTTGAGGTGCAGTCAAAGTTTTTCTACATGGAATGAAATATGCATATTTACTAAACCTACCAACTATTGTTCAAATCATATCATCTATAACTCTAATCTTTTTCGGATCCACATGCACACTGTCACTTGAAATAATATGTCCTAAATATTCTAGCTTACGTTGAAAGAAGTAACTCTTTTCAGGATTAGCATAAAGTGTCTCGTAACAAATGAAAAACTGTTTCAAGATGTTTTTCATGTTCACTATCATTCTTACTGTAAATCAGTATATCATCAAAGAATACAAGAACAAAAGCTTGGTAATCAAGAAAAATATTGTTCATCATTCGTGCAAATGTAGCCGGGCCATTGGTAAGTCCAAAAGGCATTACCATAAATTCATAATGGCCGGTTTGAGTTCTAAATGCAGTCTTAAAAATATCACTTTGTGTCATACGAATCTGATGGTAACCCGATTTAAGATCAATTTTACTAAAGACACGAGCTCCTCGTAACTTAGCGAAAAGATCATCTATTCGAGGAATAGGATATCTATTCTTTATTGTGATCTTGTTAAGAGCTCTATAATCAATGCACATGCGATAAGTTTTATTCTTCTTCTCTACTAAGAGAACTGGTGCTCCAAATGGGGAGGAACTAGGCCTTATAAGTCCTTTCTGTAGTAGGTCTTTTACTTGGTTTTCTATTTCTTATTGGTGTAGTGGGCCATGTCTATAAGGTGCTTTATGAGGAGGAGAACTACCAGGGACTAAGTCTATGCTATGGTCAAAGGATCCTCAAGATGGTGGTAGTTCAGAGGGATACTCATACATAAAGCAATCCTTATAAGTACTCATGAAAGGTTTATATGCATCAGGAAGTGTATGAGTATACTCATTGATGACATTGACAAAAACAATGCATGAGTTGAATCCTTTCCTAAATGTACGCTTTACTTGAGTGTGACTAATCAATGGAAATGGCTGGAAATCATGTCGTGCAGACAACGTAATGATTTGACCTTTGAATTCAAAGTTAAAGGTATGCGTATGGTAGTCAATGCATGGGTTATAATGGTGACAAAAAGGCATACCTAGTATAACATTGTAAGATTGCAAAGGTGCAATTAAAAATGTTCGTGAATCAACATATGGGCCTATGCTAATCATAACATCTTGCACTTCTCGTGTTACATTATAACGACTACCTTGAAATGCAGCTTTAACTTTATACAAAGAAGGAAACGTTTGTAATTGAAGTTCTTGTACTAATAAATGTGAAATGAAGTCATGTGAACTACCATCGTCGTGTAGAATTTTAACTAGTTTGTTATTTATTGTACCCTGCATGCAAAGTAGAGAGTGAAGAGAGATATCATTACCCAAGGTACTTAAGTTCTTCTCCAATGCTTCCTCTGTCCAAACAGGAGGAATTTCTTCATTATGGACCTCCATGTTATGCAATTGAGCTATAGCCGGTTTCATGTGAAGAGGTTGCAATCTGCACCTTATTTTTGTATGTCCAGGTTTACCACAATTCCAGCAAGTGATTCGTGGTCGCTTCTGTTGGGCATCCACTGCTGAAGTTTGAAGGGTAGGTGGTTTGCTTGGGTGGAGAGATGAAGCAACAGGTGGAGTTGAGTAATTGGATTGTGGAGGACGATGAAAACTAGGGTAAGATGGGGCATTAAAAGTACACTTCATAGGAAATTTAGGTTTAACATAAAGTGGTTGTTGGCATGGTTGTTGTATACGGATTGCCTTGGTTATGTAATGGAATTCTTTTTCTGCATCATAGGTGAAAGATATAGCCTCGTTGAGGGTTGTAGGTCGTAGGGTGTGAAGCTTAGCTTGGATTCCCACCTCCAAACCATCTTCGTATTTTTGCTGCAAGATATCCTCCGGTACTTCTTCAAGCATTCGAACAAGTAGTAAATTTTGCCAGAACTGCTCAGTGTAAGTAGTAACCGTATCACCCTCCTTCCATGTAAGGGTCATCCATGCACGTTGAACATGCAAATGGTATTGAGGAGGAAGAAAAGAATCCTTTACTTTTTCCTGGAAAGCCTTCCACGTTGTTGGACGCTCAGTACTGTGCTGCAGGACATTCCACCAGAGTTGAGCTTTACCTACAAAATAGTTAGTGGCAAATTTAACTTTTTCACTTTCAACATACATCTCTTCAGTATAAAAATCATCAAACTGGGACAGCCAAGAAAGGACTAAAGGCCTATCCTTTCGACCATCAAATCGTAGAAACTGATAATTTCTACTACCAATCTTCGAATGAGTAACCTCAGATTGGGCAGAAACAATAGCTTTTACTACTCTCGTAAGGTTGTCTTCTTCAGTTTGTATCTTTTGGAGGATTTCATCACGTTGTCGGATCTCATTTTGAGAACCTCGAAGCTCATGCCTCAAGAGCTCTAGTTGTTGTTCAAGTGTTGCCTCAGGTAGAGGTGAATTACTGTAATCCTCCATGGTGCTCTTGGATCCTTAGGCTAGTGCTTTCCTCTCGGCATGTACCCTCAGGAAATGTACCTTAGCAGAGTCTACCTTGTCTGATGTACCCTGACAAGATGTACCCTGTCTGGATGTACCCTGGTGTACCTTGAGAAGTGTACCCTCAGAAGTGTACCTTGAAAAGATGTACCCTGAGATGCGCCGCGTTGCGTCGCACCGTGCCGCCTTGAAAACTGCAAGTTATGTTAAATTTAAGGAGAGAGAACTTGAGTATCAACAACAAGAGATGGAGGAGTGGTTAAAGTACTTCCCTTGAAAGTAGGAGGTTGTGGGTTCAAATCCTCCTACCTTAGGGAATCTAAACCACTCTATTGCCACTCAAAGTTAAAATTGCCTCCCGCGTAGCCAACGGTCGCCAAGGGAGCCTTGGGTGCCAATGTTGCCAATGTATTACCTAAGTTCTTTGACTTAGTCGATGCCTTGGAGTAAGCCGAAAGGAATCGAAAACAGAAACGGAAACGGAAACAGAATCCTCTGTATGGACGCGTGCAGAGCTCTGATACCACTGTTGTCAGGAACTTGCTCACGCGCAAACAGAGGTTACGAACGTAGAAAACACACAGAAGAATAGATGCAACAAGAGACGAGACAGAACGCAAGATTGGGTGCAATCTCCTCCCATGCACTCTGTTTTGACAGTCCACAAAGCGCATGTATTTATAGGAATTTTGATTACGTCGAAAAGAGTGGTTACATGAGAGCGACTTCGAAAAGCAAGCGTGAAACTAAAAGTTGGTAACTTTTACAGAAAGTCATTGCTTTCAATAACAGAAACTATGGGCTACAACGACCCTTATTCTAACCATTACTTTTCTAACTGTTTCTAACAATAGAATCTTCTATGCATAATATTTATTCAGATTATTGATATCCGCCCTTTCATGCTTTGCACGCTCCTCATGAACCTTCAGCTGCTATATCAAAAACATCAAAAACACATTAATACATCAATAATTTAACACTCTAACAATGCATTGTTCAATAATAATTTAACACTCCAACAATGCATTGTTCAACATATTCCATGTTACAATCCAATAATGCATTGTTCAACATATTCATGTTACACTCCAACAATGCATTGTTCAACATATTCCATAAGTTATAACAAAATATCCATTTAGTAAAAGAATTAACGTCTATAGGAGAGACCTACAATTTAGATCTAGATTTTTATTTAGCTTAAATGGAGTAGAAAGAGGTGTACATTAAACACAGGAAGTGAGAAAAGGTAAAGCACCAACAACATTAAAATTAATATTACCATTAGAGAAGTTATGAACTCTCTTTTGGGCCTTGTAAGAATTTCCTCATTTTTATCCTTTTTTGGTTATATTTGAATAAAGTAGTATAAATGGAGGCATTATTTTATTATTTCTATAGATTGTTAAGTCAATATTTTATTATATTTTCTCTCACGAATGCTATTTTTTTGGCTATCATTTTAATATTGTTTGCCATCGTGCACCAATCTAATAATGCATTTTTTTATATTGGTGATATTTTCTTGTGCACTTCTCTAAGTAATTGAAGTGTAATGTACAAAGCTTTCGTTCTAGGAATTACCTCTAAGATTCTATGATCACTACAACAAATCAGCCGTATACCGAGGTTTTTACCAAGAGAAATGAACGTGCGTATTTTTGCCCCGACATCGGTGTAGGTGTCGGTATGCGCATCGGTATTAAAGCGCCGGTATGGGCATCGATATAAGTGTCGGTATGGGCTTCGGTATAAGTGTCGATATTTTTGCCGTTCATATCGCCGCCCATATTGACGATTGTGCTGTGTGTACCGTCGCGTATACCGGCGCTCGCTGGGTGTACCGATGCTTATTCCGATGATATTACTCGGAGTACCCTCGATTATATCGACGACCATATTTGCAAAATTTTTTTGGGCAGTGTGTTGTCTTTTGCTACAGCAACATTACCATGATGTTGCTTAGCAAAAGACAATACACTCTGCCCAAAAAAAACCTAATACATGTGATGTGTACTCTAATGTCAATCGAAATATGATTTCATAAAACAAAATATTATTGGATACAAAAGAGATAATCAGAATGAACCATGAACCATGTACAAAAAGAGTTATATATTTCATAAATGAAGCATGTACAAGAGTGTGGCAAACCACTATCATAGATGACACTTTTACAAAATGTGGCAAAGCAATACATTGCCATATAAAAATCAAATACAAAATTTTGGTGTGCCACTGCCATACACATGCAAAGAACGTTCCATATCAACAGTCCTGCAACAAAGAACATTAATGAAATGAGATAAATTCACATGAAATTTACAAACAACAAGTAAAAACCAAGTTTATAAACTAATCACCTCATCGCAAATGCTCCCATGAAACGACCGCACCGCGTCCCTTTAAGTCCTCTAACAGTGCAGTCAATCCATGATGATATCCATAAGTCTCCTCCGTTCGTGTTGGAGGAGGACCCATTGCCAGCTCCTACAACAAATATACAAAACATTAGAGGAACATACATGAGAAACTTAACACAAACAAATTCAATAAATCAAATGGTACTGTTGGTGCAATTCAAGCCATCACACTTGGCTAGGACAATTGATTTGAAGACTCCACATAAGGGAAGACCCATAGGAACTTATGCTTAAAGTTTCTTACCATTTACTTTTTTGTAAAAGTCTGGAATGACTTGGCATATCATGTAATCACACCAACTTGATTAGTCATGGATTCTTAGTTGAGTTAATGAAGAGAATATCTCCCTACTTTTAGTAGAGATATTCTAGGGAGCCTACATTTGAATTTCAAATTCAAATCATAGTACAACTCCTATAAAAACTACAAGCAAAAAGTCGCGGGTGTCCATCATCAATCCCGAGGCTATTCTGTACCATTCATTGAGTGTGTAAGGCTTACTCCATAGCTTACACCTCTGAGTACCATTGTGCTATGACTATCATGCCAATGGGAATGTACATTCATATGATATAATACAACTACTTACATTCATCATCTCTGTTTTGTCTGAGTCTTCTTCTCCAAGTCTGTCAACTTCAAAGGAGCATTTCTCAGTGCTCGCTGAACAAAATCAAGAGCTTAATAGCTTGTTGGAACCAGCTCAAGGTCTTCTACAAGCATACAAAATTTCAAGGCCAAAGGATCAACCATCTTGGAGAAATCTCAATCGAAGTGCACACTGGTCTGTGTCTGCAGAGTTCCTAAAAAGTCGGGGGTACATATAATTTTGCTAAATCAATTTCTCTGGATGTGGTTTATCATTTCTTCTCATTCCACTTGCAAATGGTAGCTTATTAAGGTACTTTAATACTCCCAAAAGGAATTGTTTCAATTGCAAGTGTGCTGGTCACACTGAGCATAACACTAAGCAGGTATCATTACAGAAATAGCAAGTTTTTTGGATTTGTGAAGGAACCAAGTTATCTGTTTTGATTTGATCATTACACAAATCATTTGCAAAGTACATATATGGTTTCTTTGTGTCATTTGGAAGTTCAGTGTGTGTACTAAGCATTTCTGGAATCAAAGGAGGGCTGATGTGAAGCAGGTATAGCAGCACCAACTCATTTCTTGAGTGCACCCAACCATCACTCCCAACAGGTACTTACAAACTCGTGACACATCGTGTCATATCCGCCGCTACCCAAATGTGACGGTCCAACTGTATCTAAACGTGTGGCTGCGGCATCTAAAAGTCATACTCCTAAAGACTTAAGCCTGAAATACTAAAGCCTAAATACTTAAACACCTAAAAAAACCTAAAACCCTAATCCTAAAACCCTAATCTATATAATTATCCTATTTTATCTATATATTCAGATTTTTTTCTTAATTAATCATATTTTTATATATTTAATTATATATATATTTAATTAAATTATTTAAAACACTAGTTCTTTTTATATTTATTTATCTATATAATTATCCTATTTTATATATATATTTACTTATATATTCAGATTTTTCCTTAAACCTAAAACCCTAAAACTCTTATCCTAAAACCCTAAAACCCTAAAACCCTAATCTTAAAGATCTAGACCTAAAATATGTATATTTCTGTACTCATGTGTATATACATGTATATATGTATTATATGTGTATGTGTATGTGTGTATATATGTTATGTAGGTGTTAAAACCCTAAAGCCCTAATCAAAATGACCTAGACCTAAAACATGTATATATATGTATGCATGTGTATATATATGTGTATGTGTATATATATGTGTATATAGATAGGTGTATAAGTATATGTGTGTATGTGTATATATATTCACTCTGATTAACATGATTAAAATTAAACCTATTTTTATATATTTAATCATATATATTTAATTTATTTATTTAATACACTAGTTCTTATCATATTTATCTATCTATATAATTATCCTATTTTTTATATATATTTTTCTATATTCAGAATTTTTTTCTTAATTAATCCTATTTTTATATATTTAGTTACATATATTTAATTATATATATTTAATTAAATTATTTAAGACACTAGTTCTTTTTATATTTATTTATCTATATAACTATCCTATTATATATATATATATATATATATATATATATATATTTATATACTCAGATTTTTTCTTTAATTTTTTTCTATATTTTCTCTTTATATAAATTTAATTGAGTTATATGTATGCCTAAACCCTAAAACCCTAATATTAAAGATCCAGACCTAAAATATGTATATTTCTATATGCATGTGTATATACATGTATATATGTATTATATGTGGATCTCTGTGTGTGTATATATGTTATGTAGGTGTTAAAACCCTAAAACCCTAATCAAAATGACCTAGACCTAAAACATGTATATATGTGTATGCATGTGTATATATATGTGTATGTGTATATATATATGTATATAGATAAGAGTATAAGTATGTGTGTATGTGTATGTGTATATATATTCACTATGATTAAAATGATTAAAATTAAACCTATTTTTATATATTTAATTATATATATTTAATTTATTTAGTTAAAACATTAGTTCTTATCATATTTATTTATCTATATAATTATCCTATTTTATATATATATATATTTATTTATATATTTAGATTTTTTTCTTATTTAATCCTATTTTTATATATTTAATTATATATTTAATTATATATATTTAATTATATATATTTAGTTAAATTCTTTAAAACACTAGTTCTTTTTATATTTATTTATCTATATAATTATCCTAATTTTTATATATATATATTTATTTATATATTCAGATTTTTTTCCTTAATTTTTTTCTATATTTTCTCTTTATATAAATTTAATTGAGTTATATGTATGCCTAAATCCTAAAACCCTAATCTTAAAGATCTAGACCTAAAATATGTATATTTCTGTATGCATGTGTATATACATGTATATATGTATTATATGTGTATGTGTATGTGTGTATATATGTTATGTAGGTGTTAAAACCCTAAAACCCTAATCAGAAAGACTTAGACTTAAACCTGAAATACTAAAACCTAAAGACTTAAACCTGAAATACTAAAACCTAAATACTTAAACACCTAAAAAAACCTAAAACCCTAATCCTATTTTATATATATGTTTATTTATATATTCAGATTTTTTTCTTATTTTTTTCTGTATTTTTTCTTAATATAAATGTAATTGAATTATATGTATGCCTAAACCCTAAAACCCTAATCTTAAATATCTAGACCTAAAATATGTATATTTCTATATGCATGTGTATATACCTGTATATATGTATTATATGTGTATGTGTGCATATATGTTATGCATGTGTAAAAACCCTAAAACCCTAATTAGAAAGACTTAGACCTAAAACATGTGTGTATGTGTATGCATGTGTATATATATGTGTATGTGTATATATATGTGTATGTGTATATATATGTGTATGTGTATATATATGTGTATCTGTATATATATGTGTATAAGTATATGTGTATGTATGTGTAAATAGCCTAAAAACCCTAATCTATTTTTATATATTTGATGTAAAAAAAAACTTCAAAATCAAAATTTTATATATTTAATTAAAACACTAGCTTATGTGTGTATATATGTGTGCATGTCTGTATGTATGTGTGTGTGAATGTATGCATGTGTGTATGTGTATGTGTGTCTATGTATGCATGTGTGAGTATATGTGTATGTGTGTGCATGCATGTGTGTATGTATGTGTGTGTGCGTGTGAGTGTATGCATGCATGTGTATATGTGTGTGTGTATGTATGCATGCATGTGTTTATGTATGCATGTGTGTACATATGTGTGAGTATGTATGCATGTGTGTACATGTGTGTGTGTATGTATGCATGTGTGTATATGTGTATGTGTGTGTATGTATGCATGCATGTGTATGTGTGTGTATGTATGCATGCATGTGTATGTATATGTATATATGTATGTGTGTATGCATGTGTGTGTATGTATGCATGTGTGTATGTGTATATGTGTGTATGCATGCATGTGTGTATATGTGTGTGTATGTATGCATGCATGTGTGTATATGTGTGTGTATGTATGCATGCATGTGTGTATATGTCTGTATGTATGTGTGTGTGTATGTATGTGTGTATATGTGTGTGTATGCATGTGTGTGTATATGTGTATGTATGCATGTGTATATATGTGTGTATGTATGTGTGTATGCATGTGTGTGTGTATGTATACATGTGTGTATATTTGTATGTGTGTGTATGCATGCATGTGTGTATATGTGTGTGTATGTAAGCATGCATGTGTGTATATGTGTGTGTATGTAAGCATGCATGTGTATACATGCATGTGTGTATGTATGCATGTGTAGATGTGTAGATGTGTGTGTGTGTATGTGTGTGTGTGTATGTGTATGTGTGTGTATGTATGCTCTATTTTCCTATCTATATCTTCCTCTCTTTCATCTCTCTTTATCTCTCACTCTCTCTCTCTCTCTTTATCTCTCTATCTCTCTCTCTCTCTCTCTTTCTCTCTCTTTCTCTCTCTCTCTCTCTATCTCTCTCTCTTTCTCTCTCTCTCTCTCTCTCTCTCTCTCTCTCTCTCTTTCTCTCTCTCTTTCTCTCTCTCTCTCTCTCTCTCTCTTTCTCTCTCTCTTTTTCTCTCTCTCTCTCTCTCTCTCTCTCTCTCTCTCTCTTTTCTCTCTCTCTTTCTCTCTCTCTCTCATCTATCTCTCTCTCTTTCTCTCTCTATCAATGGAGAATAAAACAATCACTTATAAGTATGTCCCTCTTTTGGATCATTGTTGTCAAAGCATAATGTATGTCGTCTATCGTCGAATTCCAAACAATCGACGCCAAAGAACTTTTGCAAAATCAAAGAGAAGAGAAATTATAAGACCTAAAGCATAGAGAAAGACAAAGGCTAAGAGTACGTGCACCACTTACCAAGATGTGAGATCTAAATCGAGAGTGTGTGTGTGTAGAGAGAGAGAGATCTGTGTGTGTGTGTGCACAAAACAATGCAGGTCATAATTCGGTTTGTGTGCGCAAGTTCGACAAAAGACAATCAGTACTCAAACAGGTGCAAAAATGTTCAGTTTTGCTCTTAGGTTCCTGGTATGTTTAAAAGATGGCCTTGATATGGGTGTCGGTATGGGTGTCGGTAAATTCCAGTAAATTATCGACGCTTATACCGATGCCCATATGGATGCTTATACCGGCGATCGCGGCACACCCCAACGATCCATTTTAAACGGTCATACCGACGGTCACTTGATCATTGGTATCTTTAAGTGGCCTTTTCCAATGTTTATACCAACGCCGAGAGTGACCGTCGGTATAGGCAAAGTCGGTATGCCCCTCATATGTTGTAGTGGATGAAATCTTTCATGGAAATAGGATAAACAAAACTCCATAAGTTTTTGTGGCATAGCACATAATCACACACCTCAACAATGTCCACATGAAAACAAACACCCAAGTAAAAGAGGATCCATCGTCTCCGTATTGAACTTGAAGAGGAGCATGCACTTGTGGAAATGAAAACAAGAAAGGGTATTTGGAATCCACTAGACATTCAGAGGATGAGAAAAAAAGGACTGCAACATGTTGATATTTGGTGTAATGGAATGATTTACCCACCTTTACCATTAATACAATCGACACCTCCCTTTTCAAATCCTACACAATTTCTTTGCATGCTTTTGGAGATGGCCATGGAGGGTTACCTCGATATATGACTGCAATCATAGTTGGTGCACAATATTATAGGACTCTTTATGACAATGAACATAGCCAATGACCTAGAGCTACCGTGAAGCTTTGCAGTGTCCTATAGAAACTAATAAATGAGAGAATGTTATAGAAACTAATAAATGAGAGAATGTTACAAAATAAGATAGAAGAGACACTATAAAAGCTAATGGACAATATATATTCCGAATTGCAGCAGAAGTGTCTTGAACCCTTCTTAGGACCTCATAGATGCCATAGTCAACAAAAAACTCAATTTCTCTGTGGTCTTGAAGATTGAACCTTTGATATTTCATGGAAATAAACTAGAGCCTTGAATATTTCCAACATGCCATAGATCACTCCAAATGGATTTTGGGATGTGCTACGATCTCTTCACACAAGAATACTTCTTACTATCTATATAAAATATGTGTACACATGTGTACTCTCACTCACTTAAATAATCAGAGTAAGAAGAGAATAGAATAGTGAGATGTGCAACTCAATACTCAAACGATTATGAAGAAAACAAGGATATGATTATAATTAATATGACCCTTACAATACTAGCAACAAGATGAATTAACTTAGCAACAAGATGAACTAAGTTGACTAGAAATCCAAGCTACGTACAATGAGATATGCCCATGAAAATATATGTGCCTATGCAAAGTTAAGCTAGTTGGGGGAAGCTTAGCTAGGGGGCTAGCTTAGGGCTCAATAATGACACATCAATGAGTGCTCTATCACTAGTGGAAGACACGCATGAATCTTTTCAATCCATTGTACATATAATGTAAGCAATTTGATGAACAATTTGCTCAATTATGTTTCTATATGCTGTAATTTCTTCAAGTGTTTGTCCTTCACCTGTACATAACTCTATATTTGGGTCCACGGGTTGTATGAATGGCTTACATCAACTCATAGCATACTTATATAACACATCTAGCAAATACATTCTTTGTGCTAAGTATGTACCATTTGCTACATAGATTTATTCAATCTGAAGAAAGTATTTGAGTATTCCAAGATAAAAAATCTTGAATTCCTTTCCAAGCTTGGCCTTGATCAACTTGATACCTGTATCATTAATTCCTCTTATGATTTGGGAATCTACATGTATGCACATGTAGACAACTAGGCTTCCTTCTCTCTTGAGGTATAAGGGAGGGTCTACATCATTTGGTTGATATAATAAACTGCATAAGTACCCCAAAATCCTTTGGTTCTAGGACCTAGGGGCTTGTTGAGACCATCAAAGGACCAATGACAAAGCATGGCCCCATCCGCACTAGAGACGGACGCACACTAAACAACTGCCCATGAAGAAAGAAGTCGATTTCTTTTCTTCTGGTATGATATAAACGGAACACAAAACTTTGGGTTCTTTGACTCACCATGTGGGATTTTGTAGCTCATGAATTCAGTTTTTGTAGCTCATGGATGCTACTGGTTCGCGTATGCATCTTGTACATGCGATCAAGTTGTTTTAAAATTTATATCGGAACTTTGAGATCTTGGCCATAGTTGGAATACAAGCATTTTCTTCATTTTGTCACTTTCCAATCTTTCTTTCTACGACGACAAAAAAACTTTCCAATCTTTGTTTCAATGAGAACCAAACAAAAGAATATGTCGTTTGATCAAAACACAGACGCGAACAAGAGTTCATGCAAATGCAAATGAGATAACCATTACAGTAAAGGAAGGAGGCATGGCATTAACTACTAGAAGGGAAAAAGAGATAGGAGCTGCAAAACAGATTTTGGAAGAGCCCTTAGTTCCAACGATATTTTTGCTTCATGTTCTTGATTGGCTTTGAGGACTCCCCATTATTTGACCATGAGGGCTCCCCTCTACCCTGCTCATTTTTTAATCTATCTTTTCCTCAAAAGCCTCACACATATGCTATTCGGTCCACCATCTTTTTCATCTTCTCTATCTTGTTCCCTAATCTCTCTCTCTCTCTGTGGTTGTCTAATCGTAGAGGATGTCCTCATCTTCCTCATTGTCACTTACATTTAACATGCCAAATTTCTTGAATCATGATATTGACAAACTTCCTTCTTGTTCTTCTCATTCTCTGTAAGACACTCTTGGACATCATACTGAGGCTTATCATTCTCACTATCTCATATACATAACTTTTAACCCTTATCAAACTATTCTTCCTCATGGGCCTTCTGTTTCTCAAAATTTTGGTTGCCATTGGATGAAGGCATGGTACTTAGAGAGGATGGATAAGTTTCTCTAACTTGTGAAGCTGGACATAGGGTGGACCTAGTGAGTATGAGTGTTAATAAGTCTAAAATTTTTGAGCCCTCTATAGAAAAACTACTGTAAACTTTTGTGGTCCCTTTTTATATTGTCCATACAGATGTCTATCATATGAAGACTCATGGTTTGAGGCTCCATACAAGAGGATGTAGGGTTGGGAAAGATACGAAAATCGAACCTTTCTATGCATCCCAATGATTTGAATAACCAGGCACTTGTATGTTGAGACTCGATTCATGGTACTAATTTTCTCGCTTGGAGACTGAAGGAATGTGTTAGAATTCATTACAGACTATCACCCTTGTTTGACCTTTAGAATGCATTACACAGGGACGGTAGGCGTTTGGGTTGTTTCCTATGTTTTGTCAGTGATCATTTTAGTTAGTTTCAAGTGCATTAATAATTTTATTATGGATCTTGTGACTCATTTGGTTTTTATTACTAAGTAAGTCATATTTGTAGTTGAAGGATTTACTTCATGATGCATGGATCTCCTCAGAAAACATGAAGCCCCTTAGTCGATTCCATTTCCTTTGCAACATGTTAAAAGTATGATTTGCAATAACAACATTGGAGAGATTCTTGAGCAAAAAATATTTAAGAATTTCAAGAAACACACTATTGAAAGTTCCCTTGAAAAAACTAAAGTCAATGTGAAAGCTATTCAAGATGTAATGAATAGTGTGGGTGTCAGTAGAATAGGATATAACGCAATATATAAAACTATTTTTGGTCCTTTAAAGGCAAGTGAATTTAAATGGGTACTTCTTCCAAGTCGTGCTGAAGTGTGGAGGCTTAGAGCCTTATTGAATGGTGACATATAGAACGTACAATCTGAGAAACACATATGATGGATAAGAACATTTGAGGTAAGAACATGCTACTCTTGATATTTTCCTTTGATCTTCAGATGTGATATTGGCTTATTGCATGTTCCTGGGAGAGGAATGTTTAGAGTTGTTTAGCACTTGGCTGGAGATTTCAAGACCTTGAAGTGTATCCAAAATATAAATAAAGAAGGAAACTAAAAAACTCTTTATATATATTGTATGGAACTTGCTTCTAAGTTGGATATCAAGTGGTGGAAGGGTGCACCAAATAGAGAAACCAAGGATCCAAACTTCAAGCCATTTTGTTGGATAGCAATTCACACTGTAATAAAAGACCACAAGAGTGATGGACTTTCAATAACAACAAAGGAAAAGGTTTGGGAGTCAACTGACAATGATTTTAGGTACTATGATAAGAAAAACCTCTAAAGCAAGACTTCCAATTGATTGAAGAAAAATTGAAAATATTTGGCAAATATATGAGAGAAGCATTGATAGAGTACAACATAACACATTACATGGTAATTCAATGTACTATTTGTTTATTCTTTAGTTACATTTGTTGTTTTAATATTTTCCTAATTCTTGACATATTTATGTAACCTTGTTCTATTGAATAAAGCTTCACTTAATTTTCTATGTTGCAAAGTTTGTTTCAACCACTTTGGCATAGTTTGTGAACTCTTGATATACATGCATTCATTATGTAATAGATCATAAACATGTGTTGGAGTTTTAGGTCTCGGAAGCATGTGAACAACACAAGGAAGAAGAAGTTTAGAGCACAACACACAATACTGAATGTATTACCACTAGAATATACAAAGATAAGTGACACGTTAAAGTTATAGTCATATATACAAGCCGGAGGAAAAAACCTCCTAAAGAGGGAAAAAGGTGCCCCGATGGTCCTGGTGTGTTCACACATCGATACCTACGTATATCAACAAATCCCCCCTAGGGGTGATGCAGTGAACAAGGAGCTGGCACTCATGTATAAGGGAGTGCCAAGCTATGTGTAGTCAATCCACAAAATGAAGAAAGCCCAAAGCTTTACGGAAAGATTCAAACTTCTCCCTAGGCAGAGGCTTTTTGAAAAGGTCTGCAATGATCTCTTATGTGAGCACGTATGCCAAATTGATCTCTCCAGCAGAGAACCTCTTCGTGACATAATGATAGTGCACCTCAGTGTGATTAGTGCGAGCATGGAACGCAAGGTTCCTCGCAATTGCCAATGCACTCTGACTATTAGTGAAGATGGTGGTGGCGGAAGATTGACCAACACCCAAATCAACCATAAGGCATTTGAGCCAGACACACTTGTCAATTGCATAAACCTGCTCATTTGTGAGTCAGCGAATTGAATATCTAGCTGAGTAATGCATAAGGAAATCAAGCATCCAATAGCCTCATGATAGAGAACAACATCAAAAACATCTCCAACATCATGAAGATTCAATTGTAGACCTATCTCCATAGAAGTGGCAATAGGTTTGCAGTCTTCAAAGCCAAAATGCTGCAATAATATGTCAATATATTGTGTTTGACACAAAGCTATTCTGGCATTAACTTGCATAAATTGAATGCCCAAATGATGATGCAAATGCTACAAATTTGACATCTCATAAGGCATGAAAATCAGCCTTAAAATCAGGAATATGCTTCTCATGAGGACCAGTGAGCAGCATGCCATCAACATAAACAACAATGATAAGAAGCACATCATTTGCATGCTTAACATATAAGGTGCTTTTAGTTGGAATGTTCTTAAAACCATGTGCAATCAGATAGGCATGTATCTTTTCATACCAAGCATGTGGTGCTTGCTTTAAGCCATATAATGCCTTCTTCAACCAGCACACTTTGTTTTCATGCCCTTTTTGCACAAAGCCATGGGGCAAAAAAACATAGACTTATTCATGCAAGTCACCATTCAGAAATGCAGTTTTATTGTCCAACTGATGTACATTCCAACCATGATGAGTTGCACGTGCACAGATGCTAAGAACTGTAGTCATTCGACATGTAGGAGCAAAGGTTTCATCAAAATCAATGCCTCTTTCTTGAGTATAACCCTTTGCAACAAGCCTAGCCTTATATGTGTCAATTTATCCATCAGATTTATGCTACAACTTGTATACCCACTTAGTGCCAATGGCGTTCTTTCCAGGAGGCAAGTCACATAAAGACTAATTACCATTTTTCATAATAGCATCATTTTTTGATTGCATAACAGCCATTCAATTTTTTGAATTTTGTGCTTCATCAAATGAAAGAGGCTCATTCTCATTCTCATAAGGTTCTCTTGCTTTGTCTCTTGGATGATAGACATAAGGTCTATATGGGAGTGATTGAGCTTGTCCCACATGCCATCTATTATAAGGATAGTTTTCAATAGTGTGGTTGGTTTATTTCTTCTCTATGTGACAATAATATATTTGCCTTTGAGTTTGTGGTCTACAAAAGGGGTACTACTAATTAGGGTGAGGTCCTCCCCTAACACAAGCATGGGTTGGATGGTTTTATCCACATTGCAAACATCTCTTTAGCATAGGGAGCCTCATCTATTGTTGTAGGTACTACTTTGGGGTGGATTGATTTTGGACTCTAATTTTCCTTGCTACTAGCTTTGATAACTCTCCACTATTGGAGTGTGAGAAGATGTAATACTAAGGAATCTTCACGCCTAGATGGTGGCTAAGGGATCTTCAAACCATTGGCCAAGTTGTCCTCAATGTCAATACATTCTTTCAAACAAGCATCCAAAGATTATTCTTTTCACATATACCAACGTTCTCAATTCTCTGTTTGTCAACCCATCTAAAAATAATGAAATCATTTTTGGTTGAGTAGGCCATTAAGATTTTTGACATATGCCTTTATATTTTTTGAAGCTCCTCGTGACAAGTCTCATCGTGATTCGAGTTTATCATACTCGAAAGGCTCCACTTGATCTACTTCTTGTTGTATAGTTTCCTTCAACTTGATATAATTATGAATTGGCATCGAAAATGGAAAATTCAACCTTGTCTCCAAGTCTAGGTTCTGTCAACATACACCGTAGCATAATTATATGCATCAACATTCACATGAGGTATTCTAATCCACATTGAAGGAGTTATGATAGATGCAGATATCACATTTCATCTTCAATTCTTGAAAGGATTTCTCTCATTTGTTCATCCATTAAAATGCGGTCAATAATTCATATATGATTCTTACTATTATGGCATGTGCATATATAAAATATTATTAAAAATCAAAATGGCCCATAAATGCTTGGACTTAATTTGCATGAGTAGGTTGGGGTACATCTACTATGAAGTGTATTCTATCCATTTATGTAATCAAGAAAATATGTAACTTACCGTATTAGACCATAAACATGCATTCTTTTGGGTTCAAATATACTCTACAAATGTGATATTTTTCAAAGAACTATGCTAGTTGAGGTATATGATCGTTTCTCTTCTTAGAATGCAAATAGAGATCATCTAAATAGGTTTCTAAAGCTTTTCTAAGGAATTGTCTAATGACATGACACATCAACCTATAAAAACATATTTTTTTTTCATTTTTTAACCAAAAAAGCATAAGCTTAAAGAAATAAAATCCACACTTTTTTAGTGAAAGAATTATTTTTCTTGATCTTCTTTATTGATGTCTATTGTTTGTAACCAAAGAATCCAGCAAGAAAACTTTAAAATTATTTTCAATTTGTTTATTGAAGTAAGTGATGACTAAAAGGAAAAGAATAGTTATCCCTTATTGTGGTAGCATTTATTTTATTTAGGTTGATGCATAGTCTCAAGTTTCCATTTTCCTTTAATATTACACTCACATAGCAAGGAAAACTTACGCATATTGATATGTTTTATTAATTTGTTTTTTATATTTATAATACTTGTTTTTGTATGAGAATCCATCACTTGTTTTTGCAATCTTCCAAATGACAAGAATGAAGAGGAATGTGCAAGCTCATAATAGTGATTCCAAAAGCCATAGAATTCTTTTATGTAGTACTTATATGAGGTTTTATTTACAAATATATATCATTAAAACATGTTTTTTATTGAAATCGTGAAATCTTATTTATAATATGTAATTTTGTAAAAAAAGGAAAACAATTTTATTACTCCATAATTGTTTATGTGTAATTTCTTCTAATTTCACCAAATAGTTTTGGCACTAATTAATTACGATGAGACACATCTATCTACGTCATTTGCTAGCTATAAATGATCCCACATGACATCCATCTAATATGTCAAATTTACAAATGTGCAATACAACATACAACCATAAAAGGTAGATATTGACCATATACTAACAATTCTTAAATAAGCATTGAAAATATTGCTTCTATCTATAAATATATTTTCTAGAGTGTGTTGATAATATTGAACACCATATTCTATGTTTCATTAGGGAAATTTAAAACTCTCCCATGGGATCTCTAACGTTTCAAAAAAAGGTCCCTCATCCAATCAAGAAGAGGCAATTGTGATGGTCTTGGGAATTTCTAGATACATATAAATTGTAAAAAATGAATAAAAGAATAGTTGTTGGTACATGAGTGGTAATAAAATATTATATTCCTTAAAGTTTAGAGTAATGAAATATTATTATCTTCATGCACAATAAAGAATACAATAGTATATCCCAAATGTTACAAATTATTAAAATATTTTTTTTGCCAAAAATTTATCTAGTATTTTATTCCCTCTAGTATCAACTGCGAGGAGTGCCAAAAATGGCCCAAGACTTATAGGATCTTCTATCACTTCAAAAATAAGTGGGCCCCAAGCCATCGTTCAACCTCGTGCTACATATCATGCAATACTAAAGCTTATTATTCCATCAAGTATGCCCTTAGATTTTACGGGGCTTGTCCTTGAACATAGCCATCTTGCCATGACCATTAAAACTAATTCTGTCTCACACTTTACACAGTTTTTACTCACGTATTCAATATAACTCCCATCTTAGTTATAAGAAATCCTTGAAGGCATTTGATATATCAAGAAGAACATTGCATCACATAAGAAATGTAATAATGGATTTTTTACTTCTTTAACAACATAAGATCACTATTTTGATTCCATTTTGATCTTGTTTTTGAGGAATTAGTAGCACATATGATATAGGACTTAGAAGTTTAAAATTTTTGAGTGTGTGACTAAGTGAGGAACCATCAATAGAAGTACACACAAGACAAAGAATGAGATCAAAGCACAAAAACATGTGATGGCTAGAAGAGCCCTTGTCAATACATGATCACTAATATGAGGATGAGTGAATTGAGAACTATAAGTGAAGGGCCCTAAGTACAAATTACCACCACATATGAGTATATCATGTATATGTGCTTACATGGGGAAAAAAATCTCTAGCCAGCGCTAGAGTAAAAAGTGTCCATGTATAGGGAAATGGTTCACATCAAGGCTACTCAAGGGACACATAAGTGTAACCAAATCCCCTTGAGCGAATGATGTGAACACATACAAGGAGAGATAGATCAGCTTGCAAGGTTTCTACATTCATCAATGGCATCTCCATGTTTTTTATAGTATTTGCATCTTTTTTCTTTTGCATATCACCATCAAAAAGGAATAAGTGGTTGAGGAAAAGTGAGGCTCTGGTTTTGATGAACCCAAATATGAACCATACTTGCCTTTTTCCCTTCATGTAATAGCAAGTGCTTGTGTTCCCTCAAGCAAATCACTTCTATTCACTATTGATTTATCTTCTTGTGAAAGAAGAGACATAACCTCATCAAAATTATACATATTTTGGATTCCCTTTTGCAACCAAATGAAGTGTAGTAGAAAATCTTTGAAAAGATTTCAGCAATCCTTTTAGTGTACAAACGAGTGGTGCATCCGAAATGCTCTCATCAATGTTTTCCAATTGCTCTTTCAAATCCTTGATGCATATAACATATACATTCACTAAATCATTTTCATCCATACATACATCTTCAAGTTTCTTTCTCAATTAAGAAACTCATGCCTTATTATGCGCTCCATACAAAGAGGCAAGTATATCCTAAGTTTTTCTTGAAGTAGTGCATGAGAAGATATGTGGAGCAATCTGTTGCTTCATAGAAAGGGAAATGAATGCATGAGCGTAAGCATCCTTTCCATCCCATCTAAGTTGTTATTGAGTAGGTGGAGAACTCATAGCCATTGTATTCAAAGAAGATCCTGAATCTATGACAACAAGTTGTGTCATAGCCATACATCATTAATTTTTTGGATTATTCTCTTATTGCAATAACATGTAATGAAGATCCACTTAATTTTTAAGATGCATGTGATGATCCACATTGGATGAGTGTTGTATTATAAAACATGGACTCCATACTAGAAACAATACTTGGGAGTTATGTGAATTTCCAAAAGGAAAAAATTCCATTATCCAAAGTTGCTTCACAAGATTAAGAGAGAGTCAAATGGTAGCATTGATCACTACAAAGCTAGATTGGTTGCAAAAGGATATGTGAAACAATGTGACATTGACTATGAGGAAACTTTTGCACCGAATTCAACCATGAATACCATTCATACTATGGTTGCATTGGCTGCTCAATGAGGTTGGAAAGTACATTAGTTGGGCATAAAATAGATTTCTTGAAAAATGATTTGAAAGAAGAGGTTTATGTAAAGAAACCTCTTGGATTTTCTATGAAATGGCAAAAGCATATGGTTTTTTGCTTGCATAAAGCCTTGAATATTCTCAAGCAAGCTCCATGTAAATGGTATAACAAAATCCATAAGCACTTGATTGCTCTTGGCTTCACATCTAGTCCCATTGAAGGCATGATCTTGAGAGGTATGAAGAGTGTGTGTGTGTGAGAATATGAAGAATATGATCAGTTTAGAACTATTCTACAACAAACCCAAATTTTGATCAACCTAAATAAGAAACGAGTGACCTAGCAAGTAAGAACGGAAATAGACTTGCTACTCATAGTAAATAAAAAATGGATGTTGATGGTAAGCTGGCATAATGGAATTAGAGTTTGAGTTGGAAGAGGATTACATGAAGGAAATAGGTGCAAACTAGACTATAGAAATCCTTAATAAGATAACCATAGATGAATGCTTTGAAATCCCTTAAAAAGAGAGAATTAGATTGGAAGAGGAAGAACAACCCAAAGGATGCTTTGAGGCACTAGAACACTTTGGGAAATACAAGATATAGGATAGAAGAATAGCCATCCAAATGCCTAAGAGAGAGGCACAAGAGGGAGTGGCCTATGATAATAAAGAGCTAACAAAGAAAATAGTAGTAACAAGGGAGATCAATGAGGACCAATGCACTTTCATTGCAAATGATGTATCTCTTGAGGAATAAAGCCAATTGGTGGAGCTATTACATGTATACAAGGATGTATTTGCTTGAATATATAAGGGCTTGAAGGGATCGACCCAAAGATTTGTTGGCATAGAATACTAATGACTCCTAAAGGTAAACCTTCAAAGCAAATATCATATACTCATAAAGATTCATATTTGGCCAAAATAAAAGAAAAAATAGATAAATTTCTTGCTACATGATTCATATATGAAATAGATCATAGATAGAGGGTATCTCCCATAGTGGTAGTGCCAAAGAAGAACAAAAAACTTAGGATTTGTATCAACTTAAAGAAGGTAAGTGCAAGTACGATTAGGGATACTTATCCACTTCCCATCAAGATCATCTTTTGGAAAGGGTTGCAAGAAAGGAATTCTACAAATTCCTAGATGTTTTAGGATACAATCAGGTAGCCATTGCCCTTGAAGACCAACATAAGACAACTTTTGCAATAGAATGGGAAATTTACAAATCTTGTTTCATACCATTTGGATTAAATAATGCTCTTGCAACCTTGTAGAGAATTAATGTTCCACATATTCAACGAATTCTTTTGAAAAAGCATGGATGTTTATGCGGAATGTATGCGCACTTATTCTTCACAAAGAGTTGATCATATCCAATAACTAAACTTGTGTATTTTTGATAAGTGCATAGAATATAGAGTTTTCTTAAACCCTGAGACAATGTGTATTCATGGTGAGAAAAGGAAAAATTATAGGTCACATTGTGTCTAATTATGGAATATCAATGGATGAGGATAAGATTAAAGTGATTCTAGATCTTTTGAGGCCTAATAATGTAAAGGAAATACAAAACATTTATGGGCCATTGTGGATACTATAAAACATTTATTCACATGTATGTTATTATTGCCAAACCCTTATATAGCGTTGTAACCCATTTTGAATGGAGTGAATATTGCAAACATGCCTTTATATAATTGAAGAAAAGGTTGAGCTTAGCTCCCATCCTTAAGGTGCCTAACTAGACGGAGCCTTTTCACTTCCAATTTCACCATTGGATGTATAGTTGCTCAACCAATAGATGAAGGGAAGCTAGATCACCCTTTTGCTTACGTTATTAGATGATTGAATGAAACCGAGAAGAACTATATGAAGATTGAAAGAGAGGGACTTGAAATGTTCTAGATAGTTAAGAAATTCAGACATTACCTTTCGGAAAACAAGTTTAAGTTCTTTGTAAACCATCAAACATTGCTTTACTTGGTAAATAAAGCTTTTAACATAGGAAGGTTTGTAAGATGGTTGCTGTTCTTGTGGAATTTGATTTCAAGGTATTGGTAAAGAAAGGAAACACTCACAATGGGCAAACCATCTCTCTAGAATGAACAATCTGGAACCACCTACAAGAGTACCAAATGAACTCCTTGATGCACTTATTTGAAGAACTATGGTGGTCGACCTTGCACATGGATACTGAGGCATACATGAAAATTTGTGATATATGTCAAAGAACTAAATATCCTTTGCAAAGCGATGACATGCCTTTAAGACCAGTTGTAAGTGCTAGAGCCATTTCAAAATGGGTTATATATTTTGTTGGACCTATGAACCCGCCAACAAGGAGTTTCCATGTAGAATACATAACTGTGGCCACAAATTATATATTTTGTTGGACCAATGAACCCACCAACAAGGATTTTCCATGTAGAATACATAATTGTGGCTACAAATTATTTCACTAAATGGGTTGCGACTAGAGCAACCAAAAACGTGATGCCCAAACTACAAACATGTTTTTATTTGAACAATTTTTTACAAGGTTTGGACTTCCCATTCACATTATAAGTGATAGAGGCATGCACTTTATTAACAAAGTGATCGAATCACTCATGAATGAATTCTTGGTGATTCATAAAAAATCTGCTTGTTGGTTGGTTATATATTTTGTTGGACCTATTAACCCCACCAACAAGGAGTTTCAATGTAGAATACATAATTATGACCACAAATTTTATATTTTGTTTGACCTATTAACCCACCAACAAGGATTTTCCATGTAGAATACATAATTGTGGCTACAAATTATCCCTCTAAATTGGTTCTGACTAGAGCGACAAAAAAGTGATGCCCAAACTACAACCAAGTTTCATTTGAAAAATTTTCTAAAATATATGGACTTCCCATTCACATTGTAAGCAAAGAAAAAGTTAAGGGTGAAAAATAACCCAAAGGCAAATTTAATCAGATATAAGATTAAAAAATTTATATTTAAAGAATTCTGTGAGCATAAGAATAGCCCAAAAAGTTTCAAATACTAGGCTCATACACTACGTTTTTGCTATATCTACGATTTTGGCCTACGAAACACATGGTACATCTTTGACATATCTATGATTCTAAACTACGAACCATGCAGACTACTTTGCCATCATCGATATTCAATCTTGGGTGCGTAGCAATCATCCTCACCTCTACTTCGAGTCTCAAGCTTCTCAGAATTAACACATGATGTCGCACAATTGTATTTCGAAGGCTCAACAGGTAACAATGTTTTGTCTTTAGTTTTATGTGTGCACGAGAGAGAGAGAGAGAGAGAGAGGATGAATGATGGTTGTGTCCTGATGGTTATGCAGGGGAGCACATGAAAGATACTATGGTAATAACAAAAGACACTAAGAAAAGTAAAGCTTCAGCGTTGGGAGCTTAGATGTCAGATTACTAGGATGTTGCGGAAGGTTTGTTTGTATTGGATACTAAGAGTCTTCTCATACATCAAGGTGGCAGAAGCAGGGGTAGTAGTAATAGCTCACACAAAAGCATGACTCCCAACAAATATGGTAGGAGTAAAATCATGACATTTGGATTCCTATACAACCCTCTAGACTCTTTAGATAAAGTATTTGGTGAGGAACAATAGACATTGTTTAGTTACGTGGAATTGAGGTTCAGTGTGTTCAAACATGTGAGTACTGAGAAGCTGAGAAGCTGCAGCTCATAACTTCACTATGTAAGTATGTAATGGACTTTTGTGAGACACTATGATAGTCCTTCCTGGAAGAAGCTATGATGATGCGAGCTTGGATTTTGTGAAATCCTCTCATGCATCCAAACTTATAGGCAATATCGATTGCAGCCTTGTAATCTATCTTCATATATTGACATTGAATGGAATTCTATTCTTAGAGTAGTATTTTAATATGATTATACATGGTAATTCCTTTGCTTGTGATTTCAAATTTTGCAACTCAAGATGGGTACATATGGACTACTAATCATCAATACATTTCAAAACAAGGTAAATGTGTTATAGGCACAATACTGTGCCATTTTTTGTGTAGCTCAATTTAATGGTCCATAATATTGCGAAGATGTACCAAGCCATAGTGATGTTACTTATTACTAACACACACAGTTCATGCTACTCATGAACAACATCACAATTAGCTTTCTTCAATACATGAAGGGTTGCCTTATCTAGTTTTTTTTGGCCAAGAAGAGTTAGTAATTTTTCCCACAAATGTATCTTGCAAATGCTTCACTTGGGAGGGTTGGAATACATCTCTTTGTTGGTAAGAATATCAATAGTCCTTGCGTTTATCTCATCCTCTCTATATTTTTCCTTTTAATAGAAGTCCTTTCGGGTTTGGCAAAGATTTTATTGTCTTTGAAAAGGTTGTATGTATCTTGTAGGTAGGTGAATTTTGTAGGTGGTCTTCAATCTAATGACAGAGACTTGGACCTACTGTTTGATTTAGACAAAGGCCTGGGCATGAACATTGCTCATTATAATCTCGGAGGAGTTTCAAACCCACAACTGAATGAATGTTTACGTCCTTTAGGTTGCATGCCTGGATTCAAACCAGGTCCTACTATTGTGTATGATTGGTCTGTACATTCCAGGCAAAAAACCATCTTACTAGGTGCAAGAGATAAGGGTGAAGCTAATCTATATTTGAAATTATGTTTGTATTATAAATCAATCTGATATCATAGTTCTCGATGTCTAACCTTGTATCAAATCTGGATATAACAATTCCTTGTAGCATAAAAAGCCATCACAATTCTATGTGATATATATGTTGGAAAAAGAAAAAAAATATTTTTAAGCTATAGTTTTTCTCTATAGTTGTATTAGCTTGCATGTGAGAGCACACTCTAGTGAAGATGCCACCCCTTGTTTTACTTATTTAACTTTCATCTGCAATGAAGATGCCACCCCTTGCTTTAATTATTTAACTTTCACCTAGGATTGGCAAGATGATGATGACACATCAAAGGTTAGTGAAGGGGGAAAGCAAAGATTGGAAGGATGGATCGATTGGCTTTCTTGTTCCTTACCAAATGTAGCCCCATATATTATTTCTTCTTATCTTGTTCAAAATTTCAGCAAGCTATGATAGTGCATTAAGGAAAGGGATTCTTGTAGGGCAAAAACCAATGTTATCTATGGAGAGCTTTCTCTCATAATAGTTAGATGAAAATAAGAGAAGGAGGCATTTGCAAATCAATAATTGGGTTTACAATTGTTCTGTTGGACACTCGCATGGGCAAGTTATTATAGGCTCATGCTCAGTCGTAAGTGAACGTGAGGTATGTCTTGCAAAAATAGAATTTTCCATTGGATTGCCGTCGATCTCAAGGATTCCATCCATAAAGTTTTCTAGTAAATCGAGGTCTATATGGTTGCAAAGAATATCATTGCTTGCATTGGAAGCTCAATTACTACACCAAAATACCAAATTGAGATAGTAAGGAAAACAAAGGGTCAACTATCATCGCAGGTAAGATTCTCGCCCGAATTAGTTGTTGTAGTATTCCAATTTCCTATTTTTAATGATCCGATCTTACCCAAGTTCCTGAAGAAGCTTTACAAAGAATTTGGCCCTCGTGAGGGAGGATGCCAATACTACATGCTCAAGAATGCATCTTATGATAGGAGAGAGAAGTTAAAATGGTACCTCAAAAGATTGTGCTTTATTGTTAAGTACGACTATATGTTTAAAGAAAACTATGCACCAATGTGTTGGGTTGAGAAGAGGGAAAAAGTCAGCTAGGCACAGTGGCTTTATTACATAATGTATGGGGAGATTTTTTTATCAGACAAAAGAAAGACACAATTAAATAGTCGATTACTTTCATATTTAGCTGTGTTATTCCAATTTCTGTCGAAAGTGGAGAAGGGTGAAGTTGTTTGGCCGAATATAGAAGTACAACATCGTACCTCATCGATTATTAAACATAAGGACCAAGAGTGCATTATCATTGAGGAACAACAGGATGATATGTGTACCACATTGTTAAAGGCACGCATCTGCAATCAAGAAGTTGAAGATGGAGACTTCAAAGGTCACACGTTTGCATGAAATACCCATTCATATATTGGATAATTTTGAATAGCATAAGATGATGGGTAGGAGTTTTAAGTTATCCAAGAAGAGGAAGTTGGAGGATATTTTAAAGAAAACAGTTGATAAGCTACCTGTTGGAGAGTTGCCTCAGTCAACATTGGAGGTCAATAAAGAGATGCAGGAGGCACATAAAAAATTGGATGAAGTCTATTAGTTCATGGTAAAACAATATGCATTATTAAAAGAGCAGAATCTATTAAATGAAATACTCAATTCTAAAGATCAAAATTAGACGCAGCAAACACAGATGTAGGATCTGCACAAAGAGTTGCAAGGAAAGTCAGAGCAACATGAAAAAGTTTTTTGTGAAGTGCAAAAGCAGTAGGTAGTTGAAATTGTGAAAGTGAAGAGGTCCTTGCAGGAGTTTGAGGAATGGACGAACAAAATGTAACAAGTGGTAAATAAGGAAATACAAAATTGATCTGAGGTAAATGCAGCATTGCAGGTTCAAAATGAAGTGTTAAATTCTAGGATCAAGCCATTGCAGGTATTAGAGAAGAACAGGCTGCAAAACAAAGAAGTCGAAATGGATGTCATTCTAATGACTCAAATGGATATGACATTTTGAAGTAGCAGATGCACAGATGTATGCAAGACTTATGCAGTGGCATTAAGGACAAAATGGAGGAAGTCATTAGATATCCTTTTGAACATATGCATGATGGTTCTTCTTATGTGTATGAGAGTCAATTATTAGAGGTTATTGAACAAAATAAAAGCAAGAAGGAAGAATTGGTGCAACAAATTGCAGACTTAAAAGAAAAGTTGGTGCAATAGACTTTAGACAATGATTTTTAGAATCAAGTTCAATATGGTATTGCAGAAGGAAGAGTTAGCTCCAGAAGTGGTCCTAGATCAAAAGGAAATGCACGAGGAAGCAAAGAAGGTTCAGGAGGATATAATAGTTTCAGATATGACTCAAGAGGAAAATATGCACATGGAGCTTAGCGTAGTAGTAATTGATCAAGGGATTATGAGTCCAAGTTTGATTTTTGCAAAATCCCCCACTGGACAATGCCATGTGTTGAGGGTAGAGAATTGTGAAGACAAGTAGTTAATCAGATTTCTAAGTGTTTGCTGAATTGGATGCAACTAAGTCGGAATGTTGCTATATCCGAATTTTGGTGACTCAAAGTTTTAATAGGTAGCTATAATCTGGTTATGTTGATGTCGTGGGAATATAGTTCGTTGTATTCCTGTTTAAGCGGGGATTGTATATGAGGGGGACGTGTATGTCTGATGAGAAGAAGAAGGATAGAGAATCATAAATTGTATTGCATAGACTGAATCCATTTAGTGTTGTTCCACTATTGCAATTTTGGAGAATGCGATCTCTTCTATCTTGTAATTTTTGGTATTTGAAGAACATTAACGAAGTATTTTTGCTTGACCTATTCTACGCATATTGATTTATGTCTATCTGAGCAAATTCAGTGTAATATCATGTTGATACAGCAAGAAAATGGTGAATCTGAAGCACTATTTGTGAGTATTCTCTTTCATGTGAGTAAGTATTAATGTTGAGATTAATTTCTTGAGAGTTTGTGATGAAGTCAGTTGTTATGTTTTGCTGAACCCCAATAGTAGGAACCTTCTTCGTGACCATCATGACAACTGTGGGAGATGATATCTAGGATGGGGAATCTCCAAAGACCTCATCTCCATCACTCTCTATCTGAGTGGGATTAATAACTATGGGTGGTTGCTATTTTCTTTTTCTTAGGAGAGTCCTTGAAAAGGTGCTACCCTAGACACCCATAGCATAACCCCTCTTTCATTGCCTTCTCTTTTTGCTAAGGGGTAAGAGTAGAATTATTACATGCCCTCTCAGCCAGAGCAGACACTTTCCTTTTACCTTCAAAAATTGACTTGATCATGTGCACCTGTTTAGCCTTTTTCTAAGCCTATGCACTAATCGAGCCAGGAGTAGATGAAGATGAGGGTCGACTCATCTTAGTCCATGAGCTCCTATGACCATTTGAGCCTATGCCCCTATGGCCATCCTCATAGAGCTCCTATGACCCTGTGAAGATGAGGGTCGACTCATCTTAGTCCATGAGCTCCTATGACCTTGAGAGCCTATGCCCCTGTGGCCATCTCCATGGCTTGTGCCAAGGAGTGACACCTCTCCTTCCTCACTAAAGGTTTAATGGTTTCTCTAAGTCTCAAGATGAACTTGTGGACCTGGAGAAACTCTAGGATAGTATGGGGTACTTTATGAAGTACCTCTCTGTACTTATTTGAGTACACCTGAATAGTTTGGTTCTTCTAGTTGATGAGAAAGCAAATGTCTAGTGCTCTAGACCTCTCATCTCGTGGTAAGAAGTTATTGTAGAACAAGACTTTAAATTGTTCCCAAGTCGTGGGCTCTTTCTTGTCTTATTCTATCTTGCACCACCACCTATGGGTGATGTCCATGAGGCTATAAGTGGCTTGCTGAATTTCATGCCTAGCGTCCATGATATGGCATAAACAGAAGCACTGCTCCCACTTGTGGAGCCACTACTCAACAACATCAATAGTCCTAACACTAGCCGAGCCATGATATCTAGGCGGCTTAAGGTTTAAGCTTCCATCGGGATTCTCTGACTAGTATGCTATCTCTAAGGACTTATGGAGCTTGATGATTGCCTAGAGCATCTACCTCCCCCCTTGCAACTTGGTCTCAAGTGTCACTTCCTCTTTCTTGGAACCACGCACGTGTTCCAAGATATCGGGAAGTGTGCTCTCTAAATGTGATATCCTAGCTTTTATGGTCTCTATGGGGTCTGACGTGCACTCACCCATGAGTATCAATCCTAACTGGTGAAGAGGGTCCTGGTTCCATGCTAGGATAAGGTGAAGGTCTCTTTTTATGGTTGTATAATTTTTACATTTTTTTAAGGTTTTTACACTCTATGTACACCTAAGATATCTAAGTGGTAGCAGAAATAGACAAATCACTGGCCTTTGCATAAACGAAATGACTAAAAAAGAAACTTTCAGTATGCTTTATCTAATTTTTATGCATATGCATGCTAGATCTTAAAAATTTTGGCAACATAATGGCATAAAAATGAAAATAAAAAAATAAAACCAAGTGCACTACATGCACTTCTTCAAATAAATGGTGTGGATAGGAACAATATATACACAATAAACCAAAAGGGCACTACATGCCCTTGCAATAACCCTCGTGCTTGCAACACAGTATAACAATAAGAATGTTGCAAGTTCTTATATTTTTCTTGTTGTATCTGCAAAACCAAGTGCTAGCTGTACCTACAACACTACTTTGATACAAAGTGCAGAGCTTAACAAGCTTCTAACTAATTGTATATCATGGATGCCATGCAAAATGCTTGTCCTATGTGAACTATGGTGAATGAAGAGAGCATGAATGCATTGAAATTGACTATAAACCTATCTTAGGGTCCACAAGCTTGATGTGATCCACACACACTCTTCTTGCTTTTGCAAGAGTCTCCTGATGATAATTGCATCAAGGAAGTGCTCAAACGGGGAACCTCAATGTCAAATAGCTAAGTTTGAAGCTGTGTTAATTTTGAAAATGGATCCATAAGGTATCTTGTCACTGGAAAGAGCTCTCAGTGAAGAATCGAGATCAACAAAAATCATTTGATTTGGAGTTGAAATGACCAAGACCTGGCCAAATGAGTGGAGGTAGCTAGTGCAAATAGGCTAGATTAGCCTAACTTTGGCTATGGACTCAAAAAGAAGCTCGAAATTCTTCTGCTGGACTCTTCTTTCTTCATGAATGCATGCATGAGAGCTTGGTTTATCCCTCATAGCAAAGAGATCCCTCAAAAATTGGGTATATAAAGAAGAAGAGCTCCTATCTTTCTTCACCAACAAGAAGAGAGGGAAATATGAAACACTCTCTTTCTTGTCCCTCTGTCTCGGGCAATGCATGAGCATGTGTGGGCAGGACTCTAGACATTCGGGTAGACATGGGCAGTGTGTGTTGATCTTTTCTATGTGAACTGTGCCTACACGAGCTCTCTCAAGGGGCTCAACATTCTTTTGCTCTTTGCAGTCAGCTCCTCATCATGCAACAACTCTCCTCAGAAGCTCGATGAAGATGATGACTAGGAACAAGTCCCAAGGTGGCGACCCACACTTCCACATGTAGAAAACTTTTGAATGTGACTCTTCTCTCCCAAAATCTCTCAAGATCATGCTCTGAATACCAAGTGATAGCAAAAATAGTGAATGATGTATGTGCCACTCTCCTCCCATCCATTATATCCCCTTGTATTCAAAATAGCAATGATCTAGGATGATCTAGTGCCATCGTGTGGCCATCTGTCCATCATGCAACACTCATCCCCATTACGATTTAATACCTTAGGATATCCCTCGAGCTTGAGACCTTGGCTTTGGTTGGCCCTTGTCCCACACACACATGGAGTGGCCTCTATGGATCAATGTCTGACAATGGACACTAATGATAATAAGATTTTCAATTCCACTATGAAATATGTGGCCCAAATGACCATGCTATATACAAGCCATAAGCTATTCAGTGATATCTAACAAGTGTTCTTTCGATGATGCAAATAAAGGATAAAGTGAGCCAATGCTTCCTTTTGCAATTGAGAACCAGAAAGGTAACCAATCCTCCGTGCTTTATATAGATAAAAGCAAAGGCAATGATAACAACGGAAAATATATTGATGATGAAGGAAGCACTTCCCAAGCTAAATTTGTAGGTAGAGGTAGAAACTCAAGAGGAAGAGGGAGAGGAAATAGACAAGGCAGGGGGAGAGCTCAAAGCTCTTCACCTTGTGCCATATGTGGTCTATCATATCACATCAGAGAGTATTGATTCAAAAATCCAAGGAATCAGAGAGAAAGAGGATACAATAGAGGTTGTTATGGAGCTTCAAGAGGTGGGTACAACAATTCATATGGATACAACAATAATTCCTAAAACAAAAACTATCAAGGAGGATACAAAAGAAGGAGAGACTACAACAATTAAACAGATAATGAATCTCATGAGGATTCACTTCTACTTATGAACATGACAATGAAGGAAGATAAGTCTAGTGAGCATGTGTTCTACATTGATTTTGGATGCTCAAACCATGTGGTACGAAATGTTGCCTTCCTCTCAGATTTGGAGGATCCAAAGAACATAGTTCATTATGCATCAACTATTAAAAAAAATCTTATAAGTGTAGGGTAGATTGAGGAGAAAGGATTGTAGGTGAGATTCACAAAGCATGGATCCTATGTAGAGGATCGATATCAAGGCTTTAAGAAGCTACCAAAGGGAGAGAAAACATGTAGATTGTTCACATTTGAACTCCAAGACACAAAGAACATTGGCTCGTTTAAATATCACACTCAAACCTTATTAGAGATTGAGCTTTGACATGAGATGTTAGCTCATATTGGAAAAAGATCCCTTAAATAAATCAATACAGATCAGAGTGGGTTTGGACTACTCCTTATCTCAAAGCAACACATGATATACAAGTGTAGTGCATGTCAATTTGGAAAATCACATAGGCAACCATTCAGCAAGCAAGGATACATACATGGAGACATTTTAGATCTTGTCCTCATTGATATTTGGGGACCAAGAAAAGAACCATCAATATCATGATCAAGGTATTACGTGTCATTCATTGATGATTGCAACAAATGGAATATTTTTTACTTCATGAAGTATAAGTATGAAATGTTATGATGTTTTAAGAAATATTTATCTTTTGTGGAGAATTAACGAGGTAAAAAACTAAAAGGACTAAGGTCTTATGGAGGGGGAGAATAATTCTCCCATGAATTTGATTCCTATCTACAAGATAGAGGAATCAAGAGAGAAATCACTACCAAGTGCACTCTTGAAGAGAATGGAGTATCAAAGAGAAGGAATAGGAACATTGTGGAGGCAACATAGTTATATGTTGAATGAGAAGAAGCTATCAAATTATTTGTGGGTAGAGCCAATATCTACTACCACATACTTGATAAATAGATTACCTTCAAAGGCATTGGATTCTATGACTCCTTATGAAGATTGGAATTGAAGAAGACCAAGCTTGGACCATTGCAATATATTTGGGTGCATTGCATATGCACACATACTGCCACAAATCAAAGGTAATTTAGAATCAAAGGCAAAAAAGTGTGTATTTATTGTCTATGACCTTAATAGAAAAGGTTTTAGGCTATATAAGCCTAGCAATAAAGGTTTTATAGTCAGTCAAGATGTTGTGCTTGATGAGAACAAATCATAATTTCAACATGATTGTAGGAAGATCATGCTACCATATGATCTAGAGGAAGGTATCCCAACTCTCTCAAGTAAGAATACACATGCACTTGGAGCATCAAGCGATTCTGAAGATGATCAAATGAATCCAAGAAGAGAAATCAACTCAAGGAACTCCAAAGGCAAGGCCAAGGTACAAGAGTAGAGGGATGCTATAGAATTATCTCACCAAACCATCAAAGGATCTACTAGGGAGAAGAAGAAGCTAGAAAGGTATGCCTATGATACATGTCTAAGGAGTAAACAATCTATCTATTT
Source organism: Ceratopteris richardii (assembly GCA_020310875.1). Classification (NCBI taxonomy): domain Eukaryota; kingdom Viridiplantae; phylum Streptophyta; class Polypodiopsida; order Polypodiales; family Pteridaceae; genus Ceratopteris; species Ceratopteris richardii. The sequence continues at coordinate 116,351,155 of CM035428.1, forward strand.
ACCACAGGACTTAGATTTTGAAGAGCCTTCATCTTATGAGGAGGCAAAATCCATGGAGGAAGAAATCAAATTCTTTCAAGAAAATCACACTTGGGATTTAGTGCACAAGACTCCAACCATGAAGACCATTGGATCTAGATGGATATACAAAGTGAAGAAGAACTCTGATGGAACCATCAACAAGTATAAAGGTAGACTTGTGGCAAAAGGGTATCCTCATACCCAATGAATTGACTATGAAGAGACCTCCTCACTTGTGGCAAAGATGCCAAAAATGACAATTTTTATGAGCATTACAATTGCAAAGAATTGGAAGATCTATCAAATGGATGTGAAGAATGCATATTTGAATGGATAGATATCTGAAGAGGTATATATGACTCAACCTCTTGATTTTGAAGATTCACATTTTCTAAAACATGTATGAAGATTAAGAAAAGTCGTATATGATATAAAGCAAGCTCTAAGAGTTTGGAATCATAGACTTGTGACCTATTTGTAGGATAAGGGTTTCATTGTTAGTAAAGCACATCCTTCACTCCTTCTCTAGAGGAATCATGGAGAAGTCATATACCTTTGTGTATATGTAGATGATCTAGTACTCAAAGGGAATGATGTTGAAGGTATTAGGAGGATCTGGCTACAAATCAAGGAGTTCAAGGTCAGTGAACTAGGGAAAATCACATACTTTATAGGCTTGGAAGTTAAGGGTATCTAGTGGGAAGTTTGAACTATGTGACAATGACTAGGGTAGGTATTTTCTATGGTGTATGTGTTGTGAATCCATTCATGCATATTCCTAGGAAAACAAACATGGCTAAGAGGATGCTCAAGTATCTGAAGGAACCATAAACATATACCTGTGATATAGTCATAAAGATTTTCGATGATGTAGAATGGGGATGTTCTAAAGATGACATGACAAATACTTTAGGTTATCTTACTTTTGTAGGCACAAAGTGCATTTCATGGTCATCCAAGAAGCATCTCAATGTTTCTCTTTGATCAACAAAAGCTGAATATAGAGCTTTAGTTAATGCAACTTAGGAAGCCATGCGGACTAAGACTCTGTACTTAGATTTGGGTATAAAGTCTTCTAGTCCTCATATCTTTGAAGACAATATAAACTCACTTCACTTTGTAGCAACCCAATTTATCATGCTAAGACCAAACACATTGAGGTCTATTATCAATATATTAGGGAGAAAATCACAAGCAAGGAAATTGAACTCTCATATGCATCTAATCAACAACAATGTGCATATATGATGACCAAAGCATTGGATGGAGTAAACATGAATGGGTTTAAATATATTGAAGGATTGAAGACTCAAGCCTCTTAGACTTGAGGGGGAGCTATTGGTGCATGAAGCAAGCCTAAGAGCTCAAAGTGCTTGAAAGGAAGAAGACGAAAGAAATCTTTTGCCTTGAGTAATGAAGTTAGGTTTAGCTACCCAACATAGAACATGCCCTTTATAACTTGGAAGCCTTGATTGACTTTGTGATCTCCAATTTAGTCTAGAAAAACACCTCATGTCCTTTGAAACATCACTATGAAACAGATGATGCAAAATGGACTACTTACACATGAAGCAACTCAAAAGAAGTTTCTAATTATGGATGAATGTGCTACTTCAAATGCTATGTGCTCTCAAACAATTTACAATTGGCCAAGTTCCTCTTAAATAACGATGCCTTATAGCTTTGAGAAGCTATTATGTGCCATAGTATAATTTATTACAAAGGCATAGTCTAATTATGAGATTAACACCCATAGATGCTCATTCCGACTTTTTTTGGAATAGGAGTAGCACACCCTGAGCAACAAAATAAACTCTATCTCACTCTAGAAGAATCCAAATAATGAAAGATTACTTAAATTAGACACTAATACCTTTACAATAAATTCCTAACCATGATCATTAGTTTTTTCTTTATGTGCAAAGAGAATCAAACTCTACAATTCTGCTAACTTTGGAGAAGATGTAGAGAAAGGGGTAGTGAGAAAGAAGTAGAACAAACTTGATTGTATTCTCTTCTCTTCTTGGGTACAAGTGTGTAGAGTGATTATCGACACTCATATATCTCTCCACAATGTCTAGCAACAAATCGTAACTCACAAACCTCGTGGGAATGAGTTTGTTGTGACATATACTCTTTTTGTACAATCTAGGAAATGAAGTATAAAATTCAAAAATGATTGAAGTGTTGGTGGGAGACTTGAACCACTTGACTTGTAGCTTAAAGCTTCAATAACATTCCAAATCGATGAACCAATGCTATGATACATGAAGAATTCATCAAGTATGTGACTATACAAAGGGTGCATGTGAAACCATATAATTTGCCACATGAATAAAATTCATTCAAAGAAATAGACTTGATTATCCTTGATGAGTCCTTCATCTTCAAGCATGTTGCAAGCTTGTATGTCCTAAGAGCTCCCCCTCAACCTAGACATGCTTGAGCCTTCAATCTATAATGATTTGTATACAGGCAATAACTTTGAATTTGCAAAGCTTTACTCCATCTAGATCTTTGGTCATCATATCTACCACTTGTTTATCTCTTGGAACAAATGATAGATCAAGCTCATTTGATAAGAGTTTCTTTCTTATAAAGTGATAATGAACCTCTATATGATTGGTTCTTGCATGGTATACACAATTAGTTGCAAGATGCATTGAGCTCAAGTTGTCACAAAAAATTTGAGGTGTGGAGCTCACAAGTCCTAAATCTGCATACAATCCTCTTAGCCATATTGCTTCTTGTGTGGCTATTGTCAAGCCTTTGTATTCAAGTTTAGTTACAGAGAGTGCTACTGTAGGTTGTTTCTTAGAACTCCAAGAAACAAGTTTTGATACTACAAATGCTAGAAATCCTGATATACCTCTCCTAGCATCCTTGGATCGTGCCCAATCTAAATCCAAATATAGTTTGAATTCAAATTAGATGTATAAGAGTAGAATATACCTTCATGGATAGTTCCTTTAAGCTACTTGGGTATGCTTTTAGATGTATCCATGCATGGTTTTGTTGGAGAGTGCTTGAATTGATTAACTAGTCCAACACCATAGGATATATCTACCCTTGTATCTGTAGCATAAATCAGACTACCCACAACACATTCACATTCTTTCACTACTTCTTTGTGTTCTACTTCATATGCGACGAGTTTTTGATTCATCTCCATAGGTGTTCCTACGAGTTTGGCATTATAAATTTTGAAATTTAATACTAGATCCTTAATATACCTCCTTTGGGTCAAGTACATTCCTTGATCTTCATACATAACGTACATGAATGTAAGTTCTCGAAGATCACTGATTTTGAACTCCTCTTGCATATGCATTTTGATTCTTTCTATTCTAATAATCATCACCTGTCATAACTATTTCATCTACATATACACATAAGTAGATAACTTCATCATCAATACTTTTGATGGATAATGATGGATCTACATTACTTGATTTGAATCCGTAATCCTAGAAATAGGTTATCAAACTATAGCTCCAAGCTCTAAGGGCTTGTTTAAGAACATAAAGTGCTATCTTAAGCTTTCAAACATAATTAGGATAATTAGGGTTTTTATACCTAGGTGGTTGTGACAAATGTACCTCCTCACTGATCCATCCATTGAGGAAACCATTCTTCACATCAAGTTGAAGTAGCTTCCAATTCCTTGTAGCTACAAAACTTAGCAAGGTTCTGATGTCGATCATCTTGGACACATGTGATAAGGTTTTTTCATAGTCTACACCTTGTGTTTGAGCACATCCCTTAGCAATGAGTCTTCCTTTATACCTAAAAATAGAGCCATCCAAATTCCTTTTTATCTTGTACACTGATCCATAGCCTAGTAACCTTCTTGTTGGTTTGCATAGGAACCAACTTCCATGTGTCCATCTCCTTTAGAGCTTCAATTTCCTCTTTGATGGCTTTCTCACAATTAGGGTTTCCTTTGGACTCTTCATAAGTAGAGGGTTCTTTTGATATTGAATATTTGTCCAAATAGATGGTATGTTTAGTCACAAGTGATGTAACATGACCATACCTTTCATGTTGTCTTCTATCCCTTGTTGATCTTCTAGTAGCATATTTGGAGCATTCTCCACATTCCTGAAACTTCACCTTTCCTCTTGATTTCTAGAGTTTGTAATCTTTCGCTTTCTCCTCTTGTTCTTCTTCTAAATCACTTTTAGCGTTCATCACTTGTGCAACATGCTTACTATCTAATGGAAGGATATCCATATCAAGGACATAGTAAAATTTAACTTTTTCTTATCTTCTTCATACCACAACCTACGTTATTCGAATACAACATCCTTGCTATTGAGAATTGCATTGTAGTTGGATTGTAAAATGTCTAGCTCATTTGTGTTAGGTCATATACAATGAACAACTTTGAAAACTCTTTCATCAAATTTCCCTGTGATTTCTGAAGATCCATGCACATATGCTAAACAACCAATGACTTTGAAATGACATAGGCTAGGTTTTCTACAATCTTAAGCTTAACACGGAGTCATATGTCACAGCATACGCAATTGGGCATGTTAATCACTGCTTAGACCCTTTGGTAAGGTGGCATGGATGGCCACTTGACATATTGTAAGTATAGCTTTTAAGGAGTAAGGTAGAAGATCAGGGTCTAGGGAATATGTTTATGAAACATTCTAACGATCATGATTAACAAATGTCACATCATACAAGAATGGGGGTGTCAATCACGCCTTAGGCCCTTTTGGTGAGGTGGAATGGATGGAGACTTGGCATATTGTAATTATACCTTTTAAAGAGTAAGTTAGAGGAAGGCCTAGGGAATAGTTCTATGACTCATTCTAACCATATGATTAACTGATTTCCCTCTTGTCTATGATAGAAGAGTGTCACTTCTATCTAGATAGCCTAGTCTCTCTCTCTCTCTCTCCCTCTATCCCTTTCTCTCTCTCTCTCTCTCTCTCTCTCTCCCTCCCTCTAATCCCATCTAAGGAAAAGAGCTCTAGTAGTGGAATCTATTCCACTTTCCCTTTCCCTTTGAAAGATATTTTGTTGAATCCAATTGCTCTACTCATCCATAACTGAGAACATACACATAAGTTATCCATGTTTTTTTCCTTCCAAAATAGTGGAGAATCAAACTCCCATGTGAAGGAAAAATTACACTAAAAATTAGAGTAAATGAATTGCTTATGAAATATAAACTAAGAGATTTTTTGCATTCATATGGAAAACTAAAGGGAAGAGAAAATATTAGAGTTTTCACTAGTGTCAATAGATGCTCTTTAAATAGAATTAGATCCAAAGCTAATGGATGATAAACCAAAGTGAGTGGATTGGATTTAATTTTACTACTAAGGAAGTATTATATATGAGCAAGGATGATGGATTTACATAGTTCACAAGGTAGTTTGGATTAAACTATTACTTGTGAGAACACTCAAGGTTAGGAAGACCTAGACGGATGTGAGGGCAAATCTATCATTTAGTCCTAGATGTGTTTGGATTCACCTTTTATGGGACTTTGCTCTATATTTCAAAGGATTCTATGGTTTATTATCTCGAGTATGGTATGGTTAAGCCTATAAGCTTGGCATGTTGTAGTTGATTATTATATGATTACTCCATAGAGGATACATCATATGGACTAATATCATTTTGATGACCACCTTTGAGATGATCTCATATGAGACTTTTTAAGGGGAAGGATATGACGAAACAACATACAGAGATGGACATGTACATAGAGTACAATGTTATGGGGTTCAGGGGAGTCAGAACATTATTTTCTATCACTATGGAAGGACATTTCACCTACATTTTTGAGGATGAAAATTCTTTTAAGGGGAAAGAAATGCCACATCATATAGAAATTGCTTCTGCCAATAAGTAGTGTGGTAATTTCCTTTCTTCAAGCATAGTCCTAGCATCCCCAACTAGGGTTTTGTTTCTCCTTTCAACAATAATATTTTGTTGATGTGAGTACTTAATAGTGACTTCTCTTATGATGCCTTTATGCCTCAAGTATTCATAAAAAATCTTTGGAGAAATATTCTCCTCCTCCATCATATCGAAGCTTCTTCAATGACCTGTCGGTGTATTTCTCTACATGTGCTAGATATCTTTGAAGCAATAAAAGATTTCACTCTTCTTTTTGATGAAATATGAGATTGTCCATCCACTATGATCATCAACAAAAGATACATTGAGCCTAATTATGATGGTTCTTAACTTGGTACCCACACATTTGTGTGTAGCAAGTCCAAGAGGTTGTTGTACATGTACCCTTTATTATGCTAAGGTTGTCTTTGTGACTTCCCAATCTTTGTGATCATATGTTTCTTTGAGGTATTTGGTAGGCCTATAACACTTTGATCCCTGCATATATCGTTTGATGTTCTTTGATTAACATGAGCAAGCCTCTTGTGCCACACTTCTAGCTCACTTAGGGTTTGTGACCCAAATTTGTATAGAACTATATTTTTGGTCTCTCCCACTTCAAATATGAAGAGCCTACCATGTTTATCACCTCTGGCTATCTTTTTGAAGCATTGACATGGAACTTCCACATGTGATCCATGTTGGGAGAACCTAACCTACAAGCCTTTTTCTACAATCTAATCTACACTTTTTAGGTTTTTGGTAGTAGTGGGTACATAGAGAACCTTACTCAGAATGTTTCTTCTACCATTCCAAGCTTTGACATTACCAATCCTTCACACATTGTGCTTTTTATCATTTCTGCACTACAACATATCAAGGGTATACCGATGTTCGGCATACCGATGGTCACGCGTCGGCATCGATATGACCCTCGAAACATTTTGGAAAATCGACTAGCCAATGGATGCATCAGTACAACTGCGTCGGTATGAGCGTCGGTAAATTAATGGAAATTATCGACGTGCATACCGACGCCCATACCGATGCTCTATTTTAACCGGGCCCAAGAGCAAAAATTCGACATTTCGGGTGTTTTGAAACTAGATCTTCTACTGTCAACTTTGCATGCGTGAACAATATATCTCTATTTTTCACTCTTTCTTTCTCTCTCTCTCTCTCCCTCCCTCTCTCTGCCTCCCCCTCCCTCTCTCTCTCTTAGCACACCTCTATTTTTCTAGATCTGAAGTTTTGGTAAGTATATCGCACATATTGTAGCACTCTTTTTTCTTTCTTTATGCTTTTCCTTTTCTAATATCCTATCTCTTTAGTTTTACAAGAGATTTCGGGATCAAGTCTTTTGAAATTCAACGAAGGAAAACTTCAAGTGGATTTTGACGACAACGATTCAAACAATTACATCCATGTAAGTGATTGTTTTGTTTTCGATTGACTTAGAGAGAGAGAGAGAGAGAGAGAGAGAGAGAGAGAGAGAGAGAGAGAGAGAGAGAGAGAGAGAGAGAGAGAGAGAGAGAGAGAGAGAGAGAGAGAGAGAGAGAGAGAGAGAGAGAGAGAGAGAGAGAGAGAGAGAGAGATACATACGCACTCACATATGTATAAACACACACATGCATATGCATACACACATACATGCATACACAAATGCATATGCATACAAACATGCATATGCATACACAAATACACACATGCATACACAAATGCATATGCATACACAAATGCATATGCATACACAAATGCATATGCATACACAAATGCATATGCATACACACATGCATATGCATACACACATGCATATGCATACACACATGCATATGCATACACAAATACACACATACACATACACAAATGTATACACATACACACATGCATATGCATATCCATACACATGCATATGCATACACATGCATATGCATACACAAATACACAATGCATATGCATACACAAATGCATATACATACATAAATGCATATGCATACACACATACACACATGCATATGCATACACATGCATATGCATACACATGCATATGCATACACACATACACAATGCATATGCATTCACATGCATATGCATACACACATGCATATGCATACACACATGCATATACATACACACATGCATATGCATACACACATGCATATGCATACACACATGCATATGCATACACACATACATGCATATGCATACACACATGCATATGCATGTGCATATGCATACACACATGCATATGCATGTGTGTATGCATACACACATGCATATGCATACACATGCATATGCATACACATGCATATGCATACACATGCATATGCATACACATGCATATGCATACACATGCATATGCATACACATGCATATGCATACACACATGCATATGCATACACACATGCATATGCATAGACACATGCATATGCATACACACATGCATATGCATACACACATGCATATGCATACACACATGCATATGCATACACACATGCATATGCCACACATGCATATGCATACACACATGCATATGCATACACACACGCATATGCATACACACACCCATATACATACACACATGCATATGCATACACACATGCATATGTATACACATGCATATGCATACACACATGCATATACATACACACATGCATATGCATACACACATGCATATGCATACAAACATGCATATGCATACACACATGCATATACATACACACATGCATATGCATACACACATGCATATGCATACACACATACATGCATATGCATACACACATACATGCATATGCATACACACATACATGCATATGCATACACACATGCATATGCACACACATGCATATGCACACACATGCATATGCACACACATGCATATGCATATACATACACATGCATATGCATACACACATGCATATGCATACACACATGCATATGCATACACACATGCATATGCATACACATGCATATGCATACACACATGCATATGCATACACACATGCATATGCATACACACATGCATATGCATACACACATGCATATGCATACACACATGCATATGCATACATACATGCATATGCATGTGCATATGCAGATATGCATATGCATACACATATGCATATGCATACACATATGCATATGCATACACATATGCATATGCATACACATATGCATATGCATACACATATGCATATGCATACACATATGCATATGCATACACATGCATATGCATACACACATGCATATGCATACACACATGCATATGCATACACACATGCATATGCATACACACATAGATCCATATGCATACACACATGCATATGCATGTGTGTATGCATGCATATGCATGTGTGTATGCATATGCATGTGTGTATGCATATGCATGTGTGTATGCATACACACATGCATATGCATACACACATGCATATGCATACACACATGCATATGCATACACACATGCATATGCATACACACATGCATATGCATACACACATGCATATGCATATATCCATACACACATGCATATGCATGTGTGTATGCATATGCATGTGTGTATGCATATGCATGTGTGTATGCATATGCATGTGTGTATGCATATGCATGTGTGTATGCATATGCATGTGTGTATGCATATGCATGTGCACATGCATACATGCATATGCATACGCAGATGCATATGCATACACACATGCATATGCACGCACATGCATATGCATACGCACATGCATATGCATACGCACATGCATATGCATACGCACATGCATATGCATACGTACATGCATATGCATACGCACATGCATATGCATACGCACATGCATATGCATACGCACATGCATATGCATACGCACATGCATATGCATACGCACATGCATATGCATACGCACATGCATATGCATACGCACATGCATATGCATACGCACATGCATATGCATACACACATACATGCATATGCATACACACATGCATATGCATACACACATGCATATGCATACCCATGCATATGGATACACATGCATTTTAACATCTCCACATTGGATCAGATGGGATCTCCACGTACACCTTGGGGAGCGCATGACCATGACGAGTCCAAGATATATCACATACGTAATGGAGCTCAAGTCATGGATGCAACCGGAATGTCCATGCATTAGCGCATTTGATAACTTTGCTCCATAGAGTTTGGACATTCTATAATATTAAAATGGAGCGAATAGGATGGGGATTGCAAAAATTATATGACACAATTGATATATGAAGAGTACTGGCAAGCACCTGGGCATCCTATTGTGAGTTCGGAATGGATTCAGCATACGGCACACGAGGTGATGTCTCATCGATGGTCCGAAGCTCGGGATGCTTTCAGTGCCCGCTTGCCGAAGCCTGTATGGTTAGATGTTAAAGAGTGGGAATCAATGAGCAGCAACATACTCCTGATCGATATCATCAATAGCGAGATGCGGCGGCCACATGTTTAGATACGGTTGGAATATCACATTTAGGTAGCAGCGGATATGACAGTATGCGCTACCAATTTGTAAGTATCATTTTAATTATTGAATTTGTTTGCGCTAAGCACATCATGTATGTTCATCTAACATTTTGCATATCATGGATTGGTTGCACTATTCTAGGACTTAGAGGGACACAGTGCAATCATTTCATGGGAGAATCTATGATTAGGTAAACTTATAGCTTGGTTTCGTATTTTTAATTGTTATTTATAAATGTCATGTCAATTTTTCTCATTTTACACTTGCATATATGTATGGTAGTGCTTTGCCACATTTTGTATTCGGTTCCTATATGGAAGTGCTTTGTCACACTCTTGTACATCCTTCATTTATGGAATATACAACTTTTTGTACATGATTCATGGTTCATTTTTGCTCATATAAAATCATGTTTTGGTTGTCATTAGAGTACATAACACACGTACTCGGTTTAGAGTTGGGCAGAGTGTATTGTCTTTTGCTAAACAACATCATGCTGTAGCAAAAGACAACACACTCTGCCCAAAAAAAATGTGTAGATATGGTCGTCGGTACACCCAGTAGAGTCATCGGTATGGGCATCGGTACACCTAGTATAGGCGTCGGTATGGACGTCGATATAAGCGTCGGTATTACCAATGCTCATACTGGTGCCCATACCGACGTGCATACCGGTGCCTATACTGATGAGTATACCGTCGTTATGTTTTTGACGCGCATACGGACTGCGACACCGATGTCGCGAAAAAATTATGCCCGTTCATTTTCCTTGATAATAGCCTCGGTATACCCTTGATATGTTGTAGTGCTTGTTTGTACCTCATGGTTATGCTTAGGTTTCTCCAAGTCTGATAGAAGAGTAACCTTGCCTACAACATGGTTTTTTGAACAATTACATTCCATATAGAACAAATGATCATCTTCTTTACCTTCTTTATGATTTAAGTTCATTAGGATTGATCCTCTAAATAGTTGTTGTAATCCCTTATGCTATTGTTCATATTGTTGTTGTAGTTTTGTCCATCTCTGCCTCTTGTATTGCCAAATTCACTTCTTCATCCTCCTTTCTATGTTCTCATGTGAGAATTTGCAACTTCCCTATGCAACCTTGAAGAAAGACTACCTCACAAGTACTCTCACAAGACCTCTGCTTATTGAAATAATGGAATCTCTAAGGTTATGAAGACTGAACCTTAGAGATTTCTCACACATAATCTAGAATTTGAGACCTTTCTAAGGCAAGTTATTTCACTTAACAAAGTTAGTCCTATCGAGAGAACCAATGCCTCAAACACAGAAAAGTTATGGAAAGCAAACACAGATTGACACGTGCTCACTACTGAATTTGGTTCTCTCAGAATATGCAACAAAATGACAGGAGCTTTGGGCCAAATTTGGAAGACTTGATTAGATTTCTTAAAGACCTAAGATTACAAAAATGAGTGAGATATGACTAATAAATTTGCTCAACATAGGGCAATCTAGAACACTCACATAGAAATCTATATGCTAGCTATGGCTACAAAAACTTTATTCAGATCACTCAAGCAAGCAAGAAGAGGGCTTGCTTAGCTTAGAGGCCTACTAGCTTGCTTCCCAAGACTCTCTAGGAGCACACACATATGCAAATCATGCAATTGAAATCTGGTCGTGTGTTCATATAAAGTTGGAAACATTCCCTACAAGTTAGGAATCATTTTTTCTAAATTATAGACATTTACTCACACCTAAGTGTGATTCAAAGTTTACGTGCTGAGGGGGTATTTCAAATTCAAATTGAGCCATGGTTTCTCGTGCTCAAAAGCTTCAAGCTTCAATTCTTCATCTTAGCTCCAACAATCCAATGGCCTTCTTGAACTGTTTTAGCTCCATTGAATCCAAATCTTTGGTGAACATGTCAGCACATTGGTCCTTGGTACCTATATGTTGCACTTGAACCTCCTTTGCAAACACCTTTTCTATGATGTAATGATAATGTACCTCCCGTGGCTTGGTATCCCTCTTGCTAAGTAGAGACAAGGTACCTTACCATATTTTTTCTTCTTTCTAGTACTTAAAAGAAAACAAAGGATAGTTTATAGCGAAAGCATTTGTGTTTGCTCCTAGCATGAAACATAGGATTGGAAGATAGGTACAAACTATTCATATTGTCACACATGATTGGAAATTGATTAACCTACAAGCTTAACTTAATCATTGGCAAGTGCACAAGTCACTTAGGCTAATGCCCTATATTAAACTTTAGTGGAGGATAGAGAAACTATGGGTTACTTCTTTGCTATCCAAGAGATGACTTTCTTTCCAAGCATAAGTGCATATCCACGTGCTTCTTCTATCTTCTTTGGATCCAACCCAATCAACAATTGTATATGTTTTCACATGCAATTCATCTTCAAAGGGATAAAATTGACCCTCATTGAGTGTACCCTAGAGATATCTAAGTAATCTCTTTACAACAAGTAAATGTGGAACTCTAGGTGTGTGCATGAATTGAGATAGCACAACAATTGTACATGCTAGGTCTGGCCTAGTAATAGTTGTTGGTACAAATCAAGCCTTCACACTTGGCTTGGATTTATTCTTGAAGACTAAACATGTGAGAAGAACCATAGGAACTTATGCTTATAAGTTCTTACCATTTTACTCCTTGTAAAATTCTACATCACTTGGAATCTTATGTAATCACATCTACTTCTTTAAGTCGTGGAAAATACGTTGATTGATTGAGGGAATATCTCAATCAACTTTTAGGTGAAAGATTCTAGGAGATTGATTTGAATTCAAATTCAAATTATCACTCAACTCCTATAAAAGCTAGTGGTCAAAAGTCGCGGGTGTCCTTCACCATTCCCGAGGAAAATATTCTTGATTATAGAGTGTGTGAGTGCTACACCATAGCCTACACATCTCCAACTCATTAGGCTACATCTATCAAGCCAATGAGATTGTACATTCATGTGAACTAATAGAAAGATTTACATTCACTATCTCTGGTTTTCTCTGAGTCATCATCTTTAAGTCTGTCAACTTCAAAGGAGCATATCTCAGGATCTACTGAGCCAAATCAAGTGATTCAAAGCACATTGGAACCAGCTCCAAGTCTACTATACACCTACAAAGTTTCAAGTCAATTGGATCAGCCATCTCGGAGAAATCGTGCTCGAAGTGCACACTGGTCTGTGTCTGCAGAGTTCCTAAAAAGTCGGGGGTACATATAATTTTGCTAAATTGATTTCTCAGTGAGTAGTTTATCATTTCTTCTCATTCCACTTGCAAATGGTAGCTTGTTAAGCTAATTTAATATGTCCAGAAGGAATTAGATCAATTGTAAGTGTGCTGGTCATACTGAGTGAAAGACTGAGTAGGTATCAAGATCAAAATAGAAAGTTTTCAAGTCTAGTGAAGTGCAAACTCACCTGTTTTGATCTAATCATTACTCAAACTTTTTCCAAAGTACATATAGCATATTTTGGTATCATTTGGAAGCTCAAGGAGTCTACTAATCATATCTGGAGTCACTGAGGGCTGGTGCAAAGCAAGATTAGCAGCATCTACTCAATCTCTTGAGTGCATCCTACCATCACTCCCAACAGTGGTATCAGAGCAAATAAGGTAAACATGGGAGATTGATTTCCTTCATTCATTGACAAATTGGACAGGAACAACTACCAAGCTTGGTCTCTAAGGATGAAGACCTATCTACAAGGAAGGAGCTTATTTGGATACATATCAGGAGATGAGGAATTGCCCTCATTTAAAACTAGAGGACTACCCACCAAGGATGAACATGAGAGGCTCAACCAATGGTGTGCAAAAGATGCTTTGGCAAGGTCTTACCTTCTCTATATCTGATTTTCTTTTACCTCATGTAAGGAATTGTAAGACTTCCCAAGAGACTTGGGAAACCTTGTCAACATACTTTTCTTCCAACACAAGGGCTAGGAAGAATCAACTGTGGATTGAATTCACAACCCTCAGGAAGCAGCCCAAGCAATCAGTCTCAGAGTATGTGACAAAGATTAAAGATGTGGCAGACCAATTAGCAAGCATTGGAGAGGAGATTGAAGAGGAGCAAATAGTCAGGCAAGTAACAAATGGACTCAAGGCAGATGATAAGTGGGAAAGTTTCACCATTGCAATGGACCTCTATATGGACATGCATACCCCAGATCTCACAACACTCATGGGCCAACTATTCACACATGAAGCAAAGTTTACAAAGGCAGGAGATCAATCAAAAGGTAACAACCCCTCTGCTCTCTATACTGATAAGAAAGTTAAGGATAAAGGTAAAGGGAAGAAACAGGATGAAGAAGGCTCTACCTCCCAAGCTAATTATGCAGGGAGAGGTAGATCATCAAGAGGCAGGGGCAGAGGAGGTAAGTCAGGTAGGGGGAGACCCTACAACTCATCACCATGCAACATTTGTGGATTGTCCAATCATACCACAAATGAATGCTACAAGAACTACAAGAATCAGAGAGGAAGAGGCTACTCAAGAGGTGGATACTCTCAAGGGAGAGGCAGATTCAACCAACATCAAAGCTACAATGGACACAATAATCAATACAACAACAATTACAACCACAACCACAATGGTAACTACCAAGGTGGATTCAGAAATAGAAGGGACTACAACAACTACACAGAGGAGCAAGATGACTCCCTATTGATCATGAATATGACCTCCAAGGCAGGTACAAATGATGATCATTAATTTTATATTGACTCAGGATGTTCTAACCATGTAGCTGGCAATGTGGCACTACTTTCTGATTTGGAAGAACCCAAGGGCAAACATCAGGTACAAACAGGTGATGATACTAAACACTCTGTTGTAAAGATTGGAAATGTGAAGACATGTGATGGTAACCAGAACCTATTGAGCAGGGTACTCTATGTACCAACCATCACCAAGAATCTAATGAGTGTTGGTCAGATTGTGGAGAAAGGTTTGCAGGTCAGGTTCACACAACATGGAGCATATGTGGAGGACCCAAGACATGGATTCAGAAGGATAGCCAAAGGGGAGAAATCAGGTAGATTGTTTACTTTTGAGCTAGAAGACACCAAGAACATTTTTTTATATAATTACAAGGATCAAACACTTTCAGAGTTAGAGATATGGCACAAGAGGTTAGGTCACATAGGTGAAAGAACCCTAAAGCAAATGTGTAGGGATCAATGTGTGCTTGGGATACCTAATGTATCCAAGCAACACATGATTTATAAGTGTGGAGCATGTCAGTTTGGTAAGTCTCACAGGTTGCCATATTCAAGGAAAGGTTTCATGCATGAAGATTACCTAGACTTGGTACACACAGATGTTTGGGGACCTAGCAAGGACCCTTCCATTTCAAGTTCAAGGTATTATGTGTCCTTCATTGATGACTATAGCAGGTGGACCATCTTATACTTTATGAAACATAAAGATGAAGTATTTAATTGTTTCAAGAGGTATCTTGCACTTGTTGAAAACCAAACAGGAAGAAGCTTGAAGAGGCTAAGGTCAGATGGTGGAGGAGAATACTTCTCAAATGAATTTGAAGATTTCTTGCAGGAAAGAGGCATCAAAAGGGAGATTACTACAAGGTACTCACCTGAACAAAATGGGGTAGCTGAAAGAAGGAATAGACTCATTGTAGAAACAACTAGGTCTATGCTTAATGAAAAGAAGTTGCCAAATTATCTTTGGGCAGAGAGTGTATCCACTGCCACCTATCTCATAAACAGGTTGCCATCCAAATCACTTGATGGCATGACATCATATGAAGCTTGGCATGGTAAGAGACCCTCTCTGGATCATTGCAAAATTTTTGGTTGTGTAGCATATGTGCATATTCCCTCAGAGGTAAGGGGAAAGCTAGACCCTAAAGCTGAAAAATGTATCTTCATTGGTTATGATTTGAACCAAAAGGGATACAGATTCTACAACCCAATAAACAAAGGCTTCAAGGTAAGCAGAGATGTCATCTTTGATGAGAATGACTCTTGGTATGAGAATGAATGTAGGAAGGTTAGTCTACCCTATGATATGGAAGAAGATTTCCCAAAGCTCACCAAGGAGGAACCAATCCAGAAAGATGAATCAAGCTCAGATGATGATGATACAATTAACCTTGAGGAATTCAAGGCATGGAAGTCCAAAGGAAAGATGAAGATGAAGAAGCTAGAGGATACACCAGAATCCTCAACTCAAGCAATGAGGAGATCTCAGAGAGAAAAGAAGAAACCAATCAGATTTGGGTATGACACATCACTTGTAACTAAACATTCTGTATATCTTGCAAAGGATTTGTTGAATGAAGAACCAGGTACCTATGAAGAAGCAATCACCAAACCAGAATGGAAAGAAGCTATGGATGAAGAAATGGAAGCTCTCAAGGAGAGTGATACTTGGGACTTGGTACCCAAGAAGGACTCTATGAAGGTGATAGGATCCAGATGGATCTACAAACTAAAGAGAAATTCAGATGGAACAATAAATAGGTACAAAGCTAGGTTGGTAGCCAAGGGTTTTGCACAAACCCAAGGCATTGATTATGAGGAGACATTTTCTCCTGTGGCTAAAATGCCAACTATCAGGATATTGGTGAGTGTAGCTGCATCCAAGAATTGGAACATGTACCAATTAGATGTCAAGAATGCTTTCTTGAATGGGTGGATATCTGAAGAAGTCTACATGTCACAACCACCTGGCTATGAAGACCCCAAGAAGGTAAACTATGTTTGTAAATTGAAGAAGGCTCTATATGGTTTGAAGCAGGCACCTAGAGCATGGAATTACAGGTTGACAACCTACCTCCAAGACCAAGGATTTGTCATGAGTAAAGCAGACACTTCTCTATTCATAAAGAGAAGTAGTACAGAGGTAATCTACTTGTGTGTTTATGTTGATGACATCATCATTACAGGTAATGATGTCAATGGTATTAGACACATCAAAGGACAAATGATGAAAGAATTCAAGATTAGTGATCTTGGATTATTAAAGTACTTCTTAGGTCTTGAGTTAGTCTACACCAACTCAGGTATATATATCACTCAAAAGAAGTATATACAGGATATGGTCAAGAAGTTTGGTTTGCAGGATGCTAAAGTATCTACTACTCCAATGGAGGTCAACCTAAAGCTAAGTGTTCATGAAGGGGATGAAATACAAGACATTACAGGATACCAAAGTATGGTAGGTAGTTTGAATTATGCTACCTTGACAAGAATTGACATAGCATATGGAGTTAGTGTGCTAAGCCAATTCATGCACAAACCAAGGGTACCTCACCTAGAGGCAGCAAAGAAGATCTTGAAGTATCTGAAGGGAACTCAGAACCATGGTTTGTACTTTCCTTATACATCAGATATTGACCTTAAAGTATATTCAGATGCAGATTGGGCAGGATGCAAGGATGATAGGAGAAGCACATCAGGCTACATTTGTTTTGCAGGAGATAAGCCTATTTCTTGGTCAGCCAAGAAACAACCTACAGTGGCATTGTCATCCACTGAAGCAGAGTATAGAGGGCTTGCCAATGCCACTCAAGAAGCTATCTGGTTGAAGATCTTGTATACAGAATTAGGTCTATACACTAGACCTCCAATTATCTTTGGAGATAACACTAGCTCTCTTCACCTTGCAGCTAACCCAATATATCATGCTAGAACCAAACACATAGAGGTTCATTACCACTATGTGAGAGAGAAGTTGCTTAGTAAAGACATTCAATTGACATATGTGTCTACTAATATGCAATGTGCAGATTTACTCACTAAAGCATTGGATGGAAACAAGCTATGCAGATTCAAATCCATGATTGGATTGCAGGATATGATTGAAGATTAAAGATGAAGAATTAAGACAAAGTGCTTGGCTTGAGGGGGAGCTGTTGGTACAAATCAAGCCTTCACACTTGGCTTGGATTTATTCTTGAAGACTAAACATGTGAGAAGAACCATAGGAACTTATGCTTATAAGTTCTTACCATTTTACTCCTTGTAAAATTCTACATCACTTGGAATCTTATGTAATCACATCTACTTCTTTAAGTCGTGGAAAATAGGTTGATTGATTGAGGGAATATCTCAATCAACTTTTAGGTGAAAGATTCTAGGAGATTGATTTGAATTCAAATTCAAATTATCACTCAACTCCTATAAAAGCTACAAGTCAAAAGTCGCGGGTGTCCTTCACCATTCCCGAGGCAAATATTCTTGATTATAGAGTGTGTGAGTGCTACACCATATCCTACACATCTCCAACTCATTAGGCTACATCTATCAAGCCAATGAGATTGTACATTCATGTGAACTAATAGAAAGATTTACATTCACTATCTCTGGTTTTCTCTGAGTCATCATCTTCAAGTCTGTCAACTTCAAAGGAGCATATCTCAGGATCTACTGAGCCAAATCAAGTGATTCAAAGCACATTGAAACCAGCTCCAAGTCTACTATACACCTACAAAGTTTCAAGTCAATTGGATCAGCCATCTCGGAGAAATTTTGCTCGAAGTGCACACTGGTATGTGTCTGCAGAGTTCCTAAAAAGTCGGGGGTACATATAATTTTGCTAAATTGATTTCTCAGTGAGTAGTTTATCATTTCTTCTCATTCCACTTGAAAATGGTAGCTTGTTAAGCTAATTTAATATGTCCAGAAGGAATTAGATCAATTGTAAGTGTGCTGGTCATACTGAGTGAAAGACTGAGCAGGTATCAAGATCAAAATAGAAAGTTTTCAAGTCTAGTGAAGTGCAAACTCACCTGTTTTGATCTAATCATTACTCAAACTTTTTCCAAAGTACATATAACATATTTTGTTATCATTTGGAAGCTCAAGGAGTCTACTAATCATATCTGGAGTCACTGAGGGCTGGTGCAAAGCAGGATTAGCAGCATCTACTCAATCTCTTGAGTGCATCCTACCATCACTCCCAACAATAGTGGCATAGGTCAATGATCTAACTATAGAATTGTATAAAAGTGGAACTTGTATTTCATTACATTTTATTGAGGTCAATTTTGTGTTTAGTTCCATAGGATTTCTCAATGGTTTGCAACCTCTAATTCCATACTTCTTCAAGACATCCAAAATGTACTTCTCTACATGAGCCATATGCCATTGTCCTCATATATAACTTCAATACCTAGAAAATGCCTTAGATCTTCAAGGTATGAGATTTTGAACTCCTTTCAAAGCTTTCCTTTGATTTCCTTGACACCTTATTCATGATCTCCTATAATAATTAAATAATCTACATATACACATAAGTAGACAGTTAATTTACCTTCCTTCTTGTAAAATAATGATGGATATATCTTGCTTTGATTGTATCCAAAACTGATAAGATACTCCATTAATCTTTGTTTCCATGCCCTTGGGGCTTGCTTGAGACCATAAGATGTTTCCTTCAACCTGAAAACATAACCATTCTTGACTTTGTCTTCAAACCCTATTGGTTGATCCATGTACACAACTTCCTCTACTTCTCCACGGAGAAAAGTATTCTTCACATCAAGTTGATACATCTTCCAATTCCTACTTGCTGCAATTGCAATGATAGCTTTGATGGTAGACATCTTAGCTAAAAGTCTCCTCATAGTCTATTCCATATGCATGAGAAAATCATTCTGCTACAAGCCTAGCTTTATACCTAGCAATACTACCATATGAATGTTTCTTAACCTTATAGACCCACTTATTTCCAATTACCTTCATATCTTTCTCTCTTGGTACAAGAGTCCAAGTGTGATTGGCTTCCAAAGCCTTGATCTCATCATGCATAGGTTCTTGCCATTCATTGCATGTGTTGGATTCTTCAAAGGATGTGCATTCTTCAATGTCCTTGATCATGTAAGCATAATGTCTAGCCATAAATTAATCATAGGTAATTCTTTCAATTGGATAGTTTACCCTATTAAACCTTATTATCTCACTATTCCATTGATTCAAATATTTTTTGTTTTTGGTCTTTGAGCTCTCCTCCTTCTTCCCATGATGTTCTATGTTGAGCTCAATCCATAGGTCTTCATCTTTTTCTCTTTCTATGATTTTTTCTTTACCTTACTCCTTGCATCACTTAATTAACTTGATGTAGAACTGCTTCTATGCCCTGCTGTTTGAGAACTTGACTCTTTTAGTCCACTAAGAACCATGCCCTCTATTTCATCTCTTGACATCCTCTTTTCTTAATCTTTATTAACTTGCATAGATAGATTTGTAGCAGACCAAGGTAACAATTCATCAAACCTCACATCTCTTGATACTTTTAATTCCTTTGTTGTAGGGTTACAACACCTATAAACCTTATACTCACCTATGTACCCTATCAAGACACACCTTTCTAACCTATCATCAAGCTTGGTCCTTAATTCATTGGGAAGTAATGCATAGCCTGTGCAACCAAAGACTCTCAAGTGTGAAACATTTGGTTTCTTATTGTACCAAGCTTCATAAGGTGTAGTAGCATGTACAACTGATGTGGGAGCTCTGTTCATGATGCATATAGCTTTGGTTGTTGAAACAACCTTATAACGTTTTGTCATGTCCATCTCCTTGATCATTGTCCCATCACATTTTGCAATATACCTATTCTTTCGCTCTACCACACCATTTTGTTCTAGTGTACTTGCATGTGATTTGTCTTTTGAGAAATTAGAGAACTCATGGGAGAAGTATTCTCCCCCTCCATCTAAGCTTTACACTTGATGTTTCTATCAAATTCTCTTTCAACCATAGTTTGAACTTCATTAGGGAAAAAAAAGCTTGCATGGGCCTTTTGGATCAAGGACTGATAAGTGATGAACCAATCATAAGAGGGTGGTGGAAACAATCTATAGACTATAAATTACTAGGCTGAAGGGGGGAGACTAGACAAGATTCCCTTATGTTCCAGTTTTTCCTCTAGAGAGAGAAAGGAATCCCGTAGCTAGCCTGGACCCTAAAATAAAAAAAAATTAGAAATTTTTTAAACTCATGATAACACCATTCAATGGGCCCCAACCACTTTTTAGGATCAAAAGTATTGTTTTTGACTCCTAAACTAAAATATGTGCATGAACTAACTTGAGAAAAATGAAATTTTCAAAAATAACTCAAAATATAACTTTCTCCCTCCAAAACCTCATACTTTCATACCTAGATCCCAAAAATCCATCTCTTTCCACTAGTTTCTCTCCCTAGCACACCATTGAAGCTCTTGTGTTTGCATTTCTTTCTCTTTGCATCTTCTCTTTGAATTCCTACTATGACTTCCATAGCTTGAACTCTGGTGGAGAAACCTAAATCCTATAGGCATCCAAAATATGAGATTATTACGTTAAAATGTCACAATATGAAGGCTATAGAAGGACATTGGTTAGGACATGAGTTCTACAAAGGTGCATGGGTGTACATGCAACCCTATGGTGTTGGCTATAATCGTGTAAGAGATCATGGAAACTTGGATCTTCATTGGAAAGGGAAGTTATTGGGCTTCACAAATCTCACAAATCGTGGGACTTTTGGTATTGTATAACATGCTTTTACAATGTCAAGCAAGAAATTGGATAAGTCAAACAAAATGAGATATCCTATCAGTTGTAAGCATTACTCTTAAGTATTGATTGATTCCTCTTCTAATTTCTTTATATAGCTTTTAAGATGTGTATTATTTTTTCTTGAAGACATATTTCCTTCTATCTTGGTGGAGAAGCAACCACTTCATATCTTACATGTACTTTCCAAGCATTGCATGGAGATGTTGGGTCACTAGTCTTTCCACAAGCCTGTCTCTCAGCTTTTACATGAGAGTTTTCTTTTACACACATATATATGTCGTACCCTCTTCATCAAATGATTTTGGTAGGTTAGAGATGATTAACGTAGATTCTCTTTTCAAGCTCTAGTCAACACAACCTGCTATATGGACCTTGAAATCTTTGAAGAATATGATGTACAAATTGTCCAATCTTTGATTTTTTCCATGGTAGTATTACAATTGTAGAATTTCAAGAATTCTATTTTCTCTACTGTGTAGATGTGGTATTTCTTATTATGTTAAATGATTTTATCTGTTCAATCATTTTTATGAGCCAATTTTTTTGGGGGGGTGTTGTGCATGATTTATGTATTTACAATTATTATATTTCCCTCTAAATGGGTCCCACTCACTTGAAAGATTGAAACTACTATAAAAGCAAGTCTTATTCTCTCATTTCTCACTTTTGTAACGAAGAAGAGCTAGGAGCATCCCTAGAGCAAGCACACCATAACATTCATGTTGTCTTTATGCACAGTGGCTACCTCCACCTCTACTACCCCCTTGTCCAAATCTCATCGAGAACTCTTCAATGAGTTCTTGGAATCAACTTAGTACAAAGGTCAAACACACTTGTATGACCTTGTTTCTAGAGTCCTCGATCTGGACAAGGCAATCCATTTTAATTTTGATCTGCTCGAGGAAATCATAGAGTTGCTTGAGTACTAAATCTTGTGCTACTCTATAGATATCCCACCTTATGAAGGTAAGTGGGTCCCGTGTGACCTTTTTCTCTACATTCATAAAGGTGATGAAGCTTTTATGAAGCCCCTTAAGCACTTCATGGAAATTGCTGAAAATGCAGGGCATTTGTTAGATAAAACGGTTCCTTTGATAAAACAACTTAACAAAAAGAAGAGGATGGGTACTACGTACCTTTCTTATATTTTCACAATAATCTTTATTATCAATGAGGAGCTAGAGCTTGCACTCATGGATGTCCCTAACCTTATTGCAGGGTGATTTGTTCATGAAAGAAATGAGCCTCAATTAGATGTCATAAACTTAGCCAAAGAGAGTGGCATAATGCAACGAGAGTTCCGTGGTGGTGTGGAGGAAAAATTGTGCAAGAAATCAAGCATGGAAGAGCCCCCACCATCGAATTGCAACCCCTCTGAGCCCATATTATCAGAGGTGGAAACTGAATATCTCTCCATCATCTTTGTGGATGGAGAAGAGTTTATTTTCCTTCATGATATTTAGAAGGCATTCAGAACCCATCTTGATGAATGCCTAAGTCTTTTTTCCAAATGTCAGATGTTCAACTTGATAATACATCTAATCTACTTGAAAAGAAATCTATCCCACTTGGTGATTTTGTGGTAGATACCATAGTGATGGTGTGTGAAGAAATATTGAAAGATGATAACAATTACTCTACAGAAGAAGAGTACCGTGCAACACAAGAGGGACTAATGAAGAATAAAGTACCTACATCCCCACTAGCAGAGTAGAGTGGGATGGACCACTCTACCATAGATCTTGATGCCCCTAGAAGAGGGGAAGAAGAAGACATGCTTCATGATGTAAGTGGTAATTAAGGAATTAAATAATTTACTATTAGAACTTGATTTATCATTTTCTTTTCTAACAGGAAGCCATTGAATTGGATACATTTAGTGCATGATCTGGTGGGGATTGATCTCCTCACGAAAGTGGGTGATCCTTCACAAACTACATTGGAAAGTTGCAAAAGGATGATTTTATCAGAGTTCATAAAGACTATAGTCTTGATGGGCACTTCATGACCTAGTGCTTGAAGGCCCTTGAGCAAACTTTTGTGTTTGTCTACAATTATCCAAGGCACTATTTGTATCATTTTGGTTAGAAATCTTTAGTTGTAACTACTCTCATAGTCAATTTTAGAGGAAATGTACAAGGACAAATAGGTATTGCCATGGGTCTTGGATGAAAGACCCCAATGTAATTTCTAAATATGTATTAACCTACCCAGTTGCCACAATCTCCCCAAACGAGAAAGAAAATTGTTGCGAAATTGAAAGCAACTAAGAACTAGTGTAATCTTTTGAATCAATAACTATGTCTTTTTTGTACATTGTGTAATCTGTGATAAGTTAGGAAATGTTAGAACAATGCAAAATCTATTTCTTGTGACTGTGAGGACTTTACAAATCTCTTTTGGCCTATTACTAATATATGTGTAAACTCTTTTTAGCTTATGCAAGCCACCACACTTTGTATGTAATCAAAAGCTTTCTTATCTCCATATCTATGCATCTACAAGGTCTCTTTGTGCTAAAAAAACCCCAACCACAAAAACACAAGAATCAAGCCTGCAAAAGTTTTGTAGCGTTGAATTCTCTATTTTTGTGGTTGGGTCTTTCTTTTTTGCATCCTGAAGACTATTCAAGGGTTCTAGACTCACTAAGTGTCCATATGATAAGAGAATAAGGCCAACAAGTACTCATATGAATCATAGATAATATATATGTAAGCCCTTCACAATAGTGTAAGCCTAGACTTGTTGCAATTTTGATTTAGCTTTATACAAGCCACTTCATGGCCTATATATCCATGCCTATGCCTCTTCATGGCCTATATATGCTGAAATAGCCCCAACCACAAACACATGGTTCAGGCTTGCAAAAAATTTGCAAGGCTAAATCCCACTTTTTTGTGGCTAGGGTTTTTTGGCATTCTAAAGACTATCCAAGGTTGCTACAATCATAAGGACTCCATATCTAAAGAGAATGAGGCCAGCAAGTACTCAAATAAACCCAAGGTAGTCTAAATGTAGAACATTATTACCAATGTGACCTTTGACTTTTTGAAATCTTAGTTTAGCTTTGGTAAACTACAAGGCTAGGCTTCCTAGGATTATAAAAGCAAAAAAAGACCTAGCCATAGAAACACAAGATTCAACCCTTTTTTGTTTAGCCGATCCCCACATTTCTATGGATAGGGTTTTTTTAAGCTTTTGAATACTTAGGAGAGGATTGAATGGGGATTAATTGACCATAATCTAATGGAATGAAGTCAAAAGTGTTAGTATAAACCCTAATTACTATATATGTAGACCTTGAACACTTATGGAAGATAATGTGTAAAGAAAAAGATAAAATAAACTTCTCTTTTAAAACTTAGGCACAAGATAAAGAGGAGAGAGAGTCAAGGAGAGAGAGAGAATATAGATTAAGACAAAACATTCCATTCATCATTGAACTACATTGCAAAATATGTTTCACAAAAGATACAAATTAGAGAGGTCATGGGTTATTTCCTCTTATACTTTTAGGTAGATGAATATCTTTGGGCTGTATGGTTACTCTCTTGGCATGGATAGCACATATGTTAGAATCTTCAGGCATGGAGATGAGGTAGGCCTCTATTGCCTCTTGACATGCCTCAAGTGCTATCCCATGTATTTGTAGACCTACACAATGGCTTCGTAATTCTTCCTTTACCACTCTTGCAAATGCTCTTTGTGGTATGAGAAGCTCAACTCATTTCTAATAGTCTCATATTTTTGTAAGTGCTCTATAGTACCTCCTTCATCTTTACGGAGCTCTTGCATTGGGAGGAATGTTAAGTTGTCATTGAGGTCTACATCGTGGTTGATAATTTTTTCAATGTGGAGGTCGAGATTCATCTCCCACATTTTGTTATCGATGTGTGAGTTGATTTTTCTCCCTTTCCTCCTTTGTTGGTATCTAGCCTTGTCCATGCGAAAGTGTCTTGCCTCCATGTGGCTCATTGGAATGTGCATCTCATTCCATGGTGGTTGAGTGTAGTTTTATTCATTAGTCGATGGTTTTGTATTGGAATCACTATCCGATATAACCCTTGTCCTCACCACCTATTTTGGTCTTGCCTTGATGGGTGTCTTCTGTGGTGGCTCATCATCAGACTCTTAATTTGACCTCCCTTGATATTAATCCTTTTTTTTTTGTAACTTCATGTTATCGTGATGGATTGCTCCAAGACAGTGTGCCATCATGTGATAAATGCATAGAAGTGTTGGAACCACTTTGAGGTATCTTGTGGGGTTGCAACCATGTTGGGTGCTGCATTCCTTGAACATGGCTAGGATAGACCATGCAGTCTTTCCTTGCACTTTTCTTGGTGCATGCCGTTCTCTCAAGTTGTAAAGCGTGAAATAGAGCGAGTTATCTCTATTAGTAGAGGTTGTTTTAAAATTTTCTGTTCACACTAGAATGAACAAAACCAAGTTAGAAACATATACAATATAATAATACAAAGAACATATTGAAACCAAGATTATATTAATCTTGTGGAATATAATGAATTCACCTTACTTCCAAGTCGAACCCTCCCGTAGTCTTTTAGCATGCATTGAGCATGATGGAGAGGTCCTAATGATGACTTCCATTTCTCACTAGCAACGTTGTGTTGTATCCTTCTCACAAATTTTGCCAAATGTGGCTCCCTAGCTCGTTCCACAACAAACTTTCTTGAGAATGTAGTGTGGTAAAATCAATTAATATCTCCTCCATATAGTTTGATTGCATTGGACCACCACCATGTCACGTGTTTTTGAAGTACACACATCTAGCTTTATAGTGTGACTTCTCCATTCCTTGGGCACTAAATATCTCCAATGAATCATATGGATGCATGAAAAATGCTCCATGTGCAAATAAACTCTGCTAAAAATTGTTAATTTTATTGGAAAAAAGTAAGTGCAACAAACAATTTGAAAGATTGAGTAGACTTAAAATGTAATGTATTATATTGCTCTCTCCCAAAGATTGATTGAAACACTTCGTGAACTCCACTAATGTCACTTGAAACAACTGACATTGAATATCATTGGAGCTAGTAAGACCCATTACACATACCAACTTATCTAAGCATGACCAAACCTTCTTTCTCTTACTACAAAGATCAACTTGAGAATCATTGTCTATTGTGATCATGCATAGGTCATTCCACAACTGAAATTCATTATTTTGAGTGCGAGTACCTTGTTTTAAAAAAATTTCTTGCCTTATTCCCTCACGTTGACACTTGTTGTAAACTATCTTGAGACTCCCCAAATTTCTTAATAACTAAGGTTATGTTTCCACTTTTTTTGCTTGTATAGATTTATCAATTTGCCTCATGGAAAATGCATATTCTTGTAGTTTCAATAATCTATAAAAAATTCTTATGAATGCATGGAAGGTGCAAAAGTGAACATTAAAAGGAAATGGAATAATGGGATTCCAATCCTTATATGACATGTCAGGATTAGGTGTACCTAACATGGGACACCTCATTAAAGGTATATCCCATTGAGCAGATGGAGATGCATCTATGTCACCATCTAAATCATCCATATTGTTTTGTTTCCGTTTGTTGGTTTATAACCTTGTGTGTAGTATGGATAGGAATAGAGAGCCGATGCACCTTGTTTGCACCCTAACATGCATTTGATAGTCCTTAAGTCTCCACCCAAGTGCCACTCTACCTCAAAATCACATAGGCCTTCTACATTGATTTTTGCACCATGGATTTGAGCGTTTATCACCTTTGTGATCCATGGGGTCATACTAAAAATCCATGAAACAACATCATTGGATTCCTTAGGTACTTCAATAGCACCTAGCCACCATATATCTTTCTTAGATTGAACACTATATGTAAAGTAATGGGTTGAGTTTTTACTTTCATCAATAATGTCATGGTCCATGGCTTCATTCATGAGTGTCACACTAAGTCTATCCATACATCATCCCTTTATGATTTGACATTTGCTTAGCTTCAATATAAACATGAGTTTGGAACCATGATCTAAATCAAGTAACAAATGTTATATTAATAAAATAACATGAGTGTGATTATCAAAACAATGGATATACTTTGAATTGTAGATTTGTAAAATTGAACCATTTCCTTTTGAAGTCCCTCCAAATTGAAAAATATGTTTTTGTACTTTGTGTAGAAGAATCCCTTTCTAGATGAATTTTTCAACTCTTTCTTCGATGTAGCACAATGATAAATGGATGCATGCATAGCACCTTCTATATGCAATTAATGGCCAAGAGTATTAGCTACATCCTCATTGGTCATCCTCTTCTTTGGAGATTCCTTGTAAGGGCATGGAAAAACACTTTGCAAAATACCTTTATTTTGTAGTGCCTGCTTCAAAAGATTATACAATGTAGTGTATGCTCTAGTACTAACACTTGCTTCATCACATACCATCTGCACCTCCCTAGGAGTAATAATATCTTCTAATTTGCATGGAAAATCTTTAATCACTTGGTCTTGATGTGATTTCCTTGGTGACTCCAAAATAATTAACACATGTTTGTTCATCAAACAGGAAATTAAGAACTTGAATTGAACCTCTATTGTTGATGAAGCGGTGACATCTTCAACAAATGACTTACACAATAGTAAATTAAATATAAAAGTCCTGTATTGTAAATAAACAAGTGAAACATGAAATAAGTGCATACGCATGTCTTTTCCATGCTCCACCACCACTTGAAAAAGTTTGAAAGGATGATTATGGTTGTTTCCTATATCTTGTACTAAGTGGAGTCTCTTTTAATTGTGTTAGATTGACTTTTAACTTTGTAATTGTTCTCTCCTTTTCTTCCACATCTTGTTGGAGTATATTATTGTGTTCTTCTAGAGATTTGACAACACTTTCTAAACTGTGTATGTCCAAATTGTTATGATGACATTGTTGCATCCAATAATTTGCAATAGATGTTGACTGCTTAGACAATTGCTTGCAATAAGCTAGTAGTCCAACTTCAACACTATGAAGGAGTTGTAGAAATGTGGAGATACTATGGAATGTAGGATAAAAATTAGACATTGGATCCAAGGGATACAATGCACCATCAACCCAAAGATAAATATTCTTCTCTCTAGCTACACATCGTTCATTTTGAGAATCTTCATCATTGCTATCTCTAGTTGTTGGTGCAAATTCTGTTGGAACATGAACATGTACACTCATTGAATGAGGAGCATGTGTTCATGCTCGTGCCATGTTTGTAATACATGTGAGCACCATGATGTTCCAAAACTCGAGCACCAAATAGAAAGAAGCATAGAGATGGTTGGAATGGCTTGTGCAATAGTTGTATTGCAAGAGTGAAAATAAGTTTTTTTTTCGAAAATTCATGTTTTGGGGCAACCAAAGTTAGGAATTTGATGATGTGACAATATGTTTTGGAAGGATTTTCAAAATTATGATTTTTAAGTTAAAAAAAAAATAAAAATTGGACTAAAAAAAGTAACTTCTAACATATGCATAAAAGTATTGTTGGAAACAATGATCAACATGGTCAAAAAGCTTCAAATACAACATAAGAAGTATTCTTTGTGCTTCACCTCAAAAAAGAAGTGGCACGTGGGTGCCTTGGCTAAGATATATTCCTTGCAAAGAACCCATGTGGGTTCGAATCCTGATGGCTACGTGGAGTAGCAGAATCTTCTTTCTAACGTATGCTTTTCATTTGAAAATTAAAAGCAAGGTAGAGCCAAAATTGACAAAGGAATTTTGGATAGCAATACCATTTTCACGATAGAGTCTTTTGACAGAAATCAATCGCGTAATTGTTTGTTTTGTAGCTTTTTCTTTTTCGTGGTATGCTTTTCACATAGCTATAAGGCTATAAAAGAATATCCATGGCTCTTTGCATATCATCACTCAAGGATTATCTCAAGGAGCTTAAGTGCTCAACACATGGAGAAGGTCTTCTTGAAGAGAGAGTGTTCACACACTCTCAAGGAGGTGATCACTAGGAGGCTACCTTGGAGGAGGATTTCTCACACTCCTAGAGGAGTTGTGATCTACATCTTGGTCATTATCTGGAGAAGATTTTGCTAGCTTACCATCAACATCCATTGTTGATTTATTGTGAATAGAAAGTCTATTTCCGTTCTTACTTGTTAGGTCTGTTTCTGATTTAGGTTGATCATAATTTAAGTTTTTTGTACAACAATTCTAAATTGTTCTTATTCTCCATATTCACACACACAAACACACACACACACACACACACACTCTCTCTTCATACATCCTATTCACACAATTTCTTATATCTAGTTCCTATTTGTGCCTAGATACAAAGATTATCAGTTTGTATCATATACACACATTGTAATTTGACATTCATATATAAGTTAGTGTAGGTGAGCCTCATAGCTTACCATACACTTAGAAAATCAAGTCTAATCTCTCTCTATCTCTCACTCATCTTCTTTTTGAGTCTTAAGGTGTGTATGTTAACGTTCATCTGTTAGAAAATCCTCTAAACTTGTGATACATTGTTATTGTGGCCCACTTCCAATTCCATTATTTGGTATTCAAACCTTAGAATACCAACATTTGGTATCAGAGATTAGTTGGCATATACCCTTAACAAGATGAGTGATTATAGACTTGAGAATGAATACAAGCTTGAGGGCAAGTCTAACTATCCAATGTGGAGTTTTATGATGATGAATTTGTTAGTATCAAAGGAATTATGGAATATTGTCAATGGCACTTATCTAAGGCCAAGAAAAGTCTAAGAAGAGGCTACTTCATCTTCTTGAAGAACTCCTATTCCTATTTCTGCTCAACAAGAGGTTAGTGAAGAAGAAGAAACTCTTTCATCATCAGGAGTCCCTACTACCACCAGATTACTTCCTAGAGAAGAGCAATCGAGGTGGGATTCAAGGGATGCACTAGCACTTTCATATATTTCTCTGGGAGTCAAGAGGCATATTCTACCCCAGATCAGGTCTTGCAAAACCTCTTGTCAGGCTTCGTTGGAGAGGAGATACAATTTATGATCAAAGGGCCATACCCTCTTTGCTCTATTTTTTGGGCATGTTGTTTCAAAGTATAATCTTGGACTAGATCGCAAACTCTAAGTCCTTTGGCTTTGATGTGAGCATAATAGTACACCTTTGGTCTTCTCTTAACAACATAAATGTCTTCTATCACTTGTAATCTAGTTTCATACTTCTCAATTTGATCCAATTGGTTGGGCAACTCATGTCCTTCACCATTCATATTTTTTTGCTACTTGAGGAGTAGGATTCAAGAAATCAATTGGCAAGATTGTGTTTTGACCATAAACTGGGTTAAAGGGTATAGTTTCAATAGCCATTTTATAAGTTACTCAGAATGCCCAAATTGCTTCTCTCGGTGCAGGTGGTCTAACTGCAGGTCTTCCAAAAGCTTGAGCTCTAGGTGTTACATACATTAAATTGGCATATTCAGATCCATATGCATTTCCATAATAATCATGTTCATAATATTGTTGCTCATAGGAATATTTGTACTCTATGAGGTTTTGATCATAGGAATAACAATCACCATAGCTTTGTTGATTGCCTTGATTTAGATTTCCTGTGCTAATCAATGGGGTCACAAGTACTACCACTCATTCTAGGTTCTCTTCTAGTTGTGTATACTGAATTGGTGCTACATTCTGCGGATGTGGGGGTTGTTGTGCTAGCACTGATTGAGGTTAGGGGTATCCTCGATATGCATAAGGCCTTGGATCCATGGGTGATCCTTGATATGGAACATATCTTGGAACCTCCTTGACTTGTTCTCTAGGCAGGTATCCAAATGGCCTATATTGTGGTTGTGGAAATGGTCAAGACTGCCTATTGAAGGACAATTTTGAGTAATGTGATTGGTGTATCTCTGCTCAATATGATAGTATAGATTAGGCCCTTGTGTCAACTACCTATTGTATTGATATGGCTGTGGGAGAACGGTTCCTCCACTTGCACAAGCTTGAGATGGGTGGTCTCCTCCACAATGCACACACTTTCTTAGCATGGGCATTCTCATAGGCTTTGATAGGATTTTTGACCTTGATGGCTTAGATATCATAATTTTTTTTCCACAAAGTTTTCTAATTCCTCAACGTTGTTTAAGATTTGGAAGATCCATTACATGCAATGTGATCAGATTTGATTGAAGTTTGTGAAATCTTCAGATCATCTTCTAAGTCATCTTTCAAGTCTATGCACTCTCTTAGGCATCCATTGAGTGTTTGTAGAGATTTCACATACACTAAGGTTCTCAAATTTCCATTGGATAGGTCATCCAAAAATAGTGATATCATCTTTTGTTGGGTGGGTCTCTCAGCCATAGGACATCCTATCCACATACTGATTGAATCTCATGGTTGCCAGTCTTACCGATTCATTAGGTGCTTACTTGAAACTATGGATCAAGGAAGAGGAATTGTGTTTGATACCTCTCTTTATAAATTCTCCAATGAGTTCTTCAAAGAAATGCTCTATGTTAGGAAATCGGTTGGGTCCAAAGGTTGGAACCTAGTAAAAATAGTTTCAATCAATGCAAGTCAAAAAATTTGATATTGGATAAAGAATTCATCGACGTGTTCAACTCAGAGCATTTTTTCAAACTTTGCCATATGATCATAGGGGTCTCTCAACCATCATAGTGAGTCCTTATGCACTTGGCCAAGAATAGGTCTTAAACTTCTACCCACTTTAGGAGGTCAAGGAATAACTTGAACCATAGGATGCACACCTAGTCCTCTCCTTTGTGGGTGTCTCAAAGGAAAGGGTGGTCAGTTCATTGTCTCACTTCCCAAATATATATTAGGTATATTACTCGTGTTTGGCATAAGGAAGTGAACATGTGGTCTAATTGGAACACTTTCCTAGCTACTTTTCCCGATAAAAGGATTTTTCTTGACTTTGTTGCTCCCCTTGGGGATTTTGGGATTCAACTGCCTGATCCCTTAGTGGGAACACTAGAAACCCCAAGTATTATAGTCTAGATATCTCTAGATCAGTAGTTGCCTAATATCTTATTTTGTTTTGATCCAAATAAGAGACTCTGAAAGAGTCTTCAGGATCATGTAATTCATAAATGGTGGAAGGGTTCACGCTGCTTCTCACTATGGGTGAAGTGGCTTGCAAAATTCTATGTGATCCAGCTAACATATAAATATCCACCATATCATCGTCTTGAGGGATTTTATCTCCTCTCAAAACATTCACTACTATCGATCTTCCTCTTGGAGTGGTCACTACTTCTGTATTATCAGTCCCGGTAGGATTACTAGGTTCGTCACTTTCTCCTCTTTCATTAATTCTATGCAGGCATTTAGCCACTAAGTACAATTTCTCTCATTTTTCTATGTAAAATCCTCCCTCAAATTTCACAGCTAGACTTGGCAAAACTTCAAAGTGTGTGGAATTCTTAAGTATTTCCAATACCCTATTAAATCCATCTAAGTAAATAGGAACTCCATGCAAGTTGGTGGAGACATATTGCAAGTAAGTCCCATACTCTCCTTCTATCAAGGACATGAGTTTTGTTGAATGGATAGAGTTATGCATATCTTTAGAGGCCACAATTCATTCTCCTTTTGAATCACTAGAAGTGTGATATTAAATAGAGTGAATGCTCTTTTAAGTTACACTCCCTATAGAAGATATCAGAATTCTTTAGCTCTTGTTGTGTTGGGAATGGTCGGAATAATGTATTTGTTTGATGGATGTAGTTATCAAAGGTCTGGTTCCTTTTGAAAAATTCCCATAGGGAGTAAGATTGTGTTTGCATTATGGATATGTGTGCATATGATAGCATGGATGCAATATTAAGTTCATGATTGCAAAAGATGATTGTGTGCTGGAAAAGTGTATGTGTATGTTCCATCAAGCATATGGGATCAGGGATGCACAAGAATTATGCATGTAAAGGTGGAGCTCATGATTGTAAATTTTTTCAAGGATGGATGTTGTACAGTTGAGGTGTTGCACCATTTGAGTAGTGAAGAAGCTTCCTAGGCTCCTGTGGGTTTCACAAAATGATTGATTGGCAAGCCTAGCATCTCAGATAATTGGTCAACATAAGTTTCATCCTCTTTATCCAACAGGTAATGGTTTGCCTTTTGACCTCTCCTAGTCTCCTGAGTCATTTTAGTTATCAAAACAGCTGGATATTTTCATACCACCCTTATACCTATCTCCTTTTGTGAAAGTATTATCTTCATCTGTAAAGGAGGGTCAAGAAAATTCCAAGAAACTATGTATAAACCCTTGTAGGCTTGCCAAAAGTATGTATGGTGGTACTTTCATTGATTTTCTTGTAAATCTAGTGCAAAATGATTAGATAGACTAGAGGCCTGGCAATGCAAAAAATTCAATCATCAGATTATAGGAGCGGTTTGTGTTGAAATTGTTTCTATAGAGGCCTCGCAATGCAAAAACTTCAATCATCAGATTATAAGAGCGGTTTGTGTTGAATTGGTTGCTCTGCACAACCTTGTTCAAAGATACCTATCATGGAATGTTCAATAGGGATGGATGACAACATTATAATGAATTCAAGCCCTTAGTCAAGTTGCTGTATGCAATAATTTGTCTGTGAGGGGATTCCTGTGTGCTTTGGAGAAGTATTGGAGACTTCATGTCTTATAGGAGAATGATTATTATAGAACAATTTCACTGCAACTAAGATTAGCAAGAGATGGAAAGGGTGGTGGGGATCATGCACATATGAATACAAAAAGAAAAGATGGCTCCTTACCATCTTGTTGGCCGTTTTGATTTCACTCTTTATTCACAACATAGTCATAATTCTTTTATGAATTTGTCATACTATTTTTTAATGGAGGTCTTTTGTGAAATCGGATATGTAAGCATGCATATCAGTTTTGTATGGTAAATGCACCCACAATTAACCAAAAAAGGAAATTAATTATTAAAAAAAGGCATGAAGAGCTCAAAACATCACCTAAATTTTAGGGATTTGCCTCCATTCATTCCCCTTGTCAGGCCCAATACCCCTCTCTCTCTCTCTCTCCCTATTGCCTCTCCTCTGTTAGTGACTCCCCTAACACCCCCCCATTCCTTTGACACCCACGTCTCCACCCCCATGAGCACCTCCAAGGCTTCCCCCTCCATGCAAAATATGGAGTGTCCCATCTATCCTTTTTTCCTCTATAAAAGATCCTCTTTATGCCTAGTCAAGGGGCTAGAAAAAATTTGAAGGGGAGAACACTGGTGGCTGAGAGGAGGATTTGTCATCTTGGCACATATTCAAGAACAAATAAGAGATGTTTTTAGTAGAAGGTGATTGATTTGGAGTGACATCCATCACGTAGGGAGCTTTTAATAAGCAGGAAAGGGGCAAAGGTAACGAGTAACCTGTGGACCATTCAAAAGGGAGGAATAGGATAGAGGAGAAGGTTTGAGAGTAGACAATGCACAGAGAAGGAGAAATAAGAGCTTCTGCATGCATTTGATATGGATACAGAACCACAACCAAAAGGGGTGCTATAGTTCATATTTCAAGCAACGACCTTATTGGAGCCAAGATTATGATGATGTTTTTGCTTTGTATTCTATGATTGAATTTTAGTTGCCAACAAGTTGTAGTGAATCAATCTTGCGGTTCATAAAAAAGGCAAATGCCCTTCAAAGTTAATCTAATTCTCTACATAGGCAAAGTCTGAAAATCATTGAAGCACATTGGCAAGCAAAACTTAAGGATAGTTTTCCCTAAGAGAATAGCCATTTGGAAATATTGTATTGTTGTTTTGCACCTTATGTGTTGGAGGGGATGGTGGATAATCACAAGAGATGAAGTGGTGTTGCTAGATCTTTCTTCACACATGCTAAAAATGATTGCTGGAGAGTGTAGTGGGCCTTTTTAGCTAGCTAATGATCATAAATAATCATATATGTTGCTTGCAACATGATCCGCTAATCAATGGATCAAAATAGCTAGGTAGGAGTTGATCCAAGAACAAAAAACTTGCTATTTTTTTCTTACACTTGTTCAATGTTTTGAAAAATTTTCTGAGTATAGAAACAATTGGCTTAATTCCTTTTGGGGAACTCCAATTAAGTTAGGAAGCTATTAATCATGAGTGATTTCATAAAAATGGATGGACTACATGCAGAGAAAGATGTTTAGAAAATCTTAGCACCATCTTGACATTTACGAGGTGCAACAGTCAACAAACCAGTGAGCAGTGGAATCAATCCACAAAAGGAAGTAAGCCCAAAGCTTTGCGAAAAGCTTCAAACTTCTCTCTAGGCAGAGGGTTTGTGAAAAGGACTTCAATGTTCTCTTGTGTGGGCACATATGGGAAACTGGTCCCTCTAGTAGAGAACCTCTCACTCATATAATGATAGTGCACCTCAACGTGCTTAATGTGAGCATGAAACACAGGGTTTCTGACAACTGCAATTAGTGTGCTCTGACTATCAATGAAGATGGTGGTGGCAATAGACTGACCAACACCCATATTAATAATAAGGCATGTGAGTCATAGACACACAACACTCCTTGTGAAAGCTTCCCTTTACTCATCCTCACAAATACAAGTGGCCATAGTAGGCTGCTTCTTGCTCAACCAAGATATGCATGAGCTACCAAGCATGAAGCAAAAACCACTAGTGGACACACAAGTGTCATAGTAAACAACGCAGTTAGAGTGATAAAAAGCATGTAAATTTGGCAATAGTGATCCCCACTTGGAATAAAACAATCCAAGTAGCTCGATACCACTCAAGTAGCAAAAAATGTGCTTAACTGCCTATCAATGCTTGACACCTGGGAAATGCATAAACATGCTTATCTGTGAGACAACACATTGAATATTAGGCCCTAGGTTGCATTTATTCGATTGAATAATTAAAAAATACTGAATATGTTCATTTTATTTGGGGTTGTCCGAATAAACACCGAGAAGAAAATGGATAGGGATACTCTTTCGATCGAAAAGCTTTTGATCGAAAATTCTTTCGACGAAAAACATTTCGATTGAAACATTTTCGATCGAAAGTTCTTTCACTACAAGGAATACGGGCGTATAGCGACGGTTAAGGTGACATAATTTTGTCGCTATAAAATTGCAACATGCATTGTAATTAGCGTCGCGCGCGGACCGTCGATTAAACGACGCATAACACGACGGTTTTTGCGACTTGTGATGCTACGGGATTGTGACGCTCCAATACAACGTCGCTAAAATGACGCTATTTAAAAGCGTCGCATAAGCGAGGCTTTTCTGCGTCGCATAGGCGACAATGCTTGCTATCGCATAAGCGACGCTAAAAGATGTCGCTTATATGACGACGAATAGCATCGCTTACACGACGGTCTGTTGATGGACAAAAATTAAAACGTTGGAGGCTCTGCGATCGGCATTTTCACGCATCCGATCAAAGAGCTCTCCAACGTTTGCAATTGCGCTGCGCTTACGAGCTGAAGCAAGTATATGCAGAATTTTTGTTTTGCCTAAGCTCTCTCTTATTGTCTCCCTCTGTCTCTGTTTCTCTCTTTCTAAATCTTTCTCTTTGAATTCTCTCTCTCTCTCTAGATCTCTCTCTCTCTCTAGATCTCTCTTTCTCTATCTCTCTCTTTTCTTTCTCTCTTATTTGCATGTATATGCACATCCACATGCATGCGCATTCACATGCATGCGCATTCACATGCATGCACATTCAGATGCATGCACATTCACATGCATGCACATGGATGCAAATGGAAATGCATCCACATACACATGCACGTTTCATACATATACACATGCATATACATATACACATATACATATACATATACATATACATATACATATACATGCATATACATATACACACACATACATATACATGCATATACATATACACACACATACACAAGAACATGCACATACTCATACACACATATACACTTATACATGCACATGCACATACATACATATACACACACACACACATGCACATACATACATATACACACACATACATATACTCTTAGGTACACACATATGAATGAATTATGTAATTAAAGTATTAAAACACATATACACATGCACACACATGCATATACCTACATATACACATATACATGCACATACACACACATACACATAGAGTTATACATATACATGCATATACATATACACACACATACACAAGAACATGCACATATTGATACACACATATACACTTATACATGCACATGCACATACATACATATACACACACATACACATGCACATACATACATATACACACACATATATATACACTTAGGTACACAGATATGAATGAATTATATAATTAAAGTATTAAAACACATATACACATGCACACACACATGCACATACCTACATATACACATATACATGCACATACACACACATACACATAGAGTTATACATATACATGCATATACATATACACACACATACACATGCACATGCACATACTCATACACACATATACACTTATACATGCACATGCACATACATACATATACACACACATACACATGCACATACATACATATACACACACATACATATACACTTAAGTACACACATATGAATGAATTATATAATTAAAGTATTAAAACACATATACACATGCACTTACATGCACATACCTACATATACACATATACATGCACATACACACATATACACATAGAGTTATACATATACATGCATATACATATACACATATGTACATACACATGCATATGCACATACTCATACACACATATACACTTATACATGCACATGCACATACATACATATACACACACATACACATGCACATACATACATATACACACACATACATAATTAAAGTATTAAAACACATGCTTAATATAAACAATAATAACAATCAATAGAACAAAGCTCTTCATTACTTAATACCATACACACAATTCAAAACATAACTGAAATGAAAAATATATATATATATATATATATATATATATATATATATATATATATATATATATATATATATATATATATATATATATATATATATATATATATATATCAATGTAAATACATATAACCCAATGTCATAATCAACTAAAATCCTAATCATCATCATCATGATCATCATGATCATCAGCAATATCATGATCATTCTGATCTTCCTCATCCTCATCGTCATGATCACCCTATGACGATCGAGATCGTCCCTCCTGTGTCTATCTCTCCACCTCATCCATATTTGTCTCTCCATAATACTCCTGTATTACATATAACAAACATAAATAAATAAAATAATTAAACCATTCATAAAAACAAAATAATTATATAAAATTTAAAAATACTCACAAAGGCATCAGGATGATCTTGCATATACTCGCCCAAATGCTGATATCCAAAATGTGTAGCATACTCGATCTCATGTTTCGTAGGATATCGGCCATAATCCTTCCGCTGCAATGAAACAAATAAAAAACATTAGTTGCTTGCATTTTAACTAAAATAAAAAATATACTCACAATAACACATATACTTAGAAACATAGCTACAAAACCATTATGGCCCATTTGGCCTAGGTGCGATGTGTGGCCCGACTCCACTCTCTTCTTTGCATTAGCTTGTTTATTCAAGAGAAAAAATACATAAATTAAATGTAAAAAATTACTAAAATATATAAAAATTATAAATATAAACTATTAATTTGTGTACCTTCTGCTGAGGAAATGACTCCTGAGGACGTAGCTGTCTACGAAAAAACTGCCACGTCTCAGGTGGTATGTTAGCTCGCCTCTTATTTTTTTCGACCATACAATATCTCCTGTTAATTTAATCTCAAACAGAAAAAAAATCAGAATACATACACATATATACACACACATACACATACACATACCCACATACACATATACATGCAAACATATACACATACATATATGTATACATATACACATATACATACATATAACATAAACACACATATACATATCCACATATATACGTACACACACATGCATGCACACTCATTCATACAAAATACATGCATTTATCCCACAATAATGTGTAGTTGTGTATATGTGAATATGTGTGTATGTGTAAATGTGTATATGTGAATATGTGTGTATGTGTAAATATGTATATGTGAGTTTTTTGTGTATGTAGATAATCAAATTATTAATATGAAATACCATTATTTGTAGATTCTGATCAATCAGATGGAACTTCACCACCATCTCCTCATCGTGCAACGACTTTATACTGTAAGTATATGAAATATTTAATTTTAAATATATTTGATGGATACATAACTTATATATATTTTTTATGTTTCTTATTATGTGCAGATTCTGATCAATCAGAGGGTACTCCACCACCTCCTACCCATGCAACGACTTCACATGTGTCCTCCGATAGGAATTATGATGAATTTTACTATGAACATGAGGCAGCGTGCACCATCACCTAGTCAACGTGATAATGCTTGGGTATGTATTTTCTATATATATTTATGTCATTATTTTATTTTACAACCATATATAAAATCAAATTATTGTTGATATACAGGAATACTTGCTCGATGATGATGATGATGATGATTTTTCTCATAATGTTAATATACCTCGTACACGTCATGGACTTGCTGTTCATCAATTACAAGCAGAGGTTTCTAGAAATCCTCTACCTCCTGGTTTAGAGAATGAAACGGCTGGAGATTATCCATTGCCAGCTCGTGATCGTTCTTTAGTACAAACATATGATAGAAGAAGATATGGAGGATGGAATAGAGGACCACTTCCTTTAGATGGAGAGGTTTTCAACTTTTGGGGTAATCGCTATATGATTGCTCCATCCACTATTACTAATGCTGGTCGTGATCTCTTTATTGTAGAGGATTTGTATGTGCCTCCGAACTCTGAAGTCACTCTTATGTCATTTTGTGGTCCTATATATGGATGGGGAGATTGGCATCGACTTTCACGTTATGTTCAAAGCATGAGTACTTATGGAATATGCTTGAATGCAGCATCCCTTACTAGTAGAAGGATTTTACATGCAGAAAATGAAAGATTATATATTGATGGAAGACCTTACACACATGGAAATATAGCAGGTTTAATAAATAGTAGTAGAGGGTTACATAATAGTTCAAGGACTAATTGCACATTTGAGGAGCGTGAAAATATTCATGAATCATCATACATGAGTAGAGATGTATCAAGATACATAGTTGTCAATGCTATTACTACATTACATGCTCCTGATGAACTATTAGTGAATTATGGATGGCATAGACCTCTAAGAGCACCTTTTAGCTAGAGAGAATAAAAATTTTCTATCCATATTTAATAAGTTATATACTTAATTTTATATTTGAAGTTTACTTTTTATTCATTTATGGAATACTAATGAGTTTTATTTATATGTGTAGATTCCAACGTATGATGTTGATGATATTCGTCCACAACATTCACAATTACCAGTAAGACCTCATTTATCAGAAGCTTCCATGAGGAGGTTTATGCAAAACTAATCTTGTGCAATATGCAAAGTTGAAAGATCTATATTCAAAAGACGATAAAGTACAAGATTTGTGTGACAATGATGAAGATGATGGCATGGCAGATTTTATTGAGGATTGGTATCAAAATGACAGTGAGAGCATTGATATTTCTAAAAATGAGAAATATCTTCGAGAGGAATGTCTAAAGCATGTATATGAAGGAAGTTGTTTGACACGACTAAGTGCGAGCTTACTTATTCTCAACCTTCAAAATCGTTTTGGATGGAGTAATGTATCTGTTTTGACACTATTAAGGTATAATTTTCAATTTTCTATCTATTTATATATATGTGCACATATATATATATATATATATATATATATATATATATATATATATATATATATATGCAGGTTTTTATTCTTACTTTAGATAAGGTAAGAACAAGAACTTGAATTGAATGGACACTTTTTGTGCGCGCATCTTTTAAAACTATTAATGCATCTTTCAAAATATTCGCAAAAAAATTGATTGTTTGGATGGCAGGATACGATTGTTTGTTTTGGAGGATATGAAGGATGTACCTTCATTGAATGATTTGTCGATTCACACATATGTTCAGTTTGAAAGTGTGAGAAGTGGATTTATAATTGTTATTCAAAGAATTTGGCACTGTTTATAGGCCATACAATGGTGACTTGGATGAATCGCATGCACAGAGGTTACTCAAGATAGAGCAATCTGATTATAATGGACTAGTGCCAGCAAGATTCCTAGGGTATGCAGTAAGCCTCTTGCATGTCATAAACCTGAAGTTCTTTGAATAAGCTGTATAAAAGTGATCCTCTCAAGTCACCATGATTTCCACTTTGTATCCTAAAGTTCAGATGCTCATCATTGACATGCAAGAGGTTTACTGCATACCCGAGAAATCTTGCTCTATCTTGAGTAAGCTCTGTGCATGCGATTCATCCAGGTCACCATTGTATGGCCTATAAACAATGCCAAATTCTTTAAATAACAATTATAAATCCGCTTCTCACACTTTCAAACTGAACATATGTGTGAATCGACAAATCATTCAATGAAGGTACATACTTCATATCCTCCAAAACAAAAAATCGTATCCTGCCATCCAAAACAATCAAATTTTGCGCGAATATTTTGAAAGATGCATTAATAGTTTTAAAAGATGCGCGGACAAAAAGTGTCCATTCAATTCAAGTTCTTGTTCTTAGCTTATCTAAAGCAAGAATAAAAACCTACTTTTTTAATATATCTTTTTTTGATAAACTTACAGGTTATTATCTGAAAAGTTTTTACCAAATCAGAATATTCTTCCTACCTCACATGATGAAATGAAGAAGATAATCAACAATCTTGGTATAGATTATCAATGTATACATGCATGTCCTAACGATTGTATTTTATATAGAGGTGAATATGCAGACTCTTTGAAATGTCCCAAACGTCAATCTCCTCGATATAAGGGTGAACAAGGTAAAATCCCAAAAAAGGTATAGAGACATTTTCCATTGGCTCCACGGATTAGACATATGTTTCAAAGCCCCGAATTATCAAAGCTTTTGACTTGGGGACATGATCACAAAAGTACTGATGGAATAATCAGAATTCCTCATGATAG
Organism: Ceratopteris richardii; assembly: GCA_020310875.1. Lineage (NCBI taxonomy): Eukaryota > Viridiplantae > Streptophyta > Polypodiopsida > Polypodiales > Pteridaceae > Ceratopteris > Ceratopteris richardii. The sequence goes on from CM035428.1 coordinate 116,394,192, forward strand.
TGTTGCTTTTCAGCATATTGATTCTACATGGCATGAATTTGCACAAAATCCACAGAATCTAAAGTTAGGAGTTGCATTAGATGGAGTTAATCCATTCTCCATGAAATCCAGTAAATGGTCAACATGGCCAGTGGTAGTCATAAACTACAATCTTCCGCCATATCTTAGCATTAAAAAAAGGAACATTTAATGCTTTCACTTTTAATCCCAGGCAAAAGACAAGCTAAAGATATGAATGTATATCTTGCTCCTCTCATTGACGATCTTCAAGAGTTATGGAGAGGTATTAATGTCATTGATGTATCGAAAAGCATCAATGAAAGACATATTATGGTTCGTGGTATTGTGGCTTGGACTATTCACGATTTTCCTGGATATGGTGTTTGTTCAGGTATTGATGTAATTTTTTTATTCAATATGCATGTAAATAAATATGATTTAATCTACTTATATTTTTATCATTTTCCATGATGCAGGAATATCTACTAAGGGTTATAAAGCTTGTCCATATTGTGGTGATTGGTTGAGATCAATCTATAGTAAGAATCTCAACAAAAATATTTATCTTCGACATCGACGATTCTTGCCTGATGATCATCCATTAAGATCTAAAAGAGAAGCGATACATTTTAATGGAAAGATTGAAACAGGTCATTATCCAAAACCTATGACGCCTATGGATTGGTATAAAAAATGGACAGATGGACCTCTGATAGATCCAGAAGCAGAAATCTTCAGTGATGATTCAGATAATGAGTATGTGAACATAGGTAAAGGAAAATTGGCACTCACAGAGAACATATCAATATGGTATTCTTTGGAGTATTGGAAAGAGTTAAAAGTATGTCATCTTCTTGATCCTATGCATATATTCAAAAATATTGGTTATTCACTATGGAAGCATCTTCTTGGACTAAAAGATACCACAACATCAAGGAATGATTTGAAAGATAAAAAATCCAAACCAAAGTTATGGCTAGTTTTTGATAGACATCGACAAGAAACAACTTATGCATCTGCTCCTTGGGTACTTACAACAAAAGAGATACAGACTATCAACAATAGAATTCAATTGATTAAGACTCCTACAGGATATGGAGCATCGTTTCAAAACATGTTTACTATGGATGATAAGAGCTTATCTGGGTTAAAGACCCATGACTGGCATAACTTTTTGAAACATATTTTACCTTTGGTTATCGATGGATGTACAACGAAAGGAGTACGAGATGTGATCTATCATCTTGGATCACTTATAAGGTAATTATGATACTTTTATATTTATTATGTATGAATATTGAATATCTTTTATTTTTTAATTAACTTCTTTATAATTGTTTTTACGATATGTATAGGTGGATTACATCCAAAGAGATCGATAAAAACTCGATCCCACAAAAAAAAAGTGAATGCAAAGAGCTACTATGTTTGATGGAAAAAGAACTTCCTACTTCATTTTTTGATATTCAGGTTCATTTATTAGTCCATCTTGTAGATGAGATAGAGATTGCAGGTGTTGTCAACACTCGATGGATGTTTTGGGTCGAGCGATTTATGGGAATACTAAAAGGTCATGTGCGACAAAGAGCAAGACCAGAAGGATCCATGGCAAAGGGTTGGATGCTTGAAGAGTGCATGTATTACGTTAGTGAGTACCTTGAAAGAGTTCATGAAGAAGCTCCACGTGCATGGACCATCGAGTCTTCTTCAAAAATAATAGCTGAGGTATTATCAGGTAAGGGAGTTCCATTCTTATTTATATTTCAAGAAAAAAATGATGTTTCTACTTTTGTAGCATATAATAGCGAATGCATGCAAACATTCCTTAGCGAGTACGAGGAACTTCAAAATCTCCGACGTAAAAGGCAAAAAAACAAAAGATCTAGACGTAATCTTGATAATAATGAGATTACAGATATACCTTCTTTCACGGATTAGCTATATAGTCGTTTGCAACGCGCCAACGCAAATAATGAAGAAATCTCAGATGAGCAAAGAGAGTTAATGATAGGTTGTGAACGAAAGGTAATTTTATTAAAATAATATTTTATTTTTTTCATATATGTATGTTAAATTCTATTTAGTAATTGAATTTATTTTGCAAGTTCGAATGTTCACTAATATGTGGGCTTTTGGACAGCGTATTAGAATCAAAGCCATTGATTCTTTACGTAAAACAGAGGATTCTAGTATTGTTGCTTCTTTCAAGCAACTATCACGTGCTAGCTCAAAAGACATGAACCTTATAGATAGCGAACTTGGTTATGTAGGAACTATTGTTGGTATCTACGAGATTTCATTTCGTACATTCAAACAGGTAGAAAAAAGTTTATATATATTTTTTAGAGTTAGTTATTTTTTAAGCACCTAATAATGGGTTTTTGTTGTTATATATTTTGATAGGTGATTTTGAAGGTTGACTGGTTTCGAGCGGAGTATAAAGGTAGTAATTCCACATTAAGAAAGGAATTATCTGGGTTTTGGGCAATTGATTCTTCCAATGTAATGTGATCTACTAAAGAACCATATATTCTTCCTAGGCATATTGAACAAGCTTTTTTTTATAAAAACCCAGATTCTCATCCTTGGTGGCAAGTCATTCATGTGCAACCTAGAGGTAGGTCATTGTTTGAACAGTTTATTGTTAGAGAGATCGAAGAAAGTCCTGTTGATGATTCAACATTAGATACTGATACATCAACATCTGAAATAGAAATTAGAATCATTATATGTGATAATGATACTAATCTTTTTGATGAAGAGGATAATTCTCTACATGTTGATTCTACTGATGAGGTAGAGGAATTACCAGAAATAGATATTAATCCATCAATAGATGATGTGCTTCATGAGAACATAGATTTAACAATAGAAGAAATAAATGAAATCAATAAGGATAATGAAGATGAGACTATATTGATGTCTTACCAAAATGATGGCAATAATGAAAACATATGAGCAGATTAGATAGTAAATTCTACTCTAGTTATCGATCAATAACTTGAAGCTTCTGAATGGATATCAGATAATAGATTTTTTTATTAACTTGAATAACGATGAATCCTACTAGAGAGATGAAATCATGTTCTTCTAAGTTAGAACATGAAGCTCGGGGGTATGCCTAATTATTTTATATATAGCTTTATCTTCGAGGAGCAAATTTTTATCATGTATGTATGCATATGTGTGTGTATTCATGTGTATTATATGTAGACATATGTTAATATGCATATATATGTATTTCATGTATATGTATGTGTTTGCATGTGTGTGATATATGTATACATGTGTTAAATATGCATATGTGTATATATGCATATGCATTTATGTAAAATATTCATGTATTCATGTAATATATGCAAGTGCTTATAATTGTGTACATGTATATATGTATATGTGTGTATGTGTAAATATGTACATGTAAATATGTATGCATGTATGTATATGTTTATGTGTGCATGTAGGCATGTATATGTGATGTGTACATGTATATATGTATATATGTCTATGTGTAAATGTGTACATGTAAATATGTTAGTATGTATATATATATTTATGTGTGCATTTAGGCATGTATGTGTGATGCATAATATATCTACTCCATTTTATATTTATGTTTTCTACCTACATGATGTGTATATATCTTTACATATATTATGATCCTCGTTGATTCGAGTAGCTATATATAGAGGCATAAGGTTGGGAGGAGAGATATCTCTCTAGTGGGAGGTCGGAGGTGTACATATACTTCAAACATATGGCTAAAAGGTTGAATTAGAGTTTTTAAATTAGGGATTTTAAAACCCTAATATCAAAATTAGTGTTTTCAATTTAGGATTTTTGAAATAGGATTTATTTATTTATTTATTTATTCGTATGCATGTGTTGTGTATGTATGTGTATCTATATGTGCATATGCATGTGTTTTGTGTGTATATATGCATGTGTATATGTATATATGCATGTAAATATGATTATATGAGTCTATGTGTGTGTACATATGATTATGCATGTGTATGTGTATGTGAGTATGTGTACGTGTATGTGAGTATGTGCATGTGTCTATATGTATTCATTATATGTGTGTAACATTGCATGTGTATGTGTGTGTAAAAATGTGCATGTATGTGTGTGTATGTATAAATGTGCATGTATATGTATATGTGTGTAAATGTGCATGTATGATGTATATGTGTGTGTATGCGTGTATTTATACCTCTAGTCTCACTCTCTCTCTCTCATATACATACATACATGCATAAAGACACATACTCATATCCACATATATATACATAAAAGCAGTGCATACCATGCATTATGGCGACAATGAGCCATAAGTGTCCGCATCTCTTTTAGACACCACTTAAGCGACCATCCTGTCCCAAACTCTGTCTCAAGTGAACTAAGTACGTATTTTTTATCCCTCTCATCATGCTCACTACAAAAATAAAAAACATAATGTAAATAAAACATAAGATATTTATTTCAATTTATATGTAAAACTTTTACTTACTTCCACAGTAAGTGGACAAAGGGTAGGTAAGAGTCGCATAGTGCCCGCATTCTTCTCTTGAACTCCAATCCATTCCCTATGTACACAATGTTCCCCTCTGGCTCTATGTCGCACTCTAGTCCTATGGTGCCTATGCATGTCCTCATAGGCAACTCTGCTCTGCTATCACGATTTGGAGGTGGTATAGGTGTCCTGAAAATAGATAGATAGAAATAAATAAAAATATGTGTTATAATATCATTAAAAAAGTTTATGAAAAAAAACATACCTATGAGCAGATAGCTCTCTTCCTGCATGTGGAGCCGCAGAAGAGCCCTCGTCTGATCGCTAGGTAAGCATCTGGATCGTATAATCCAGCTCCTCATCAGACATCTCTGAGTAATCACGCATTATGGCCCCTAGAGTATTAGACGGAACTCTTGCTCTCATAAGACTTTTTATGAGAGTGAGTTTCGCCTTTCTCTCTTTACTGGGATCCATAATACCTAACATATAAAACAAAATGGTTAGAAATCAATATATATACGTGTACATATGTAAGTGTGTATGCATTAAGTATGTGTATGTATGCATGTGTGTGTGTATGTATGTGCGTGTATGTGTGTGTGTATGTGTGTATGCATGTGTATGTGTGTGTATGCATCATTATGTGTGTGTATGCATCATTATGTGTATATGTGTCTATGTGTGTATGTGTGTGTATATGTGTGTGTGTATGTTTGTGTATATGTGTGTGTGTATGTATGCATGTATGTATGTATGTATGTATGTATGCATATGCATTATGTATGTATATATATGCATGTATCTGTATGTGTGAGTATATCTCTCTATGTGTGTGTATGCATATATGTGTGTATGTATGCATATATGTGTGTATGTGTGTGTGTATATGTGTTTGTATGTGTGTATGCATGTGTATGTGTGTGTATGCATTACGTATGCATATGTGTGTGTGTGTCTATGTGTATGTGTGTGTGTCTATGTCTATGTGTATGTGTGTGTGTCTATGTGTATGTGTGTGTGTCTATGAGTGTGTATGTGTTTATGTGTATGTATGTATCTATGTGTGTGTATGTGTCTATGTGTGTATGTGTATGCATGTATGTATGCATATGTGTGTGTATGCATGTGTATGTGTGTGTATGCATCATTATGTGTGTATTTGTCTATGTGTGTATGTGTGTATGTATATGTGTGTGTTGTCTATGTGTATGTGTGTGTGTCTAGGCGTGTGTATGTGTTTATGTATATGTATGTATCTATGTGTGTGTATGTGTCTATGTGTGTATGTGTCTATGTGTGTATGTGTCTATGTGTGTATGTGTATGCATGTATGTATGCATATGTGTGTGTATGCATATGTATGTGTGTGTATGCATCATTATGTGTGTCTATGTATGCATGTGTATGTGTGTATGCATCATTATGTGTGTATGTGTGTATGTGTGTGTGTATATGTGTGTGTGTGTCTATGTGTATGTGTGTGTGTCTATGAGTGTGTATGTGTTTATGTGTATGTATGTATCTATGTGTGTGTATGTGTATGCATGTATGTATGCATATGTGTGTGTATGCATATGTATGTGTGTGTATGCATCATTATGTGTGTATGTATCTATGTGTGTATGTTTGTGTGTGTGTGTGTGTATATGTGTTTATGTGTGTGTATGTGTATGTGTCTATGTGTATGTGTCGCTATGCGTCTATGAGTGTGTATGTGTTTATGTGTGTGTATGTGTCTATGTGTGTATGTGTGTGCATGTATGTATGCATATGTGTGTGTATGCATTATGTATGCATATGTGTGTGTATGAATTATGTATGTGTATGTAAGCATGTGCATTATGTATGCAAATAAGTATGTATGTATGCATATGCATATGCATTATGTATGCATATGTGTGTATGTGTGTGTATGCATTATGTATGCATATGTGTGTGTATGCATTATGTATGTGTATGTAAGCATGTGCATTTTGTATGCATGTAAGTATGTATGTATGCATATGCATATGCAATATGTATGCATGTATGTGTATGTGTGTGTATGTCTCTGTATGTGTGTGTATGCATATATGTGTGTGAATGTGTGTGTACATGTGTCTGTATGTGTGTATGCATGTGTATGTGTGTGTATGCATCGTTATGTGTGTATGTGTGTGTATATGTGTGTGTTTGCGTGTGTGTGTCTATGTGTGTATCTATGAGTATGTATGTGTTTATGTGTGTGTATGCGTCTATGTGTGTATGTGTCTGTGTGTGTGTATGTATCTATGCATGTGCATTATGTATGCATGTATGTATGTATGTATGTACATTGTATGCATATGCATATGCATTATGTATGCACATGTATGCATGTATGTGTTTATGTGTGTATGTCTCTCTCTATGTGTGTGTGTGTATGCATATATGTGTGTGTATGTGTGTGTATATATGTCTGTATGTGTGTATGCATGTGTATGTGTGTGTATGCATGTGTATGTGTGTATGTGTCTATGTCTGCATGTGTGTGTGTGTATATGTGTGTGTATGTGTGTGTGTCTATGTGTATGTGTGTGTATCTATGAGTGTGTATGTGTTTATGTGTGTATGTGTCTATGTGTGTGTATGTGTCTATGTGTGTATGTGTATGCATGTATGTATGGATATGTATGTGTATGCATGTGTATGTGTGTGTATGCATCATTATGTGTGTATGTGTCTATGTGTGTATGTGTTTGTGTATATGTGTGTGTGTCTATGTGTATGTGTCGCTACACGTCTATAAGTGTGTATGTGTTTATGTGTGTGTATGTGTCTATGTGTGTGTATGTGTCTATGTGTGTATGTGTATGCATGTATGTATGCATAGGTTTGTGTATGTGTGTGTATGCATTATGTATGCATATGTGTGTGTATGCATTATGTATGTGTATGTATGCATATGCATTATGTATGCATATGTATGCATGTATGTGTATGTGTGTGTATGTCTCTCTATGTGTGTGTGTATGTCTCTCTATGTGTGTGTGTATGCATATGTGTGTGTGTATGTGTGTATGTGTGTATGTGTCTATGTATATGTGTGTCTATGTGTGTGAATGCATCATTATGTGTGTATGTGTCTATGTGTGTGTGTATGTGTGTGCGCGTCTATGAATATGTGTGTGTGTCTATGAGTGTGTATGTTTGGATGTGTGTGTGAATGAATGTGTGTCTATGAGTGTGTATGTTTGGATGTGTGTGTGTATATGTGTGTCTATGTGTGTATGCATGTGTATGTGTGTGAATGCATCATTATGTGTGTTTATGAGTGTGTATGTTTGGATGTGTGTGTGTATGTGTGTATGCATGTGTATGTGTGTGAATGCATCATTATGTGTGTATGTGTCTATGTGTGTATGTGTGTGTGTATATGTGTGTGTATGTGTGTGCACGTCTATGTGTATGTGTGTGTGTATGTTTGGATGTGTGTGTGTATGAATGTGTGTCTATGAGTGTGTATGTTTGGATGTGTGTGTGTGTGTGTATGTGTGTATGCATGTGTATGTGTGTGAATGCATCATTATGTGTGTCTATGAGTGTGTATGTTTGGATGTGTGTGTGTATATGTGTGTCTATGTGTGTATGCATGTGTATGTGTGTGAATGCATCATTATGTGTGTATGTATCTATGTGTGTATGTTTGTGTATATGTGTGTGCACGTCTATGTGTATGTGTGTGTCTATGAGTGTGTATGTGTTTATGTGTGTGTGTGTGTCTATGTGTGTGTATATGTCTATGTGTGTATGTATGCATATGTGTGTGTATGCATTATGTATGCATATGTGTGTGTATGCATTATGTATGTGTATGTATGCATGTGCATTATGTATGCATATGCATTATGTATGTGTATGTATGCATGTGAATTACATGCATATGTGTGTGTATGCATGTAAGTATGTATGTATGTACGCATATGCATATGCATTATGTATGCATGTGTGTGTGTATGCATGTAAGTATGTATGGATGTACGCATATGCATATGCATTATGTATGCATGTATGTGTATGTGTGTGCATGTCTCGATATGTGTGTGTGTATGCATATATGTGTGTGTATGTGTGTATGTGTGTGTGTGTATGTGTCTGTGTATGTGTGTATGTGTGTGTATATGTATGTGTATATGTGTGTGCATGTGTATGCATTATGTGTGCATGTGTGTATGCAACATTATTTGTGTATGTGTGTATATGTGTGTGTATTTGTGTGTATGTGTGTGTGTGTCTATGTGTATGTGTGTGTGTATGTGTGTATATGTGTGTGTGTACATGTGTATGTGTGTGTAAGTGTGTGTGTGCACATACCTTGCTGTTGGTAGATGCGGCTCTCTCTCTCTCTCTCGTGTGCTCTCTCTCTCTCTATCTCTATCTCTCTCTCTCTCTCTCTCTCTCTCTCTCTCTCGGGCTCTTCTTGCTCGCGTCCAAATCCCGGCACAAATGTGCCAGGAGAAATCAATTTTTTTTTTTTACATTCCAGAGAGTCGCATATGCGACGCTCTACAGTTTGCCAACGTTGCTAATTTCATCGCTAAGCAGCGACGGGATTAGCGATGCTCTGAATTAACGTCGCATAAGTGACACTAGCATCGCTTATGCGACGAAGGTCGGGAAAAAAAATCAAAATTTCTACCGTTGCTTATGCGACGATTGCGTCGCATAAGCGACGGTACCCATTTTTTTTCCAATTCGGGGGCGTTGCTATGCCCCCCTTTTTCTTGTGGTGTTTGGATCGAAAGAGCTCCAAAATTTTTATCAAAGGTAAAATTAGTGTTTTTGTTTTAGAGATTTGAAAGTACATGTGTGTATGTATGTATGTGCATGTCATACACACATATGCATACACACAAAAACATGCACACATATAGACACACAAAAACATGCACACATATAGACACAAAATCATACACAAACATATAGATACTTTCACATATACACACACACACACATTGCACACATACACACACATAAATACTTGCACATATACACACACACATAGATACTTGCACATATACACACACACACACACATAAAGACACACACATACACTTACATGCATACATACATGCATATGCATACATACATAAACACATGTATACACACACATGCACATACATACATACATACATATGCATATACACATATGTACATACCTACATATGCATAGCATGCACATGCATACACACACATGTGCATACATACTTACATGCATTCATACACACACATGCATACATATGCATACACACACATGCGTATGTATATATATACATAAATACAATCACATAGACACAATAAATTGACTTGAGCCTAAAAAAAAAAGCAAAGTTCATGATTCAAATTATTCAAGTTAACAATTGATAATGATCCCTTTTTAATGGGAAATTTCTACCTTTATACTCAACTCAAAATCAATCAACCTTCAAAGTAAACTATAAAAATATAAAAAAAGTAAAAATTAATTATTATGTGCTTGGAAAAATATTAAACTATCATAAAAAATAAAAAATTTTATGAAAAAATATTAAACTATCATAAAATAAAAAATAAAAAAACATCTTTTTTGTCATAAGTATCGAAAGTTTGAGTGCATAAGTCGATTTCTATCAAAACTTGGCCATAACAAGTCCCTCCTGATGCTATTATCTTAATAAGACTATTCCTTTCCTCCCAACAAGTCCCTCTTGATGTGATTGTCTTGATGTCAATATCTCAGCTAAGAGAAGGTTTGTGTTGTATTAATACAATACAACTTCCTAAAGAAGATCTATGGATATGTGAATCTATATTGTATTAATACAACACAAACCTTCTGTTAGCTGATATACATTGTCCAAGATGCCATTGATCTTCACTTATTGATACCTTCTCAACCCATGAATTATCAAAAAGAACATAAAACCTTTTTCAACAATTACAATAGTTTTTAATTCACAATCATACACACATGTGCTCATACACAATCATATTTGATTTTCACTTGCAATCATATAACATACACACACATATGCATACATACACACATGCATACATACACACATGCATATATACACACACATATGCATACATACTCACATGCATATGTGTTGGGAAAGATTGATGGATGATCCAAGAGATTGAGTAGGTACTGCTAAAACCTGCTTTGTACCAGCCCTCTTTAGCTTCAAACTTGATTAGTAGACTCCCTTAGCTTTCCAATGACAACAAGAAATGGCCTATGTCCTTTGTAAATGAAGTGTGTAATGATTGAATCAAAACAGATAACTTTGGAAGTCACAAAGTCAAGAAAACCTTCTATTTTGGTCTTGACACCTGCTCAATGTTTTGCTCAGTGTGACCAACATAGTAGCAATTGATAAAATTCCTTCTAGAGGTATTCAATTAGCTTAGTAAGCTACCATTTGCAAGTCGAATGATGTAAAATGACAAACTATACTCAGAGAAATTGATTTAGCAAAATTAGCTATACCCCCGACTTTTTAGGACTGTAGTAGAGATAGAGCAGTGATCATCTCGACGACGATTTCTCTGAATTGTCTGAATGAAATCACTTCAAACTTTGTCAGAATGTAGATGACTTTGAGCTGAATCCAAAAAGCTTTGAATCACTGAATTTGGTGGAGTATTCACTAAGATATGCCCTTGACAAGTAGACAAACTTTGGAGTAGACAATCAGTGAGCACAGAGATAAATGATGTAAATGTATCTATAAATTAACACTTGTGTACAATCCCATTGGCATGAATAGCATTGCCTAATGGTGTAGAGAGGTGTAGGCTATGGAGTAGTCCTCACACACACTCAATGACAGTAGAATGAAGCTCGGGAGTGATGTCTCTCACCGCGACTTTTTCTTGATCACTTTTATATGTGATGACTAAGAATTTGAATTCAAATTCAAATTCTTGGCTCCCTATGATCAAGCTTCTAAAAGTTTGGAGATATTCTCTCAATCAAGTTAGCTACTTTTTTCCACAAATCACTTAGGTAGGTGATTACAAAAGATTCCAAGTCAAATTGACTTTTACAACAAGGTAAAGTGGTAATAAACCACTAGCATATGTTCCTATGGTTCTTCATGTATGTAGAGTCTTCATGATAACTTCCAAGCCAAATGTGTAGGCTTGTGTTTTACACCAACAGCTCCTCCTCAAGCCAAACATTTTGGCTTAAGTCTTCATCCTCATTCTTTAATTATATCCTGCAATCCAATCATAGATTTGAACCTGCAAAGTTTGGTCCCATCCAAAGCTTTAGTCAGCAAATCTGCACATTGCATGTTGGTTGACACATAAGTCAGCTGAATGTCCTTGCTTAGCAACTTCTCCCTCACATAATGATAATGAACTTCTATGTGTTTTGTTTTGACATGATAGATAGGATTAGCTGCAAGGTGAAGAGAACTTGTATTGTCTCCAAAGATGATTGGAGGCCTAGTATATAAGCCCAATTCTGTATACAAAAGCTTAATCCAAATTGCTTCATGAGTGGCATTAGCTAGCCCTCTATACTCTGCCTCTGTAGAAGACAATGCAACAGTTGATTGCTTCTTTGCAGACCATGAGATTGGTTTGTCACCTGCAAAAGAAATGTATCCTGAAGTGCTTCTCCTATCATCCTTGCATCTTGCCCAATCTGCATCTGAATAAACTTTTATATCAATATCTGAAGTGTAAGGAAAGTACAAACCATGGTTCTATGTACCCTTGAGATACTTCAAGATTCTCTTCGCAGCCTCTAAGTGAGGTATCCTTGGCTTGTGCATAAATTGACTTAGGACACTAACTCCATATGCAATATCAATTCTGGTTAGAGTAGCATAGTTCAAGCTACCTACCATACTTTGATAACCTATAATGTCTTGGACTTCATCACCTTCATGGGCACTTAGCTTTAGGTTCACCTCCATTGGAATGCTACCTGCTTTAGCATCCTGCAAGTGAAATTTCTTCAACATGTCTTGCACATACTTCTTTTGAGTAATGTATATCCCTGAATTAGTGTAAACTAATTCAAGTCCTAAGAAATACTTCAATAATCCAAGATCATTGATCTTGAATTCCTTCATCATCTGGCTTTTGATGCTTCTGATTCCATTGACATCATTGCATGTAATGATGATGTCATCAACATAAACACAAAGATAGATTACCTCTGAATTACTTCTCTTAATGAACAGAGAAGTGTCAGCCTTACTCATGAAAAAACCTTGGCCTTGGAGGTATGTAGTTAGCCTGTAATTCCATGCCCTAGGTGCCTGCTTCAATCCATATAAAGCCTTCTTTATTTTGCAAACATAAGTTACCTTCTTAGGGTCTTCATAGCGAGGAGGTTGTGACATATAAACTTCTTATGAAATCCATCCATTCATGAAAGCATTCTTGACATCCAATTGGTACATGTTCCAATTCTTTGATGCAACCACACTAACCAACACTCTGATTGTTGGCATCTTGGCCACAGGAGAAAATATCTCTTCATAGTCAATGCCTTGGGTTTGTGCAAAACCCTTGGCTACCAATCTGGCCCTGTACCTGTTAATTGTGCCATCAAAATTTCTTTTCAATTTATAGATCCATCTGGATCCTATTACCTTCATGGAGTCCTTCTTGGGTACTAACTCCCATGTATCACTCTCCTTGAGTGCTTCAATCTCCTCATCCATAGCTTCTTTCCATTCTGATTTGGTGATTGCTTCTTCATATGAACCTGGTTCTTCATTTGACAAATCCTTTGCAAGATAAACTGAATGTTTAATAACAAGAGATGTATCATACCCATATCTGATAGGTTTTTTGCTTTCTCTCTGAGATCTTTTGATTGATTGAGTTGAAGATTCTGGTATGTCCTCAAGCTTCTTCATCTTCATTTTGCCTTTGGACTTCCATGCCTTGAACTCTTCAAGGTTGATTGTATCTTCATCTTCTGAACTTGAGTCTCCATTCTGAGTAGGTTCCTCCTTTGTAAGTTTTGGAAATTCTTCTTCCAAATCATAGGGTAGTTTGACCTTCCTGCATTCATTCTCATACCAAGAGTCATTCTCATCAAAGATCACATCTCTGCTTACCATAAATCCCTTATTGGTAGGGTTATAAAACCTATAACCTTTTTGATTTAAATCATATCCAATGAAAATACATTTTTCAGCCTTTGGATCTAGCTTTCCTCTTACCTGTGAAGGAATGTGTACATATGCTACACATCCAAAAATTTTGCAATGATCTAATGATGGTCTCTTACCATGCCATGCTTCATATGGTGTCATACCATCAAGTGATTTTGATGGTAACCTATTTATGAGATAGGTGGCAGTAGAAACACTCTCTACCTATAGATAGTTAGGTAATTTCTTCTCATTAAGCATAGATCTAGCTGTCTCAACAATTAACCTATTTCTTCTTTCAGCTACCCTATTCTGTTCAGGAGAATACCTCGTTGTTATCTCTCTTTTGATGCCTCTGTCCTGCAAGAAGTCCTCAAATTCATTGGAGAAGTACTCACCTCCTCCATCTGACCTTAGCCTCTTCAAATTCCTTCCTGTCTGATTTTCAACTAGTGCAAGATATTTCTTAAAACAATTAAATACCTCATCCTTGTGCTTCATAAAGTATAATATAGTCCATCTGCTATAATCATCAATAAAAGACACATAGTACCTTGAACCTGAGACTGAGGAGTCTTTGCTAGGTCCCCATACATCTGTGTGTACAAGCTCTAGATAGTCTTCATGCATATATCCTTTCTTGGAGAAGGGTAACCTGTGAGACTTACCAAATTGACAAGCACCACACTTGTAAATCATATGTTGCTTGGATACATTAGTTATCCCAAGCACACATTGGTCCCTGCACATCTGCTTCAAGGTCCTTTCTCCTATGTGCCCTAATCTCTTGTGCCAAATCTCAAGCTCTGAAAGTGTTTGATCTTTATAACTGTATAATGCAATGTTCTTTGTATCTTCCAACTCAAAAGTGAAAAGTCTACCTGATTTCTCTCCTTTAGCTATCCTTTTGAATCCATGTCTTGGGTCCTCCACAAATGCTCCATACTGATTGAATTTGACCTGCAACCCTTTCTCTACAATCTGACGAACACTCATTAAGTTCTTTGTAATTGTACGTACATAAAGTACCCTGCTTAACAAATTGTGATTACCATCACAAGTCTTCACATTTCCAACTTTAACTACAGAATGCTTTGTATCATCACCTGTTTGGACTTGGTGTTTACCTTTTGGTTCCTCAAGATGAGAGAGTAGTGCAACATTACTAGCCACATGATTTGAACATCCTGAATCAATATAAAATAAGTGATCATCATTTGTACCTTACTTTGAAGTCATGTTTATGATCAAGAGAGAGTCATCCTGCTCCTTAGTGTAGTTGTTATAATCCTTTCTGTTTCTGAATCCTCCTTGGTAGTTGCCATTGTAATTGTTGTTGTAGTTGTTGTTGTAATTGTTGTTGTGGCCTTGGTGTTGGTTGAACCTTCCTCTAGACTGTGAGTATCCACCTCTTTGGTAGCCTCTTCCTCTTTGATTTTTATAATTCTTGTAACACTCATCTGTGATGTGATTTGATAAATCACAAATGTTACATGGTGATGTGTTATAGGGTCTCCCCTTACCTTGCTTACCTCCTCTGCCCCTTCCTCTTGAAGATCTACCTCTCCCTGCATAGTTGGCTTGGGAGGTAGAGCCTTCATCTTCCACCTTCTTACTCTTGCCTTGAAGTGTATAGCGCAGAAGAGTTGTTACCTTTGGATGTATCTCCACTCTTTGTGAGCTTTGCTTCATGTGTAAATAGTTGACCCATGAGAGTTGTGAGATCTGGAGTGTGCATGTCCATGTAAATCCATTGCAGTGGTGAAGCTTTCCCACTTGTCATCAGCCTTGATTCCATTGATTAGCTGCCTTACAATTTGTTCTTCTTCAATCTCTTCTCCTATGCTTGCTAACTGATCTGGAACATCTTTGATCTTGGTCACAAATTCTGAAATAGCTTGCTTAGGTTGCTTCCTTAGTGTTGTGAATTCAATCCACAAATGATTTTTCCTAGCCCTTGTATTGGAGGAAAAATATGATGACAAGGTTCCCAAGTTTCTTAGGAAGTCTTACAATTTCTGATATGAGGTAAAAGAAAGTCAGATATAGAGTTGAGTAGATAAGACCTTGCCAATGCATCCCTTGCACACCATGTGTTGAGTTTTTCTTGCTCCTCCTTGGTTGGCAATCCTCTTGCTTTGAATGAGGGCAATTCCTCATCTCCTGAGATGTATCCATAGAGACTCCTTCCTTGTAAGTAGGTCTTTATCCTTAGAGACCAAGCTTTATAATTGTTCCTGTCCAATTTGTCAATAAATGAAGGAAAACCATCTCCCATTTTACCTTATTTGCTCTGATACCACTGTTGGGAAAGATGGATGGATGATCCAAGAGATTGAGTAGGTACTGCTAAAACCTGCTTTGTACCAGCCCTCTTTAGCTTCAGACTTGATTAGTAGACTCCCTTAGCTTTCCAATGACACCAAGAAATGGCCTATGTCCTTTGGAAATGAAGTGTGTAATGATTGAATCAAAACAGATAACTTTGGAAGTCACAAAGTCAAGAAAACCTTCTATTTTGGTCTTGACACCTGCTCAATGTTTTGCTCAGTGTGACCAGCATAGTAGCAATTGATAAAATTCCTTCTAGAGGTATTCAATTAGCTTAGTAAGCTACCATTTGCAAGTGTAATGATGTAAAATGACAAACTATACTCAGAGAAATTGATTTAGCAAAATTAGCTATACCCCCGACTCTTTAGGACTGTAGCAGAGATAGACCAGTGAGCACCTCGACAATGATTTCTCTAAATTGGCTGAATGAAATCACTTCAAACTTTGTCAGCATGTAGATGACTTTGAGCTGAATCCAACAAGCTTTGAATCACTGAATTTGCTGGAGTATTGACTGAGATATGCCCTTGACAAGTAGACATATTTTGGAGTAGACAATCAGTGAGCACAGAGATAAATGATGTAAATGTATCTATAAATTAACACTTGTGTACAATCCCATTGGCATGACTAGCACTGCCTAATGGTGTAGAGAGGTGTAGGCTATGGACTAGTCCTCACACACACTCAATGACAGTAGAATGAAGCTCGGGAGTGATGTCTCTCACCGCGACTTTTTCTTGATCACTTTTATATGTGATGACTAAGAATTTGAATTCAAATTCAAATTCTTGGCTCCCTATGATCAAGCTTCTAAAAGTTTGGAGATATTCTCTCAATCAAGTTAGCTACTTTTTTCCACGAATCACTTAGGTAGGTGATTACAAAAGATTCCAAGTCAAATTGACTTTTACAACAAGGTAAAGTGGTAATAAACCACTAGCATATGTTCCTATGGTTCTTCATGTATGTAGAGTCTTCATGATAACTTCCAAGCCAAATGTGTAGGCTTGTGATTTACACCAACAATATGTACATGCATACATACACAGATGCATATGCACATTCATTATTATATGCTAGAAAAAATACTGAATTATATCATAAAAAGTAAAATCTTTTTTTATCTGTTTGCATCTTTTTCATCGTAAGTATCCAAGGATCAAGTGCATAAGTCAACTTCTATCAAAACTTTGTCATCCCTCTCAATGCTATTGTCTCAAAAAAATTGATTTCTTTCCTCCCAATGAATCCCTCTTCATTCTATTGTCTTGATGCCAAGGCCCAACATCTCAGCTAAGAGAAGGTTCAGCTTGTTCAATACAATACGAATTTCTAAAGAAGATTTATAGATCTGTGAAGTTATATTGAATCAATACAACAAGAACCTTCTCTTTGCTGATATGCAACCTTGGATGCCTTGGATCTTCAGTTATTAATACCTTTTGAACCCTTGAATTAAAAAAAAAACACACATATACACACATGTACATGCATAATCATATAACATACATGCACATACACATACACATACACATAGTATTGTGAACTAAGAATCAATATTGATTCAAAAAATCACAATACATTTTTAATCACTATCATACACACACACATATACTATTGTGAAGTAAGAATCAATGTTGAATCAAACAATCACAATAGATTTCATTCACAATTATACACTCAAATATACATACATATACTATTGTGAAGTAAGAATCAATATTGATTCAAACAATCACAATACATTTTTATTCACAATCATACACACACATATATACTATTGTGAAGTAAGAATCAATGTTGAATCAAACAATCACAATAGATGTCATTCACAATTATACACTCAAATACACATACATATACTATTGTGAAGTAAGAATCAATATTGATTCAAACAATCACAATACATACTTACTCACAATCATACACACACATACATATACTATTGTGAAGTAAGAATCAATGTTGAATCAAACAATCACAATAGTTTTTAATTTGCAAACAAATATATTTTTCTTTATGCTTTAAGTACGAAAGTAAATATGTATAGCAAGAGTTTATACTTTGTTCTATCTACGATGCTGTAAGTTCATAAAAAATTTCGTGCATTGTTGTTCATGCACTATTGCATATGCCAGACAACCAAAGACATATAGATGAGCAACATATGGATTGCGACCATGCCAAGACTCATATGGAGTGATGGAGTGCAATGCTTTAGTGGGACACTTGTTAAGTACATATGCTACACACATAACAACCTCAAGCTAGAAACTATGTGGTAAAGCCTAACTCTTGACCCTACACCTTGCCATTTCCATGAGTGACTTGTGCTTCCTTAAAGAGAATCCATTCTTTTGAGGTGTATATGAAACTATACAATGATGTTTTATCCAGCGTTTAGCTAGAAATGCATTAAAATCAAAAGACATATATTCCCCCTCTCGATTAGAACGGAGGGTGACTTACATGTTGATAGATTTTGAGCCAAAATTAGAAACTCTTTGAAGCACATAAACACTTAGAAATTTGCTTTCAATGGATACACCCATGTATGCATAGAAAAATCATCAATAAAAGTCACGAAGTAAAGGTAGTTCCCAAAAGAAGGTGTCTACATAAGAGCAGAAACATCATTATGGACAAGCTGTAATTTCCAAGTAGCTTGTACTAAACCATGTTTTGGGAAGGTAGAACGCTGCATTTTGCCCAAAATACAGCCTTCATAGGCATCTTCTTTTAGTTTGCAAGCATAGCAAACTATCAAAATTTACATGACCAAAGCATGCATGTCAAAGCTTTGCATCTGACATAGCCTAAGAGTCTAGAAGTACACATGCTGAACCATTCACAGATTTTTCATAATCTATGAACTTATATATCCCACAACATACAATGCTAGAAATAATAATCACATCGCCATTTGATAGATCATGAACTGTACATCTATCATCAACAAATCTCACAACCAAGCCAATCTTGGCTAATGATGAAACTCATAAAAACTTTTTCTTGATCCTTGGTACAAATAAAGCATCCAAAAATGTAAAACAAATACCATTACCAATAGTCAAAATGATCTTACCAACTCCCATGATAGGATAAGAGGAGTTTTTAGTGCATGCAACAATATTTGTTGTAGGGGCACACTCAAGTGAAGTGAAGAAATTGCACTGCGAGGTAATATGTTTGGTTGTCCCACTATCAAAGTACCAAACATTTGAGTCTAATGCAGACAAAAATTGGTCATGAAAAGATGGGTGAATAGGGAAAACAATAGTAAATGCTCATTTTTCATTATGCACAAGATTAGGAGACTCTACTTTGCATGTAGAGGCCTTGCAACAACCATTCCAACCTCTTTCTTCTTTGCCTCTTTTGCAACCAGTTTTATACAACTCTTTATGACATGATCATTTCCTTTACAATATTTGCAAAACAAGATCTTCTTTTCTATTTACTTCTCATCTTTGTTATCTTTCTTTGATTGTATAGAATTAGTATATTTTTTCTCATTAGTAGAATAGATCCATTTATCTTTGTCCTTCTAACTAGCCATGAAATCTCGATCTACAATACACATAATGGACATTTTCTATCTAGAATGATCTTCTTGCAATAGAACAAAGACAAACTCCTCAAATTTCAAGGCATTTGGATTGCCTTTCATCATCAATCAAAGAGTAGAAGCAAAACACTGATATGAATCCGAAAGACCATTTACAATAGTCTACACAAGTGAACTTTTTGGAAAGACTTCATCAATAGAAATCAATTGCTCCTTCAAATCTTTGATCTTTTTCACAAAAATATCCATGGAATCTCCTTTATTCATGTGCTCACTCTCCAACTATTTTTAGAAGAAAGCAATATGAGGCTCATTCATTGCATCGTATAAAGTGGTAAGTGTATCCCAAACATCCTTTGTTGTTTTGCAAGAGTGAATGTGAGGAATAATGGCACGTTTCATAGACAAGGTTATCAATGCATGTGCTTGAGCATCTTTTCCATCCCAACAAAGTCTCTCTGTAGTAGGTGCAACAAGAAGTACAACACAAACAAGAATGTGAAGATCATCATCTTCATCACCATTTGCATCACCTTTAGTAACTGTATTTGGAGTTGTAATATGAAGTTTTTCAACACCCTACAAAATATTCCACATTCCTCTTGCAACCAATATATGATGCATCATATATGCCCACAATGGGTAATTAGTACCATCCAATCTATCCTAAATAGCCAACATACGGAATACATCATTGTTTTCATCCATGGCCACTAACTAAAATACCTTGATGCAAAAAATGATTATATCTTAAAATGTTCAACAAAAGTCCTATATTCTGATGTAGAGCAGACTTCGAGGCGCTTGTAGTGGAGAACCAAAACTTGTATATATGTTTGGCAAAAAAGGATAAAATTTCCTGCAAAAGTGCTATGATAGTGGATTTGGAGGTCGAAATGAGCTCATATTGCGATTTTAACAACACACAATGAAGTTGTTTTGAACTCCTAATTGCTTTGAGTATGCTCACCAATTTTCTTGCAATTCTAAGACTATGAACAGAGGGGTCCCGATGATTCCCTATGCGAAGAGGTGACTTGCTCTAATAACAATTGTTGGAGTTTGAGGTTTGCGGAAGCACATGAACAACACAAGGAAGAAGAAGAAGCTTGGAGCACAACACATAATAGTGAATGTATTACCAAGAGAATGTATGATGATAGTTGACCTATTAGGGTTATATGCATATATACAAGCAAGGGGAAAAAAGCCTCCTAAAAACGGAAGTCCGTGCTCCGGTGGTCCTAGTGTTCTCACGCATCACTACCAAAATATATCAACCTTAATAAAAAAAATTGAGTGCAAAGAACATCTTCAAAATCTTGCATATATTGATTGGGCATGTTTAAAGAGAAAAGTTTCGTTATTTTTTGTGAAATCAAGATTACGGATTATTATTGTAGTCTCCATGTAAAAGATCAAATGGCCAAGGGGCACTTTTTCAATATGTTATTTAATAAAACACATAGTGGCCTTATCAACCACAAACTATGAGTTCGACCACATTTTGTAAAACCTAGGGAATCTATATGTGATGTGTTAGTGTTTTATGTAGTTTTTGCATATTCTATAAGTTTGCATGTAGTATCGTGTGCATCGTTTATAGCTCAATTTTCTAATGTGAGGGCATAGTCATGAAGCTTAAGTAAAGGGGAATCCACAAGTGCATTTCCATTCCAAGCTTAAGTAAAGGGGAATCCACAAGTAAAGGGGAAATTCACAAGAAAATGTTTTTCATTGTCGTGTGAGTAGAGCAAGCATGCTGATTATAGACACTTCGTGGTTTGTAGTGGCTTCCTGAAAGGTTGGGGACTAAGGTAGTGACCAAGGCATAGATCTTGTCATTACTTGTCATCCAAGTCACTAAAGTCATTGAAGTCACTGTTGGCACCATTGATTACATGCAAGGAAGGACCTCAATGATCAAGGAAGACAAAGTACTAGCACTTCTTGAGATATCACCCATCCTAGTCGTGTTCTCCCTAAGGTTTGCTTAATTGGTAGGTTTCCCTACCACTAAGCCTTAGTTGCCACGTGACTGTTGGAGTGAAAATACTTTAGGTTGACATTATTTGGAGCCTTCAAAGTGTCTCTCTACATTTTTTTCTTGAGAGATGTATGCTAGTTTTTCATAAGTGATCAATAAATCTAGTTGGTTTCTTTTGGTTGAATGGTGTTACACACTCGAATCAATGATTCAGTATACATGTTTACATATTAATACACATAGTTTTATAACTTTTCTACATTTCATGTATGCCCATTCCATATAAGAGACTCTGGAAAAAGTTTTCAAGATTTGAGATTTTCCATATTATAGTGGTTGAGCTTACTCTTGGAGATACTTATTGGTATGAGAACATACATTCTCATAGAGTCTCATTGCTTGGTCATTACTATTCATTGATCCATTTTTTTTGGGACACTATCAAAATTCTCCTAGATTTTGACACGATTGGTGTTGGGACTATTCTAGCTCCATGATCATTCTTGTCAGTTCTCCATTGTCATTGCAAAGAGTAGCTATAACCTCTAGGGCAAAGAGTAGCTATAACCTCTAGCCAATGTTTCCAAGAGTAGCTATAACCTCTAGGGCAAAGATCATTTTTATCTTTCAAATTTGATGGTGAAAATTTGCTCTACGAAAGAATCATATTAAAGATGTGATGATTCAAAGGAGATAGTGGAAGTTAGTAAATGGAATCTCAAAGAAGCCTATTGACATGGATAATGATGATTGGGATGCATTGGATGAAATGGCTAGGTCTACCATTGGCCTGCACTTAGAAGATAATGTTTACTTATAGTGTTGGACTAAGAAATTGTAGAGGAGCTTTGGAAGAATTTATCAAATACTTATGAAAAAGAAATGGAATCAAATAAAGTGTATCTAATGCAAAAGTTATATGATCTTTGCATGGACACAAATAGTGTTGTTTGTTATCTAAATGAGTTTGATGCTATATTTTATCAGTTACATGCTCAAAAAATGGAGATGGATAATGAAATAAAAACAATCTTGTTGCTATGCACCTTGCTATCATCATGGGATACGTTTTACATGGCTATTAGCAATAGTTCACTTGGTGGTAAACTAGTCTATGATGATATATGTGGAGCCCTTTCTAGTGAAGAGATTTTTAGAAAGTATATGGTTGGTACTGAGAATGGAGATGCATAAATTGTTTGTGACTCTAACCAAGGGAAGAATCATCAACATGGAAGGAGCAAGAACACAGAAACGAATGGTCAATGAAATAAGATTAGAATCAAATCAAGGAAGAGAGATATCAAGATGACATTATTGTCATATGAAAGGACATATGAAGAAACATTGGTATGCACTAAAGAATGATGAAGATAAGGAAGAACATGTTTATAGGCATATTAAAGAGTTATCTATGACATCTACTTTGACTATGAAGATCGAGAAGAAATTAATGCTATTTTGGATGATGCTAATGTGTTCACACTTGAGTATTATGCCTAATGAGGATCTTATGGTTGATTCTTTTTCCCACACGTGGCTGCTAGCTTCTAGTGCTTCTTTCTATGTGACACTAGATAGAAAATGGTTCTCGAATTATGCAATAGAGTCTCTTGGTACCATGAGATTTGGTGATTTTTATCCCTCTAATGTTGTTTTTTTAGGAGATATGATTGCGAAGTTCACAAATGGTTCACAATCTACTATGCAAAATGTACATGTGTGTGAATTATCACAAATTTTGATGTTAATTATTAAACTTGATGACCATGGTTACAAAGTAGTTTTCTATGCTCAATGTTTTGCATATCAAAGGACAATATGGTTATTAAAAAACAAAGAAAAGTTGGATCACTTTATCCTTTATATGTATCACAAAAAGAAAACTTGTTAGGTGTCACTAAATAGCCTATGGACTATATGTGGCATGGTTGTTTGGCGACATATCTCATAGTGGAATGGCGAATATTTCTCATTCTAGCTACTTATGTTTGTTCTTTCTTTGATTTTTCATTTTGTGAGTATTTTCAATATGGAAAGCAAACTAGGAATGTGCATAAAATGCACATTGAATCTTCAATTCAACCTTTGGATCTCATTCATACAGATGTGTGTGGTACTATGCCCACAAGGTCATCAGGTGGTTCTCTTTATTTTTTCACTTTCATAGATGATGCTACTAGAAATGTCTATGTATATCCTATCAAGTCCAAGGATAAGGTATTCCTTATTTTTAAAAGATGGCTTGCTTGGGTTGAGACTAAAAAGGGAACTAAGCCTAAGGGATTACATTGAGATAATGGAGATGAGTATACCTCACATGAATTCAATCTTTTGTGTCAGTCTATAGGAATGTTTAGAGATTTTATAGCTCCTTATACCCTAGTACATAATGGCTTAGCTGGAAGGATGAATAGAACTATTCACAAGAGAGTAGTTTCTATGTGTATCATGCAAACCATTGACAAGGCTTTTGGATAGAAGTATTATTGAATGTAGCTCATGCTATTAACGTTTCACCTAGTATTGCCAAATTAATGAAAATGGCACAAGATTTATGGAAAGGGAAGCTACCATATTATGTTCATCTTAGAATTTTTGGGTGTGAATCATATGTTCATATATCCAAGAATCTTAGATAAAATCTAGAAAATAAGTCAGAGAAATGCATTTTTCTTGGATATGGCCGAGATGATCCATTTTGATATTGCTTATGGGACCATGAAACACGGTTAGTGGTCAAAAGTAATGATGTCATTTTGAGTGAGCATAAGATGCATAGCGAGTCCATTCAAGAGGTTGAAGTGAGAAGAGTGGTGTCTAAGGATACTAGTGCTCTTGTTAGCATGCATAAGAATTTTACATAGGGATGTTCAAGAGAATATGGAATCAAAATATTTTGCAAATGTTCTTGTTTAGCAACCAAAGAGATGTTTCGCACATGGCTCACATCCACCTGATAGATATGTTATATGCTTTAAATTTTAGTATGCTAACAAATGATGGTGATAATTCTTTCTATAAAGAGGCTATGAAAACGAAGGACCATGTCAAGTGGGAGAGTTCAATGAAGACTGAAATGGATTCTATTCATAAGAATGGTATTTGGGACTTGGCACATTAGGATAGGAAATCTTTAGCAGGTAAATGGGGATATAAACTCAATCAGACAATGCTTCTCCAAAGTATAAACCATGATTCATTGCAAAGGGTATTTTAAGCAATAACATGGCATTGATTTCAAAGAAATCTTCTCTCTAGTAGTCAAGTGAGAAGTCAGGTAGATTGTTTACATTTGAAATTGAAGACACACAGAACATAGCACTATTCAGTCATAGGGATCAAACTTTAATTGAGTTAGAAATGTGGCACAAAAGGCTAGGTCACATAGGAGAAAGAACTCTGAAGCAAATTTGCAGGGAACAAAGTGTGCTTGGCATTCCCAATGTGACCAAGAAGGATATGATATACAAATATGGAGCTTGCCAATTTGGCAAAGCTCAGAATCAACCATTCAACAGGAAAGGATACATCCATGAAGATTATTTGGAGCTTGTGCATACTGATGTGTGGGGTCCTATCAAAGATCCATCCATCTCAGGTTCAAGGTACTATGTGTCATTCATTGATGATTAGAATAGGTCTTCTATATGAGATTTATATAGAAAAAATAGAGGGTTATGTTGTTCGTGGAAAAGTGAGTCCAGTTTATAAGCTTAAGAAGAGCTTGTGTGGAATTAAATAGTCCCACTAGACAATGGTACCAAAATTTTGATGCTTTTATGAAGTTATCATTGTCTCTACACTCAAGGATGCTCATATGGGAAATTGATATGCTTGATACTTTATGTGGATGATATGTTGATTAATGGAAATTCCTCCAATGACTTGTTATTGATAAGAAAGAAGTTATATTAGACATGATATGAAGGATTTGGTGGATGCCAAACATAATTTTGGCATGAACATTACTATTGATAGGACTAAAAGATGCATATACTTGTCTCAAAGTGATTACATATCCAAAGTACGTCACATGTTCAAAATGCACAGTGGAAAGGCATTGAGTACACCTTTACATGCATACATGAAACTGAGCAAGTATATTTGCCCCGTATCAGATTACGAAAAGGAATTCATGAATCGAATTCCCTATCACTCTATAGTCTAGGGTTGGTAGTCTCATGTATTCTCTAGTTGCTATGATACCATACATTGCACTTGGAGTGGAAGTTGTAAGAAGATATATATCTTATCTTAACAAGAAGCGTTGGGAAGCAATGAAGATGATTTTGAGAAATATGAGTGGAAATAAGGAGAAGAGGATTAATGCTTGGGTAGAGGAGAGGCATCCTTTATTGGTTACGTGTATTCTGATTATGTTGTTTGCATAGACAATCAACAGTTTATATTAGGGTACATTTTTCACTTTACTAGAGGGCTATCTCTTAGAGATATGGTCTTCAAGAATGTACAATTGTTTCCACGATAGACGTAGTGTATGTTGTAACTAGTGAGGCATGTAAGGAGGCATTGTGGCATTCTTGTCTTGCTTTTCATATGGGTTTACCTCAACATGTACTTCATTTGCTTAGTGATAGTCAATGCACCATTGCTTTGGCTAAGAATTTAGCCTATCATGCATAGATCAATGAGTTTGAAATTATTGAGGATTCAAAACATTTTATTAAGTTAACGTGGATCATTATCTTTCCCAATATTTAGATATATAGAATTTACTATAATATTTTCATTTTTCCTTTTTCTCAAAATGTAATTCCGACTTACTTTTCAAGTAAACGGCTTAAACCCTTTTTTCATTCCACCTTTAGAAAATTTATTATTCCTTTGAAGGATCATTCCACTTCTAGAGAAACTAAATAATGCATTGTTGAGCCGTTTGGATGGGTAGTCTACGCCATATAGGTCTCTAAATCCACCCTGGGAAAAGTTATGGGATAAAAAGACCCATCTTATTCAATAATATAGAGGTGCATCTATTACATTTGCTAGGACCAAATCCACTTGTGTACAAGAGCAGCTGGATCTTGTCGTGCATCATTAGAGAGTTTCTTTTCTCATGATGAAACGTAATGAACTGCATTTCCAAGATTGGAGCAACCCCTCACTTGAGTTCATTTAGCCAACTCATGGTAAAAATGCATTCAGGTAGGGTGCTTAGCTTTATGCAATGCTTTTTAAAAAGAAGTTTGATCTTTGAGATCTACTCTTCCGAATAGCTTGAATTAACTTAAAGTACAATGAATACTAGACATAGCATCCATAGGATCCCTCGACCACAAATCAAGGGTTGAGTGCTTAGCAAGCATTATGATATATAACTTTAAAGTGTGCTAAGGTAGAAATTGGAAAAGGGTGGTCCTAAAGCCATGCAAGATAACTAGTTTTGAAGTGGTTTTGCGTGAGGGTTTAGATGTACCTCGAGAAATCGAAGGCTCAAGGGTCCCCCAAAAGGCTGAATTAAACTTTTCATCACATGGGTGGTGAAGGATGTCTCATCACAACCCGCAAAGGTTGAACCCCCACCCCTAATCTAGAGAGGCAAAGGCCCCAACCGAACGAAGTGACATGGGTGAACAAATCTTGATGCAGCTGCTCAAGCTGAAGGCCAACAAACAAGTCAAAATGTCTCAAAGTTCATAAATTCACCAAGTCATACATATTCTTTACATGCCTTCATAGTTTCACAATGTTAACACAACTTTCTCGGAATCTCTTCTTAAAGCTTGCGCTCCCCTTCTTGACTATCCCCGTGAATTCTTTCCACAATCTCCCATCTCCTTCCAACTCCATTTATCCCCAAGCTCCAACTTCTATAACCCACACTCTCTCACCCACCGATGCTCTCATACTCTTAAAATAATTTTTGCGAAATGCATCACACTCTTTTAACAATCCTTACCTTCACAACACACAACACTCTTTGTCCCCATGTCGTAGTATAATAATAATTTTTCTCTAAAACTACAACCCAAGCCCAAAATTCAATATATTTTACTATAGAAAAATATGTTTACTATACAAAGAATATGTTTACTATACCCTTTCTATAGTTCTCCTTTAGTAAACATATTCTTTGTATAGTAAACATTATAAATCACAATTGATAAAGGGAAGACATTAATATACCGTGCACAAACATCAAGAAAATCACTTCCCCTTGTAGTCCAAAAGGGCGAAACATATCGAAGGATTTTCTTTGTTGATAAATGTCTAGGGAATTTTCCGCTTTGGAACACACATGCGAGTTTAAAAACACTCAAGTTCAGCACCCAAGATTCTAGAGGAAGGTTCCCTAAAATAAGAGAATATTCCAAGCTTGCGATCAAAAGAAACCTTGGCATTCGCAATCCAAAAAGAGCTTACAAAGACCAATGACTTCTCTCGGATAAAGAATGAAATTAAATTTAACTCAACTATCATAAGGAGCACTCATGTGATACCTCAAACAAAGCCAAAAGAGAACCAAAAATTTCCCTTCAGACCCCTTTCTAGGGAAATCACCCAATTGGTTTAGCACACTTATGGAATCTTAAGGAACCTCAAAAGTGCTCATCCCTATTCACAAGCATATTTATGGAGCACAAGACTACAAGGAAAGCTCAAATATTTCAAGAGACACTCAAAAGACCTACTAAAAGATAGAGTGGTTGTCATGTCAATAGAGTGCTAGGGATTTCTCTTAGAAATTCAAACCATTTCAAAGACTTTTAGAGACAAGAAATAGATAGCTTCAGGTGATAGCGGATAACAAGGCAGAAAAACTCAAGAGAAAGCTCCAAGATCATTCGTCAAGAGAACGAAACCACCAATGATTTTCGTATGCATTGAATATGTTAACCAATATGTTTGAGGTCATTTGAACAATAAGCATTCAACAAATTCCCAAAGTCAAGGAAATCACCCTTTGATTGTAAAGTAACACCAAAACCCAACATGGCATTGATAGAGAGCAATCACTATAAGGCTTTCATTAAACGTGATGTAAAGGGGACCCATACGTTTTTGGAGTTATATAGGGGTAAAATAGCTGAAACATTCCCCAAATTTGCCTTGACAAATCTCATTTCCAATGTGGCTAGCTAATAAGATTTACTAGAGAAGTGGTAGAAGATACTACACTATTTTTGCTAAAGAAAATTCATTGATTCAACCAAAATGAACATCTCAAAATCCTAAAGTGACTAAAGAGGTCTTGTTTATCGATTTTCAACTCCAAGGGCCAAATTTCACATAAGCTTTGTGTTGGAGTTCAAATTCTGTGGAAGTACTCGAGTAGCACAATGGAGAAGAAGAAGAAGCTTGGAGCACAACACACAATACTAAACGTATTACCACTAGAATTTACAAAGATAAGTGAAACTTTAGGGCTATAGGTGTATATACAAGCCGAGGAAAGGACCTCCTAAAGAGGGAAAAAAGTTTCCCGGGGGTCTTAGTGTGTTCACACACATCACTACCTACATATGTCAACAAATCCCCCTGAGAGTGATGCGGTGAACAAGGAGCTCGCACTCATGTATAAGGAAGTGTCAAGCTATGTGGAATCAATCCACAAAAGGAAGTAGGCCCAAAGCTTTGTGAAAAGCTTTGAACTTCTTCCGAGGCAGAGCCTTCGTTTTTGGACACATATAGGGTTAAATTAGCTACATTATTCCCTAAATATACCTTGCCAAATTTGATTTCCAATGTGCCTAGCCACTTATAAGCTTTAGACACTCTCTTGGCCAAAGAAAATTCATTGATTCAACCAAAATGAACCTCTCAAAATCTTGAAGTGACCAAAAATGTCTTGCACCAATTTTTGACTCGAAGGGCCTAAGTTGGCATAATCTTTGGGTTAAATATCCATTTTTTGAGCTCTAGAGCTTATCTAAATACTTTTTCTTAAAAATCACAGTTGATTTTAAGATATACTCGTTTTTCTTTAAACTTGACCCCTCAGTGAGGAAAAGGAGTCAAGGGAGCCTCTAGAGAACTTCCACCAATAAAACGGGGGTAAAAAAGATCACGAAGAGAATGGGCACATCTCAAGAGTGGAGGCTCTCAAATAATAGACAACCTCTAGGGAGGGTGGAGTTTTTATTTATCCACTCTAGAGAACATTGTAGCATACTCATTACATTAACTATGACTCCATTCAATTCTAATATCCTATTCATACGCTTTAAAAATTGTATATGCAAGAGAGTTCAAAAGAGAAAAGTAAGCATTAAATTTAGTACCTCCACACCAAGGTATGGATCTAAACTTCATGAGTAAAGTTGAGAGAGGAAAAAGAACATCACATGGCACTAATTTATGGATTGCTTGTTGAGTGCGCATACATATGTTTATTAGATTAGGAAATTTAATTGGAATTGGAAGATAAGTAGCTAGTATAATATCTTCCACAGAGAGCTCTATAGGCTCAATTAGGAGCACTCACACGATATCTTGTTAATCTGATAGTGAACTAGAAGCCATGGCTTTGTGGAGTTCTTCAGATATGCAAAATCTTGATCATTAGATTCAAATTTCTTGGAGGGTGCATACCATATAAATCTCTTCGTCACACTCAAAACTGCATTAGAATTTTTCATCTAAAAAGATGACTTTGGACACTTTCTTGTAGGATGTGGCAAGCTCAGGGGTTTTACTCTCCCACACATAACTGTAGTTAGACATGAAAGCGGTTTATTTTTTGATAATCTATGAGACCATTAGATGGTTAAAAATGAGCCACATAGAATTAATCTAGAAGGGATATATTTCACTAATAGTATTGGTCTAAATCCTTGTCTCCAACTTGACCAAACTAAGATTGATCCTAATTCTTTACCTCATTTAAAAAGGAACATCCATGTAAGTAAACTCATTCATGATGGATTTTCTTGTCAATTGTACTTTGCTTCAGCAATTAAAGAATCCTTTTGAACTCTACCATTGTCTATGGGTAGAGATCCTCACCATCTAGTCATTCAATAATTCTAGTATGTAGATGCAATAGTACTATCCATCTATGAGGATGAGAGGAATAGAACATATTATCCTCTTGAGGTAGATGACCAACAACGTTTTTCACCCTGTTGTGTACTCCTATGAATCCAACAACACTAGTCTCAATAGTTCCAAGCGACCCTAGAGTGACATTTCTAGTATAAACACAAAGTTTCTCATCTACAAATGCATTGATATTAGATCAAACGAACCCCATCTAAGTGAGTGTGACTAGAGAAGTCTTCATACGTCTCACTAATATCACCCTAATACCATTGAAAGCCACATGGAAACATGTGCGTACATTATCATTTGGGACAATTTCGACTAAAATGCCCATGCTATGTATGCGAAAACCACAACGTAACATTCCCCCCTACATTCCACCGTAGTCACTAGAAATGCCATATCCAACCTTCTGGAACAACAAGTATCGACAGTGCCACAAGAAAATCTAGTTCCTTAGTGAATATCATAACCCTACATCATGCAAATCAAGTACTAAGACTGGAGTTTGGAAGAAGGCTTCGACCTTCCCAAGTGGCGAAGTGTATGCAAGAGTTTTATGATGGATAAGATGACGCCCGTGCACATGAGTCCAAATTCAAGAAAATCTTGCGAGGCAAACAAGTCCATGTCTTCTCACTCATCATGAAGCATTTGGATGTAAATTGAAAGAAATAAAATTAGCTTGTTTCTAACAACTACACATAAAAGAATTCCAATCATAGATAAACTCCTCAGAGCGTGGTAGTAATGTCAAACATCAAAATTCAAGGACATAGAATCTAAGGTCAATGCGTACACACTAAAAAGGATTTTTTTCCGTTATCTTAATAGATCGAAGCTGATGTAGGTCCCTAAAAGTGGATATGGGCAAACCATAGCATAAAACAATGTATGCTCCATTAGATAATATTTATGTGCCAATACAAATTTTAAAGAGTGGATTTTTGATACGGATAACTACGGTCAATATGAGCAACCCATCAAGCATTTGTTATTTAATTCTTCTCGAAAATACCTTTATTTTTTTTCTCAACACGAATGGGAGACAATGAGAAGCTTATGCTATATGCTTGGTTGTTTGTAGTAACTCTTCATAAGCTTTTAGTTTATTGCATTTAGTTGATCTTATCAATCCTTGATTAAAAATTATTACCTCGCTCACATATTTATATAAAAATCCTCTGCAAATAAACACATATGTAGCTACAATTTGTTCCGTTCTCATGATCCCAAAACCAAACTCTATTTAACTGTGAAAGCTGGTACATCAGTCTAAATCGGCCTAATAACAACGAAACATTATGCACATGAAATGCCAAACGTTTCTTGAACAAGGCACACCTTTTTGTCTTGTCAACACTTTTCTTGGAAATTTGTAACACTTGCACTTAGGAAACAAATTGCTTATAAGAGATATAAGTATAACATTGTCCACATACAAGAAGAATGTTCGTAGAAACTCCTTTCCATCCATAACATTAGACCTGTTGTCTGGATTATGCTTGGAAATGGGATTATTCAATATCTTTTGAAGCTTCCGAGGCCCTTTTCCATTAATCTCCATGGGTAGCTCCGCTTTTTGAGGCATGCATGCTCATCTTTCTCACTTTGAAAATTCATAGACATTGATAATGACAAAACATTTTTCCCCACTCCCATTCCACATATTATGAGCACTATAGGACCATTATCAACTTCTCCCCGTTGATAAAATTCCATTGCTCTTTTTCAACCTATTGTCTCCCATCTTTTGTTGCTGCACGAAAAGAAACATCAATAACACAAAAGTGAGTTGATGCTTAGCTTGACAAAAGAAAGAAGATCATGGCTTCAAATTTTCATCTCAAAATCATAATATGTATAATGTTTCGTACCGATGATACTACCATCATGAACGGAGAGCGTAGGCTGCCCTATGCACCGTAAATTCTAATTTCTTATAGATGGATGTGTTTATGAAGTTTCCAATCAGCTCATGGACTTCATCAATGATAATAGTAATAATAATAGCAATAATAATAGTAATAATAAACAAACTAATAATAATAATAATAATAATAATAGCCTTCCACTTGTTGGAAAGTCTGTTTCCTAATCTTTGAGACATGATACTTCTTTTTTATATTTATTTTCCATTTTGATCGATTGTCTTCCTTGTCCTCACAGAAAAAAAAAAACACCGATTCATATTAACATTGAATTCGTACCTCCAACCCGTGCCCTCTTGTAAATTACCCGTGCATACGATCGCAACATCTTCAAGATCTTTGACGTCTCGAGCTCGGCCTGTGCGCATTTCAAAAGATTGACTGTTCGTGGCAAGACGTCTTTTATGCTCCGCAATAGTTGTAAGGAGTTATCACCCATCTTATCCACAGTATACAAGGTCCCCAAGAGGAGCCACTGAACTGCTGCGAGCCTTTCCTTTGAGGACGACGAAGGACGGTCGACTTGCTCGATCTGATCAATCTAAATGAACAAACAAGAAAAGCAAGTTGATGAGTTACATGTACAGAAACATCGCAACCTAAAATAGATGAAGGCACTTAATAACACAAGAAATGATGTATGTCCTTCACCTGCTTGATTAGAGTGGCCATGCTTTCAGACGATGCTTGTAGACTTTGTAATGTGGATGATGGGAGAGCATTTCTGCATTGAGTAAGTGATTGGAAAAGCCTTCCAACTTGGAGAGGACTAAGCACTCCGAAGACCTTCATAATGTTCCCTGCCATGTTCTTTGAAACATTTGAAAACATATGGATGGTTCCAGCCATCCACCTTAAAAAGATAGAATGCAGTGTGTTTGGGATGGCTTAAAAGACAAAGACAGCGTAACCATGCAAGCATATCCGCATCTACTGCAGGCACGCTCGCGATGAAAAGAAGACGTAGGAATGTCCGGTTTTATAGGTTCACAAACCAGAACCGATTCCTCTCAACAGAAGCGAAAGCTACAGTAATGAGTACCTTTCATCTGAAACTTGGATCGGAAAGTCATCTGCATCATGATGGCTTGACATCCACGTTATTGATAGGCTGCAGTTGCGTAGGTCTCTCACGCTAAAGCTGAGAGGCAGTCTTCTTAGAAGGAAGATCTACTACAGCAAGATTTCGAAGTTTCCCATACAAAATCTCTACGCATATATGTTATCTGTTTGAATGAGTGAAGGAGTCTTCAGAGTGGTGCTCCTGTCTTCGATGTGCTACCATTGCGGAAAGAAGACGGTACTGTAAGATGCTTTCACTCATTGTTCACTCATGTGAGCTCCACAAGAAACAAAAGGAAAAGAGTCAGCTTTATCTCTTTTACATTAGAAAAAATCTTAGTATAAAAAACAAGAAGATAAAGGGAGATAACTTCATTCACAATCAACCTGGCAATGAAATTTCATGGATTTTTCCTTCTTTATTAAAGTTTCCAACTGTCGATTTTATTCTCCTCTTCCTCTCTTTCCTGATAAGTGTCTCCTGATTTGGTTGAGCTCTGCAACATAAAAGAGCCTGTAAACACATACAATAGAGATACTTAGGGCTTTCCGCGCTCAAAGGTGATATGAGTTTCTATGATTGTATTTTGAAACGCTATAAAGGTTGTCTTAGTATACACGGTTGTCCGCTATTGTAAATTCACGAAATCAATTATTTGATCAAATTCTACATGTGCAATCGTTCCTATATCTACTAGATACGGTCCACGTGAAACTTGCATGCATAAAAATAAGAAATATAAAACTTATTCGTGATTATGTGGAGGTTACCTATCAAAATAGTGTGGACAATCTTATCTACGTAGCTCACTTTCCATTTGTATTCCTTTTCCATATTCATCGTTCCATGAATGACGAAAGGAGACTTAAAAGATCCACACATATCATCCCAAATATAAAACATTTATATAGCTCTAAGTGTGCAATCGACAAATATAAGCAAGCCATTAAAGTTATAATTATATGTACAACCCAAGGCTAAAATCCTTCTTACAACGGAAAAGTATGCCATAAAATTGGAGTTCATCTATCTTTAAGAGATCAAAATCTATGAGGACGAACTGTAAAAGAGGTTTAAGAGTATTTCATCATCCCATTTCTGGCTCTCCGCCACACACCCCAGGGGAAATGGTGGCATGGCTATTAGTATGAGTATAAGTTGGCACACTAGAATGGTGGATTCCCTTATTGAGCAGAACCATCGAAGGGTTGGTGCTTCTTTTGGAGGTCCTTTGCAGTTTTCGATTGTCTCCTTGCATGCTCCTAATATCAATTCGAAAAGAACTTCCACTTGGCAGTCCTTGGATTCTTTTCCCCACAATGTGGTTATTTGTGGGCACTTTAATATGGTGGAGGTCCTTTCTGACACATGGGGGAGGAAGGGATGAGTGATTGATGGGCAAGAGAAGGAAGTTCAAGACATAGTCAAGTTACACCTGGATCTGGTGGAGATCAAGGATGTTGTTGGTTTCTCATGGTCAAGCCTCCAAGATGGTGCTAACTTGCGAAAAGCCAGAATTGATAGGAGCTATATCTCACAGAATATCATCAACAAATGGGGCCCCCTTCCCTCTCCCAAAGTGTGGGCCTGGACATCTCTGATCACTATCCGATTGTGATTACCTTCAAGTCGATTTTCAATCTCAAGAAAGCCCCTTGGTTTCATTCCAATCCGACCACTTTCGCTCTCCCCTCGGTCTAACACGAGATCACGAAGGCTTGGAGGAGGACCTTTGCCTCCCACTCGTCACTCGCCAGGTGTTGGAGCGGGACGGTCATGCAGACTCGTTACATCTTGGTGAAGGCTCATAAGAATCTCCAAGGCATTTGTCATGCTAGAAGGGAAAATATTTATGAAAGCCTATGGTGTTTAGAGGTAGAAGTTAAAAAAGGCCACTTGCGATACCAGATTGGAATCCAAAAAATCAAATGCATCATGAGAACAAAAAAGAAATTCAAAGAAAGAATCTACAAATATAATTTAAAAATTGGTGGGCAGGTAGGGCAAACAAGCCTACTAAAGAGATGTGTAGCCTTCTCAAAAAGAAGCAATCCAAGGAAGCGATTCCGTTCATGATGGATGCCGATGGGCTTGAATACAAAACGGATGAGAAAAAGAGTACACTGATTGTCAACCACTTTACACAACCCTTGGGGGTTTCCATGCTTCTTTCTCCTCATAGATGCAATTGCATGGCCACCATCTTGCGTGTTAGAACCAAACAAATCTTGCAAAATTTGAAAGCTCTTTGTGAAGCTTCCATCTCAGATGTTGAGATTCTGGAGGTAATCGATTCCCTTCCTAATGTTAAGAGCCCAAGCTTAGATGGACTTAACAATGAGTTGTTCAAGACCTTCAAGCATGTGTTGGCCACTCCTTTACATTTGGTGTGGCAAGAGGCTATTTCTTCTGGCATGCTTCCCAACTATCTCAATGTGGGCCTCATCTCATTCACAAAAGGAAGAAAAAATAGAATTGAAAATTGGTGGCCAATTACGATGCTACAAATCGGTTACAAGATCCTAACAAAGGTGATTGCAAACCTTGTTACCTGGATCCTTCGAGAAAAGGGTTCATTAAGGGGAGGTCCATCCTTGAGGCTATCATTGATAGAAAAGGGTTCATTAAGGGGAGGTCCATCCTTGAGGCTATCATTGATGTTTGGGAAGGTCTGGTTTTTGCTGAGGAATCAATGCAAGATGTCCTCTTCCTTAAGATTGACTTCAACAAAGCTTATGAAAAACTCGAGTGGGACTTCATTCTCCAATTTTTGCAAGACTTGGGTTATGGCCAAAAAATCATTAAGATGATCTCTACTTTGCTGGGAAGTGCAACTGCTCAGATGAATATCAATGGTCAACTCTCTCAAGAAATTAGATTAAAACGTTCTTTCAGACAAGGGTGCCCATTGGGCCCCCTTCTATTTGCCATTGCATTCGATGGTCTCAACTACCTTGTTAACCATCATGCTCACTTAGGTCATATTCAGGACCTCAATCTACCTCTCAATCAAGATGAGATGATCATGAGAACTTTTGTCGATGATACTAATGTCTATGTGCATAATGACACGTTAAGCATTGACACTTTTTGGAGTTTTTTTATACCTTTTGTGAGGCAACATGATCCAAAATATAGCATTCTAAAACCACTTTCAGCAAAGTTATTGGGCATACTTGTAAATTTCTTATTGAGCATGGTTACCAATTGATCCGTAGTGGTTAAATCTTTTGTCTCTTGGATATTTCGATTGGATTTGATGTTTCGATGGGGTAGTGATGGAACTAGGCTCTCTCTAATCTCTAGAGAAAGCTGACATATTGGAAAGGTATGCATGCTAATCTAGTTGGACGTGCTATGGTGATTAACACATTCCTTCTCTCTTCAATGCTTTACTTTCTCTCCTACTGGAGACCAAAAGACCAAGAAATCTTCAAACTGGAGAGAATTTACAAGAACTTCCTTTGAACGGGTGACCCTAACAGACGGGGTATCCCCAAAATGAAATGGATTACTTGTATTAACTAAAAGGATCATGGTGGTTTGGGCATTCTGGACATCGAAGGAATGGACAATAAGTTAGCAGCAAAATGGTTAATTAAAGCATCGAGCAATAGTGATGCATCTTGCACAAAGCTATTTTTAGAAAGAGGAGTGCTCTTAAGCTTGTGGGCCTCCTACGTTGGAAGGGTCTTGACCTTCTCACCATACTATTCTACCCTTCTTTGGCGACTCCCTAAGGCTTAAGCTTGGTTCTACCCTTGAGATACTTCAGGATTCTCTTGGCAGCCTCTAAGTGAGGTATCCTTGGCTTGTGCATAAATTGACTTAGCACACTAGCTCCATATGCAATATCTATCCTTGTTAAGGTAGCATAGTTCAAACTACCCACCATACTTTGATAACCTGTAATGTCATTGACTTCATCACCTTCATGGGCACTTAGTTTTAGGTTTACCTCCATTGGAGTGCTTGCTACTTTGGCATCCTGCAAGTGAAACTTCTTCAACATTTCCTGTATATACTTTTTCTGAGTAATATATATCCCTGAATTAGTGTAAACTAATTCAAGTCCCAAAAAATACTTCAATAGACTAAGATCATTGATCTTGAACTCCTTCATCATTTGACTTTTGATACATCTGATTCCATTGACATCATTACTTGTAATGATGATTTCATCAACATAAACACAAAGGTATATTACCTCTGAATTACTTCTCTTGATGAACAGAGAAGTATCTGCCTTGCTCATGACAAATCCTTAGTCTTGGAGATATGTAGTTAACCTATAATTCCATGCCCTAGGTGCCTGCTTCAATCCATATAAAGCCTTTTTCAAAACATATGTTACCTTCTGTTGGTAGCAGTCAGGGAACCGAAGGAGCCACAAGACGAAGAGAGTCAGAGCGAAGGGACAGCACAAGCAGACATGGCAGTCAAAGAAGATCTGGCAAGTAGGCCAATAATTTTCTTCATGAAGAAGCAAGTACGAGCATTCACGCAGATCTAGCACTAAGGCAACCTTTAATTTTTCAAAACCCTTACACCAATTAAAAGTGATTCTCATCACTAACAACCCCTGTAAATACCATGTTCACCTTTTTGTGGCTCCATTTTGTGCAAGCCGAGGAGTCCTCGAGCTTGAGGAGCCTTAGAAGTAGTTGCCTACCAATTTTCGTAATTTTTAGATCTCATTTGAGCCCTCAAATAAGCCCTGGAACCTAATTTTTAACTAGGCCGGACACTAGGTCTGGACAGGGCCAAAGCTAGTCAAAAACTATAAAAGGAGCTAGAGAGCTCATTTTTGAGGTTAGATTGTAATTGAAACGAACTTGTAAGAGCTTTTTGAAAGTAATCTAAGAACTCCATTGCTTCTCACTCTTTGTCTTGCCGTGTGTGCGCGTGTGTGTGTGTGTGTATGTGTGTGCATGTTTGTGTGCTTCTCACTCACGCACTTGTGCCTCCACTTGCTCGAGGTCTTCATACCATCCTCACGTCTTCCCGGATTGACATTAAAGGAGGTGCTACTCATCACTGAGCTACACCAAATTTTGGCGCCGTTGCCGGGGATCGTGCTTTGAGGACGA
This sequence comes from Ceratopteris richardii, assembly GCA_020310875.1. Classification (NCBI taxonomy): domain Eukaryota; kingdom Viridiplantae; phylum Streptophyta; class Polypodiopsida; order Polypodiales; family Pteridaceae; genus Ceratopteris; species Ceratopteris richardii. The sequence continues at coordinate 116,432,818 of CM035428.1, forward strand.
GCGTGTGATGGTAAGACGTAGATTGGAGACGTTGGCATTGTAGGTAATTTCTCTACTTTTCCTATTTTTCTCTTTCTTACTTTACCACCATCATCACCATCATCATCATCACCATCTTCCACCTCCACTTCCATCATCGCGAAAATTTCAGGTTTTTGATTATATCACCATCTCCACCTCTTTCCCTCATTTCACTTGTGAGAGAGAGCGAGAGAGCGAAATTGTGTGTGCTGTTTTTGCATGTTTCTTGAGCTGTCTTGCAGGTACAGGCCGCATCATCGTCCCCAGCACTCTGCGCAGGTACGGAATTCGAAGTAAGTGTCTGTGTGTCGCCGACCTCTGTCAATCGCGACCGACAGAAAAAATGCTCAAAGTGCCAAACAAAGTGCAAAACCATGATCTACAGGCCTAGAGCTTCCCAAAAACGTGTTTAGTTTTTTGAAATTCCTCAGATTCCTGTCAATCGCGATCGCTCTGTCAATCGCGACCGACAAACCACGACGGACAGACCTGTCAATCGCGATCGACCAGTCAATCGTGATCGACAGCCCATGACGGCTCTGTCAATCGTGACCGACAGAGTCAACGACCGATTGACCACGACCGACGGACCATACGCGTGACACGTGTCAATCGCGATCGAGCCATCAATCGCGATCGACACATCAATCGCGACTGACAGCCCACGACGGCTCTGTCAATCGCGACCGACACAGTCAACGATTGTTTGACCACGACGGATAGACCCTCGCGACCGACCTGTCAATCGCGATCGACGCATCAATCGTGATCGATAGAGTCAACGACTGTTTGACCACGATTGACTGAATTTTCGGCCACGTGTCAATCGCGATCGACACATCAATCGCGACTGACAGCCACGACGGACCTGTCAATCGCGATCGACATGTCGATCGCGACTGACCAGTCAATCGCGACCGACAGACTTTGCGAACGCGTTAGAAGGGCAAATTAGGTCAAATTTTTAAGGCAAAAATAATGGTCTAAATTTTGGCCAAGTGTGGGACAAACAAAAGGGTGTAGTATCGCATGTCGATCGCGACTGACCAGTCAATCGCGACCGACATTGCGAACGCGTTAGAAGGGCAAATTAGGTCAAATTTTTAAGGCAAAAATAATGGTCTAAATTTTGGCCAAGTGTGGGACAAACAAAAGGGTGTAGTATCGCATTACGAGGGCATGACCCAAGTAACTCGAGAATTCCTGTTTGCCTGTTAACCTAGTTTAATCCTGTTTTAGCCCCAAAACCCTGAACTGGCATAACTTTCTCATACGAAATCCGTTTGCCGTGATTTTTGTTTTGTTGGAAAGCTCGCAGGGAGTACAACAAAAACATCGACTGGCTATGGTTGAATTAAGACCAAGAATATTAGATAGGGTATTTTGAAGTTGACCATACCCAGGGGGAACAAAGTTCAGGGATCTCTAGAGTTGTGTCCAAAAAATCATAGTGCAAATTGGTGAAGTGTTACATGAATGGAAGTGCTTGGTTCTGTCTTTTGAATTTAAGTCTTGAGCTAATGGTGGGCCTTTTACAGGTCCTTTGAGAGCAGCGAAGGGTACGCAAGGCAAGAGTAAGTGCAGGCTTGGGAACACGCGTCCTGGGCACATCAGGGCAACAACACAAGGAAAGGAACTCAAGGTTGGAAAACCGCAACACCCTCTGTCAATTCTTAGTCTAGGCTAAGTGCGGGTAGTGTTAGAAGTAATTCCAGGCAACGATAGGCACGAGATAAATCAAAGACTATCTAAGAAATCAAGTGCAAGTCAAGTGATAACCTGTGTGTGTGAACGACAACCTTAAAGGAAAAGAACCTAACGTGAAACGACCAAACTAAAGTGCAAAATTAAACTCAAGTATTCCTAACGACGTGATATGAGACAAGAGTATAAACACGATAATCAACATAAAAAGGGAATTAAGTAATTGATACAAAGGACTCAGAAACGTGGTTGTACCTGGGACAATTTGGGTTAATCAGTTAGGCATATGAACCTTAGATCAGGACGACACCTAGTAAGAGAGAGACAAAGCCTTAGGTCTTCAGAGGCTAGTGTCAATCATACTGCGAGGTCTTGGGCCCAGCAGTTGAGTCACCACTCGCATTACCCTAGCTCTGATACCAGTGAATCAGAGATGTCTCAAGGCATGGACAGACCTATGGGAAGTTCAGGAGTGCCATACTTGCACAGAGTAGAAGGCCCGTACAAGACACAGCTGGAATACCTTAGGACCAACCGATTAGGTGCCAGCATCTATGAGGACGGTCTAGGAAGATCTGTGGTACAAATTAAGAATCCTGATCAATCCATTGGATTAGAGCACCCAGCTGTCAAGTTTGAAAATGGAGCATACTTGGACAAAGAAGGAACCATATACGTAGTCACCAGTCACCAGATAGGACGGACGAATTTGGGAATGTGATCTCAGAAGCGGACTTAGGGGACCTAGAGCAAGGAAACATGGGTGCAGAACCTAGAACCCCTCGAGGTAAATCGGTTCTCACTAGGAATTATCACACCAGAGTGGATTCCCCAGGATAATAAGAGCATAGATTTGCTCCTCAATCGAGAAACTGACGAAGCCTTTTGGAGGTATAAATCTGATCAGCCAACTGATATAGGAACAATCATGATCTATGAGTTTAAGGATCCTGATAGCCCAGGCAGAGTGACCTACTTAGATCACGCTTCGGAGAGGATCTTTGTGGTTACGGAAAATGATAGACATGCTTACACTTGGAAGGGTGAATTCGTTTTCCCCCAACCAAGATCGAATGTATCCTATGGTCACCCTGGAGCTGGAACATCCCAAGCTCATGGAACTCAAAGAGACAGACATAGAGAAAGGCCAGAAGTAAGCTTTGCCAACCTAGTGGGCAGAGAAAGAACGAGGACGGAAACAAATAGAGTAGAACCTGAGATACTTAGGGCTCACAGGAATCAAAGAAATGCGGATGAGTTCCCTCTACCACGACCTAGAGAGCACACACGAACCTTGAGACCGACTCAGCTAGTTAAGTCCATGAAGAACTACTTCGATGGCACTGGAGATCCATACGATCATGTGGCTGAGTTTAGGCAAGTCCTGAGAGCTGAACAAGTGGAGGATCTATTCACGCAATACAATGCCTTTGGTCTGACCCTTAGGAACACTGCCCTGACATGGTTTCAGCCACTAAATGAGAGGCAGTTCAGGAGCATAGACCAACTCCTAGAAGCTTTCATTATTGAATTCTCTAAGAGTGGCATAAGGCATAATACCTCCTCGCTGATTCACAGCTTCAAGCAAACCCCTCAAGAAACCGTGAGACTTGTAGGAAGAAGATTTAGGCAATACTTAGAAAGATGCCCTGTTTCGGAGCTACCCACACCAGCCAAGCAAGTGGCTTTATTCTTGGATGGATTGCTAAGTACCAAATTGAGATCCTATGTGTACTTGAAGGACCCTAGGACCATAGAAGAGTGTGTACGCATGTGCATTGACATCGAGGATAACCTAGGGGAGGAGTTAGAGCTTTCCAAGATATATAAAGATTCAGATAGTGCCTCTAGCCTCTCTTCCACGCAATCCACATCGATCGAGGAACTTGCAGAGAAAGTAGCTCAGAAATTAGGTGTAACTAGCAAACAAATCCCAAGGTTTGCCCCTGTGAAAAGGTGCTATACTTGTGGCGGCGACCACATGGCGAATGTATGTCCCATTATGGCTCAACCCCAAGTTAATCCTAGCAGTCAGTACTGCACTATAGAACGGAGATACACAAATCACACAGCGCAAGATTGCCCATACAACAAGCAAGCAGTTAGGCAAACCTACCCTCAGACATACCCTCAACAAGGAAGACATCAGAACCAATATCCACCACAACAGTACGCTAGGCCTCAACAAACCTACCAACCCTGCCAAAACCAACTGAGACCCCAGCCAGTGCTAGCACAACAACCACCTGCTCCTACTAATGTGATCCCAGTAAAATATGCAGCTACTGAAGAGAACCTGAATAGAGCTATAGTCCGTGTAACACCATTGCTTTCTGAAAGTGACCCCAGTGACCGTAGCTTTGATTCTACACATGTCGATAGTCCCCATGCTTATTACATGCAATCTCCTGAACATGGTGAGTCCTACTACAGTGAGGAACCGAGTGAACCCAGTTGGGAGTCAGATTACACAAACGTCATGTATGCAAATCCCAACCCTAGGCCTCAACCTAAGCAAGTAAGACCTCCATTCCCAAGAGGACCGTGCTACAGATGTCAGGGAGATCATCTCATTCGTGATTGTCCCTTACCTCCACCTACACAACCCCAGTCAGTAACAATTCAGGGCTTCTGCCAAGAATGTGGAAAGGAGCATCTCTTACGAGACTGCCCTAAGAATCCTAATAATATGCCAAAAATCACTCCTATTAACGTTATTGGGTTGGTGGTAGACTCCACAGGAAGTGTGACATCCACCGCACCAGTACAAGTAGTGACTAGAGCTCAGGCATTGCAGCAGAATCAAGGGGTCAACCAGGATAAGAACCCAGAGGCTAGTGAAACCGAGAGCGTGACAAAGAAAAGGACTAGAGCATGGAAAGATAGTCGGGAAAGAATGAAAAGACAAATGGGCTAAAGAAAGTGAAGTCCCTCCTCCCATTGAACTTGTGGATGAGGCTCATGACCAATTCCCACAAGACATCCCATCCATTTATGAAGAGCAGGAGAGTACCCAATCTCAAGAAAGATTAGACTTCGAGTCTAATTCTTTACAAGAACTACCCCATTTCACAGGCCCATGGGAAGCAAGGTCCACCTGTATGAGAGCACCTACAGTCATGGTCAGAAACGAAGATTCAGTCATACCTAGGAACACAGAGGTAGTGAAGAACACCAAAGTGCAGTGCAATCTCACTTTGGAAGAGCTGCTTAAGGTTAGACCAGAAGTGTGGAAACATGTAGCCAAACAAGTACCAGAGATAGCAAAACCTCGTTCCCAGGTAGGATCACATAGGACAGTGCCAGAGATACCCTTGGATAAGATAGGAGACATGTGTGAAGGTGAAGAAGGGAACACCTATCTTCCCATTACCTACCAGGGGTACACCACCAAGGCAATTTTGGACTCAGGTGCAGGAGTTGCAATTGCCACCACTTCCCTATGGAAGCATTGGGGCAAGCCAGCACTCAGGCCAACGAGAATGAAATTGCAGATGGCTGATGGTCATATTGAGAGACCCTTAGGATTGCTAGAGGGAATAACTCTCACCACTTGTGGTGTCGAGTTTGAGCATACATTTGCTATATGTGACTTTAGCAAAAATCATGCCTATGAGATGATTTTGGGAAGACCATTTATGCGACAGTTGCAAGTGGTACAGGACTGGGGAACCAACTCCTTGTATTTACAACACTTAGGTGTTACGACCAAAGTGAATCTTAAAGATTACTCTCATAGAGATGTACCTCCTATCCAATGGAATCCAATCCATAGAGCCAAAGATGATACGGAATCGGTGCATTCCATGGGGTCAGGATCCTCTTGGATGCATGAAGACACCCACTTATGGATGTGCAAAGTAGCAGTAGACGAAGAGAAGAGAGAAAAAGCCAGAGAGGTAGGTGCAAAAGAAACCCATAGATCAATCCAAGACCCAGCCTATGCACCGGTAGTCTTTCCTGATGAAGAATTTGAACCTCACGGCTGGGCAGAAATCCTAGCAACAATGGATGTAGCCATCAATGAGGAACAATGGACACCTCACTGTGATGAGGATGGCTATGACATTTCAGTCTTCTCCATAGAGCCAATCATGGGAGAGACAGTTCTAGAAGAATGCGAACCTAGCCCTGATGCAATTGAGGATGCAAGTGACTCCGATCTAGAGTCAATCATTATGGACCCACCATTTGCATCAGATGAAGAATACTTCCATGAAGTAGAATTTCAACCCCAGAGACATGGAGAGCTTACAAACAATGTAAGATTAGCCACACATGTGACCCCGAAGGAAGAAGGAAAGAAACGAAAGAAGAGAGAAGTCTCACCAGAAGAGGAAGAATCTTTGTTTGAGGTCCCGGAAAATTTTAAGAAGTATGAGATAGATGACAGGAGGGTCATGATAAGAATGCCTAAACGAGAGGCACAATCAGGAGAGGCCTATGATAACAAAGAAACTACCAAGAAAATAGTAGTGGCCCTAGAAGAAGGAGAGGAGAGATGCACGTACATAGGCCATGACCTAACAGAGGAAGAAGAGCATGCGTTAATTGCCTTGCTAAGAGAATACAGAGATGTATTCGCTTGGAGTTACAAGGATTTGAAAGGTGTTGACCCTGACATATGCTCACACACCATCCCCATGACTTCAGATGCCAAACCCTCTAAGCAAAAGCCCTATACATATAACGATAATTACGCTGCTAAGATCAAAGAAGAGATAGATAGACTGGTTGAAGCTGGATTTATCTATGAAATCGAGCACACTGAATGGGTATCCCCCATCGTAGTGGTGCCCAAGAAAAATGGAAAGCTGCGCGTATGCATTAACTTGAAAAAGGTTAATGCAGCCATGATTCGAGATAACTATCCACTTCCCATCACGGAGCATCTCTTAGAAAGAGTAGCCGGCAAGGAAGTGTACAGCTTCCTCGATGGATTTTCGGGCTACAATCAAGTCGCCATTGCTCCAGAAGATCAGCACAAGACAGCTTTTGCCACAGAGTGGGGTATATTTGCCTTTCGTGTAATGCCATTTGGGCTTACCAATGCACCAGCTACCTTCCAGAGACTAATGTGCCATGTGTTTAAGGAGTTCCTGAGGAAGAATTTAGAGGTCTATGTGGATGATCTTTGTGCTCATTCCAACATTAGACAAACCCATATCCCTGAACTCAGACAAAACTTTGACAAATGTAGAGAATATCAAGTCTGCCTAAACCCCGAAAAATGTGTTTTCATGGTCAGGCAAGGCAAGATTTTAGGGCACATAGTGTCAAAGAATGGCATATCTACTGATGAAGAGAAAGTGAGAGCGATAGCAGAGCTACCTACGCCAAAGAATGTCAAGGAAGTACAAGCTTTCATGGGGCATTGTGGTTATTACCGACGATTTATACACATGTATGCTGTCATTGCAAAGCCCATGTACGGACTTCTGACTAACTTTGAGTGGACGGATGAATGTGAGAATTCCTTCCAGGAGCTTAAACGAAGATTATGTTCAGCTCCAATCTTGACCACACCAGATTGGAATAAGCCATTCCATGTTCACGTGGATGCATCCAATTATGCCATTGGATGTGTGCTTGCACAACCTACTAGTGAAGGTAATATGGATCTTCCAATTGCCTATGCCAGTAGACAACTGAATGCAGCTGAACAAAATTACACCACTACTGAGAGAGAAGGCTTAGGCATGGTGTATGCGGTTAAAAAGTTTAGACATTACTTGCTTGCAAATAAGTTTAAATTTTTTACTGACCATCAGGCACTGCTATATCTTGTGAACAAGCCATGCAATACAGGTAGATTGGTAAGATGGTTTCTCTTACTAATGGAATATGATTTTGAGGTTGTGGTAAGAAAAGGGAGAACTCATTTGAGAGCAGATCATCTCTCTAGGCTCACATCTGGAGAAGCCCCACAAGGAGTATCAGATGACCTTCCTGATGCTTACTTGTTTAATTTGGAAGTGGTGCCGCAGTGGGCTAAGCCATTGGTACCAGTATTGACATACGGGCCTAACCATCCTGTAGTAAACACACAGAATAGAGAGGTTGTGAGAGCCCAAAAGTACCACATCATGGCAGGAAGCATGTACAAGCACACAGATCAAGGAGAGGTGGTGCCCAGTATGCCAAACAGAGGTAGAGAGTGAGGAGCATTTTGTACAAGCACACAGACACTAAGGAGACTCGGAGTGCATTGGCCAACTATGGAAGCTGATGTCCAAAAGTTGTGCAAGGAATGCCCAATCTGTTGCACTAAACCACCTGTGGAACATGCCACTCTTTATCAAGTATCCATAGTGCCAGATTGGAGTGAACCACTAGTATCCTTCCTAAGGACGAAAACATTCCCTCCAAACATGACTCTGGCTAGGAAGAGGAGTTCAGAACAAGAAGCCCTGAATTACTCACTCATTGGTGATAATCTATACAAGCGTGGTAAAGATGGTTACCTGAGGCTATGTGTCCATGAAAGTGAATATCTCAAGATCTTGGAAACTGCTCACCAAGGTGTAGCAGGAGGACACTTTGGACCAGATCGGGTGATCAAGGCAATACTATTTGCGGGCTTCTGGTGGCCGACCCTTCACATGGATGCACATACCTATGTGAAACGATGTGATGTCTGTCAGAGAACTCAGTATCCTATACATAAAGATGAGATGCCACTGAAACCTATAATGGGTGGACGTGCATTCTCTAAGTGGGGAATAGACTTCGTAGGTCCTATTAATCCCCCAGCTAAGGGTTCCCATGCAGAATATATCATTGTTGCAACAGACTATCTAACTAAGTGGGTAGAGGTAAAAGCCACAACGAAGAACGATGCTCAAACAACAGCTAAGTTTTTATTTGAGAATGTGTTCACTAGATACGGGCTACCTATAGAGCTAGTTAGTGATAGAGGCACTCACTTCTTGAATGAAGTTATTGAAAATATGCTCCAAGAATTCTTGGTAGTTCATAAGAAATCTGCCCCCTATCACCCTCAAGCAAATGGCCAGGCTGAGAGCACCAACAAGATCTTATGCAACGTATTGACAAAATTAGTGAACAATAAGCGCTCTGATTGGGACAAACAGCTACACCATGCTGTTTGGGCATACCGAGTCGCCTATAAAACGGTACTCCAAGCCACCCCCTTTCAGATGGTATTTGGCCAAAATGCTATGCTACCTTTAGACTTTTTGATACCTACATTGAAAGTAGCACAAGAGCACGAATGGACGGGTTATGAACTATCCTCTAGACTTTTTGACCTGGAACGATTAGGAGAAACAAGACTGAGGGCAGCTGTAGGGATATATGCAGCAAAGAAACGACAGAAGGCATACTTTGATGCCCACGTTAAGGATAAGGGGTTGAAGGCAGGAGATCTAGTTTTAGTCTACACATTAAAGCAACATGCAAGGAAGCTAGAAAAGAGAGGCTACGGACCTATGATCATCAATAGGATCTCCACGAGCGGAGCAGTACAATTAGCCACTTTAGAGGGTGATGTTCTCCCAAACTATATTAGCGGATGCAGAGTCAAGCTGTATCAGGAACCCCTCACGGAGGAAATGCTAAGTCGACTCAATACTGCTAAGAAACGCAAAGAGGAAGAAAAGCGAATTCAAGAAGAAGCTCAAGCAGAAGCCCTAGAGCGCATACGGAGAATGAAATTAAGAAGACAAGGGAGAGAGCACCCTAGGGAAGATGCATATGCAGATCAAGGATATGACGTGGCTATGTGTGAAGTTTCAGGTGTAAGCTCACATAAGATAACCGATCGACGTCCTTTCATAACCTTAGATATAGGACAAGGAAAGAGTGCCAGAACTGTAAGAGCCTTGATTGACTCAGGTGCAGCCACTAGTGCTGTTTAATTGTCTTACTGTCAAGAGTTGCAATTAACTGTCAATCCTGTGGAAGCATATCTCATAGGATTGGGAGGTGTGGAAACCCCTTACATGGGCGAGGTGGAACTTCCCCTCTATATTCATGATGAGGCAATGACAGTTAAAGTACTAGTATGTCAAGATGAGGACCTCACGGAACCCCTTATCTTGGGTCAAGACTGGATCTATGACCAAGCAGTCAACTTAAACCTAAGAAGTGGACTTCTTCAGGTATGGGTGAATCAGACTAGAATTACAATTGAGTTAAATAATGGAGCACTCAAGGAACTAGAAAAGACACGGACTCTTGGTCCCTCCAAGGGTACACATGAAGTTGACCATGCTGTTCTTGTCCAAGGCTATGTGATGCAGAAGAATGAAGATCTCAAAAAAGGAGTTAGAACCACAATGGAACTCTCTTCTTTTCCAAAGACCAGAAGGAGGCAGCAACTAAGGGCAGATCAATCACTGAAGACTCTCCAAGCGAGAGACCAAAGGAATGCGCGAAGCAGTACAACTCAGCCGTTGAGACAAATGTGGGTGCGGAAAGACGAGCTGCCGATCGTAAGGAAGTCGCAACAACGGTCCCAACTTCCTATTAGTAATCAACGACTTGATGCTAATAAGAAGACTCCTAAAACCTCTGTTGAGAAAGCGAAATCCATTTGGGTACCCAAGAAGTCGATGAAGGCTGACCCACAATCAAGACAAATTTGGGTGCCTAAGGCTTGCTTGCGGGCTCAACTAGTCCCACACAATTCACATCTTACACGACATAGTTCACTTGCTCAAGCAGCCGCCACCCACTCTTGTCTGATACACTCGAACACACTGCCGCCTAGAAGCACGCACAGACTCACTCGTAAATGGGTCCCGATGACACAACAACTCCCAGTAGAATTACTCATGCAACCCTCCCGAATCTCCACAAAACCAAGACCAAAAGCCATTCATGGTGTTTGGCAACCTAAGACTTGTAATAAACCCCCCGACCCCAATCTGTGAATTCATCTCCACTTACTAACTGCATTAGTCAGACAGCTCACCTTTCCATCTAGCTCCTAGGACTAACCAGGCATTAACTACACACACTGTCATCGTGCACTTACTAACCACTGACTCATCATCTACCTCATGTTAATGTTGTAACGGGGACAACAACGGGTTTATTCTGTCCATTACAATGTTAACACCTGGTTCTATATTCTCACAGAACCAACAAGCAAGCAGGGCCATGGCAGAAGCCGGAGGTGCCAGTTCTCAAGCCGGATCCAGTGCACAGATTGTGGACATAGAAACACTCCTACTCGAACCACATCTCACCGAAAGACCGCAAGAACTTCAAGTTGTGCATGTCCTCCCAATTCAGGATCCTCCTCAGGGACACACCTCTCAGGTGGGCAAACATGCTCATTGGTTCAGTGATGTTGCTGGACCATTGGGTGATGGAACCTATTTCTGGGAAGCTGAATTGGAGTTTAATGGTAAATGGGGACGCTACCATTTTTTCACGCGCGAGTTTGAGAGCTATCAAAATGCCGAAGTCATGCGTTCAGTATGGACCAAAGCCGGCTTGGACAGTTATTTCAGGGCCCACTTACCAAAGCCGGATTTCTTACGTTGTTCTTATCTTATCAGTACCATCACTCCAAGCAGGGCCAAGGGAGGCGACAGCACCTTTGTGTTACCCTCACTGCTGCCGGGCCATGAACTTAAAAGATTCAAGCTGACCCTCAATCTGGTACGAGAAGCATTGGGCATGTATGGTATGCACATCCCCACTGAAAAGGAAACAATGGTTCCAGGCAGAATGAAACATAAAGATCTCAATAAGCTGAAGGATATGGTAGCGATGACACCGACCATCGCTCTTCACCTACGGACCGTCATGCAACATTTTGCTTTCCCCGCCCAGGAAAGATTCACCATGCCCCCAAAGAAAATATGGTTTAGCTTGTATCTGGCAGAGACAGAAAGCCTCCCCATCAACGTACCACATTGGATCATAGATCAGATTCACCTAGCCCATCAAAGGTGGAACAAGAAGCAGAAGAATGTGCTTCACGGATGTTGTGCTCTAACCAAGATAATCTACCGATGTCTTGCCTATGACGTGCCTATTCAGCGGGAACTCATATGGCCCTGGGCCCAAGAATTCCAGAGAAGGCTATCAGCGGCAGGTCCCCCATCAAAGAAGATGAGAGGGGGAGTCCAATTACCCTGCGCTCAACCAAGGGGAGCCACCACTACACCAGAAATTACCCCTCCCCAGACACGACGCATTAGGCCATTCACCATCCGGCTACCAAGACCAAGTACAGAGGGATCCAATCTGGTATTTCCACCCGTCCCATCAGATTTGGAATTTCCACAGGGCTTCACTCTCAATGATCTCACTGACGAAGAAGTGGCTAGACTAATCTACGACTCTAATCTCGAGACGGAAACAGAGCGAGCTCAGGAACCACAACCCCATACAACAACATCAGCCCCCACCCGACCAGAAGTGGTAGAACTCAACGTCGAGGAACAAGAGACCGAACAAGAGGAAGAAGCCTACGAGGAACAAGAGTATGACGAACTTTCAGAGTTAGCAAGTGCCCCTGCGTATTCGGCACAAATAAAAAGACTATATCGAACCATGCAACTAGTTCAAGAACAGCATAAAATGTCACTTGAAGCAGGCAAAAAACTCATGAACCAATTGCTAGCGGAGGAAGGCCTGGAAGATATGTTCATTGAGTCCATAAACCTACATGCCGATGCAGTAGGATTGGATGAGGCCATTCATGAGGCTATGGCCTACATTCACCGATTCGAGAAAAGAGTTCCCGCTCGTCCCATGAGGTCCGGGAAACAAATTCATATCAATGTATCAGCACCAAGAGAGACAACGCAAGCAGACGAACATCAGGAAGCACCATTGTCACCACCCTCCCCGCCTCTCACTACACAACTCACTCCACCACATGACACTAGCACCACCACGTCCACTACCACCACAATCCTCATGGGAATTCCACTCTCTCTGGGAATCCAATTCGGGGGAGTCACCATGCCCACTTTCACCACTCTCTTCACTAACGTCACATCCACCCCACCCACGATCCCCATATACACGGTCACTCAAACAGTTGACACTATGGAAACATCTCCTGCCACTGCACCGCTCCCTCCCCCCATGCCACCTCCATCTCCCATACCCCCTCCACCCACATCTCCACTTGCATCCACATCATTTACAACTCCCTTTCCCGCTCCCATTCCCCCTGCATCTTCACCCCTCCCTGCATCATTTAATGTAAATAGTATATTTCTAGCGTTAAATCAATGTGTATATCAGCTTCAGAATGAGTACAGAGCTCTGGACGGCCGGTATCAACAACTGACAACACATCACCAGAACTTACAAAGGCAATTTAAAATTCTGGAAGAGGAAAATGCAGATGTGAATCAACGTTATACAACGCTTGAGCAGGCTCACCAAACACTATTGGAGGCACCCCAACCATCGACAGAATCAGGCGTCAAACAACTAGAAGCCTTGCTCGAAGTATACCAGACCGATAACCTACGAGTCAGACGTAACTTGGCGCTACTCAGGAAACATATGGCCACGGCACTGGAAGAGAACAAGAGACTGCAAAAACAAAATGAAGAGAATCTGGAAGCGGCAATGGAAGGCTCTCCCCACGAGATAGATCCAGAGCAGTTCAAAGCAGTTCCCACGGAGACGATGAAAACCATTTTGGAAAGCTATGCAGATCTCCTGGAAGCCCATGATGACTTGGAAAGAGAACATGACACACTACAGAGCAGACTTAAGGAACAGGAAGAACAACCGAAGAGTGTCCCATCAACCTCTACCTCAGACGAAGTAAAGGCCTTAACTGAGCAGGTAGCAGAATTACAAAAGAGGTTACTGACATACGAGAGGCAGCCCTCTCCAGTGGTAGAACCAGAGCCAGAAGAGTTGGTCCCTATTGAGGTAGATGATTCGTACGAAGAACCGTATGTTCCTATGCCAATGCCAGGCGGGCAACGAACCTCAGAGGGACTAGACACCTTGGAAGTGGAAGCACCCGAGTGGCTTCAGACACTGGAAAGGACAGCGAACACCCACGAAGAACGGGTGGCCATTCAGATCCAATCACTAGCGAACCTAGAAGAAACTGTCATAAAGTCAGAATATTTCAGAAGCATGTCTCATCATAGATGGATCGGTACCAATAATGACCAATATGTGCCATACTGCATACTGTTGGCCAATTACAACACCGAGATTCAACGACGATGCGGCAAGCCTCCCACATTCGCTACACAATTTGGTCCAGATGACATACCGGAAAGTGCTAAGCGTGGGTCCATCCATCAACCCACCTGGCGGATCAGGCTTTTGGAAACATATCCGGAAATGGTCCGAACCTGGAATAATATGCCGTTGTTTATTAAATATAATCCTTGTTACATTCAAGTTCTTCGACGACGCACCTGGCCTGAATTCACTATTGCCGTCAGAGACATCAAAGCCTGCGCAAAATGGTTAAATTACGTTTATCTAGCACCTCCACGAGGACCCCCCACGGTGAACTACATGATTTCTACAATCTGCCACTGGAGTATTCGGCTACGCAGTAATCCCGATGTGATGGCCCAGATGTGTATGAAAATATTCGAATTAATGCTGATCACTTTCAGGACGTTTAAGAACATTAAGGACCCCCACTTCTCAGGAGCAGGCTTTGTGACAGGAAACCAGGATCTAGTGTACGATATGAGTACCACCCCATCAATTGAAGTAATATATGCTTGGCACGCCAGAATCAAGTACCTCCCAGCCTGCTTTAAACAGACATTTGAGGAGATGTTCATCACAGGATTCTGGGAATATCACTCCGAAATCTTTATACCCAGACCATCACATCTCCTCCAATTATTTGCTGTGGAGAGAACTATTTACTCAGAACAATTGAGGGTGCCTCATCCAGATGTTCCCGGACCTGTGAATTGGGAAGATTTGCTCACAGATCTAGCACGCGGCTTGCGACTCGAAGAACACCACCTAGCCTCCGATGTCGTCCAATATTATGTTCAAAAATCCTCTAGACAAGGGTCTGTCAGGGGCGACAGACGCGAGAGTGGGGGGGGGGTGTTGGCAGCAGTCAGGGAACCGAAGGAGCCACAAGACGAAGAGAGTCAGAGCGAAGGGACAGCACAAGCAGACATGGCAGTCAAAGAAGATCTGGCAAGTAGGCCAATAATTTTCTTCATGAAGAAGCAAGTACGAGCATTCACGCAGATCTAGCACTAAGGCAACCTTTAATTTTTCAAAACCCTTACACCAATTAAAAGTGATTCTCATCACTAACAACCCCTGTAAATACCATGTTCACCTTTTTGTGGCTCCATTTTGTGCAAGCCGAGGAGTCCTCGAGCTTGAGGAGCCTTAGAAGTAGTTGCCTACCAATTTTCGTAATTTTTAGATCTCATTTGAGCCCTCAAATAAGCCCTGGAACCTAATTTTTAACTAGGCCGGAC
The DNA here is from genome assembly GCA_020310875.1 of Ceratopteris richardii. Lineage (NCBI taxonomy): Eukaryota > Viridiplantae > Streptophyta > Polypodiopsida > Polypodiales > Pteridaceae > Ceratopteris > Ceratopteris richardii. Next base: position 116,447,973 of record CM035428.1, read on the forward strand.
ACTAGGTCTGGACAGGGCCAAAGCTAGTCAAAAACTATAAAAGGAGCTAGAGAGCTCATTTTTGAGGTTAGATTGTAATTGAAACGAACTTGTAAGAGATTTTTGAAAGTAATCTAAGAACTCCATTGCTTCTCACTCTTTGTCTTGCCGTGTGTGCGCGTGTGTGTGTATGTGTGTGCATGTTTGTGTGCTTCTCACTCACGCACTTGTGCCTCCACTTGCTCGAGGTCTTCATACCATCCTCACGTCTTCCCGGATTGACATTAAAGGAGGTGCTACTCATCACTGAGCTACACCTTCTTAGGGTCCTCATAGCCAGGAGGTTGTGACATGTATACCTCCTCTGAAATCCATCCATTCAAGAAAGCATTCTTGACATCCAATTGGTACATATTCCAATTTTTTAATGCAACCACACTTACCAACACTCTGATTGTTGGCATCTTGGCCACAGGTGAGAATGTCTCCTCATAGTCAATGCCTTGGGTTTGTGCAAAACCCTTGGCTACCAATCTGGCTTTGTACCTATTGATTGTGCCATCAGAATTTCTTTTAAGCTTATAGATCCATCTGGATCCTATTACCTTCATTGAGTCCTTCTTAGGTACTAACTCCCATGTGTCACTTTCTTTGAGTGCTTCAATCTCCTCATCCATAGCTTCTTTCAATTTTGATTTGGTTATTGCTTCTTCATATGATCCTGGTTCTTCATTTGACAAATCTTTGGCAAGATAAACAGAATGTTTAGTAACAAGAGATGTATCATACCCATATCTGATAGGTTTCTTGCTTTCTCTTTGTGATCTTCTAAATGGTTGAGTTGAAGATTCAGGTATTTCTTCAAGCTTCTTCATCTTCATTTTGCCTTTGGACTTCCATGCTTTGAATTCTTCAAGGTTGATAGTATCTTCATCATCCGAACTTGAGGCTTCATTCTGAGTAGGTTCCTCCTTTGTAAGACTTGGAAATTCCTCTTCCAAATCATAGGGTAATTTGACCTTCCTGCATTCATTCTCATACCAAGAATCATTTTCATCAAAGACAACATCTCTGCTTACCACGAATCCCCTATTGATGGGAGTATAAAACCTGTAACCCTTTTGATTTAAATCATACCCAATAAAGATGCATTTTTCAGCCTTTGGGTCTAGCTTACCTCTTATCTGAGAAGGAATGTGTACATATGCTACACATCCAAATATTTTGCAATTGTCAAGTGAGGGTCTCTTACCATGCCATGCTTCATAGGGTGTCATGCCATTAAGAGACTTAGATGGTAACCTGTTTATGAGGTAAGTGGTAGTAGAAACACTCTCTTCCCATAGATAGTTAGGTAACCTTTTCTCATTAAGCATAGATCTAGTTGTCTCAACAATTAATCTATTTCTTCTCTTAGCTACCCCATTCTATTCAGGAGAATACCTTGTGGTTATCTCTCTTTTGATGCCTCTGTCCTGCAAGAACTTTTCAAATTCATTGGAGAAGTACTCACCTCCTCCATCTGACCTTAGCCTCTTCAAATTCCTTCATGTCTGGTTTTCAACTAATGCAAGATATTTTTTAAATCAATTAAATACCTCATCCTTGTGCTTCATAAAGTACAATACATTCCATCTGCTATAATCATCAATGAAAGATACATAGTACCTTGAACCTGAGACTGAGGGGTCTTTGCTTGGTCCCCATACATCTGTGTGGACAAGCTCTAGGTAGTCTTTATGCATGTATCCTTTCCTTGAGAAGGGTAATCTGTGAGACTTCCCAAATTGACAAGCACCACACTTATAAATCATATGTTGCTTGGATACATTAGGTATCCCAAGCACACATTGGTCCCTGCACATTGGTTTCAAGGTTCTTTCTCCTATGTGCCCTAACCTTTTGTGCCAAATCTCAAGCTCTAAAAGTGTCTGATCTTTATAATTGTATAGTGCAATGTTCTTTGTATCTTCTAACTCAAAAGTGAAAAGTCTACCTGATTTTTCCCCTTTAGCAATCCTCTCGAACCCATGTCTTGGATCCTCCACATATGCTCCATATTGGTTGAATCTGACCTGCAAACCTTTCTCCACAATCTGACCAACACTCATCAAAATTTTGGTAATGGTTGGTACATAGAGTACCGTGCTCAACAAATTCTGATTTCCATCACAAGTCTTAACATTTCCAACTTTAACTACAGAATGCTTTGTGTCATCACGTGTTTGGACTTGATGCTTACCTTTGGGTTCCTCAAGATTAGAGAGTAATGCTACATTGCCAGCCACATGATTTGAACATTCTCAGTCAATGTAGAATAGGTGCTCATCATTTGTACCTGATTTTGAAGTCATGTTCATGATTAGAAGAGATTCATCCTGCTCCTCTCTGTAGTTGTTGTAATCCTTCCTAGATTTGAATCCTCCTTGGTAGTTGCCATTGTAATTATTGTTGTAGTTGTTGTTGTAGTTATTGTTGTAGCCTTGGTGATGGTTGAATCTACCTCTTGACTGTGAGTAGCCACCTCTTTGATATCCTCTTCCTCTCTGATTCTTGTAATTCCTGAAACACTCATTTGTAGTATGATTTGATAGACCACAAATGTTGCATGGTGAGGAGTTATAAGATCTCCCCCTACCTTGCTTACCTCCTTTGCCCCTTCCTCTTGAAGATCTACCTCTCCCTGCATAGTTGGCTTGACAAGTAGAGCCTTTATCTTCCACCTTACTTTTGCCTTTATCTTTAGACTTCTTATCAGTATATAGGGCAGAAGAGTTATTACCTTTGGATGTGTCTCCATTTTTGTTGAGCTTTGCTTCATGAGTAAATAATTGTCCCATGAGAGTTGTAAGATCTGGAGTGTGCATGTCCATGTAAAGATCCATAGTTGTGGTGAAGCTTTCCCATTTGTCATCAGCCTTGATTCCATTGATCACTTGCCTTACAATCTGTTCTTCTTCAATCTCTTCTCCTATGCTTGCTAACTGATCTGCTACATCTTTAATCTTGGTCACAAATTCTGAAACAGTTTGCTTAGGTTGCTTCCTTAATGTTGTGAATTCAATCCACAACTGATTTTTCCTAGCCCTTGTGTTGGAGGAAAAATATGATGACAAGGTTTCCCAAGTCTCTTGGGATGTCTTACAATTTCTAATATGTGGCAAAAGAAAATCAGATATAGAGTTGAGTAAATAAGACCTTGCCAATGCATCCTTAGCACACCATGTGTTGAGCCTTTCATGTTCTTCCTTGGTGGGTAGTCCTCTTGTTTTGAATGAGGGCAATTCCTCATCTCCTAAGATGTATCCATAGAGACTCCTTCCTTGTAGGTAGGTCTTCATCCTTAGAGACCATGCTTGATAGTTGTTCGTGTCCAATTTATCAATGAATGAAGGAAAACCATCTCCCATTTTACCTTAATTTGCTCTGATACCATTGTTGGGAAAGATGGATGGATGCTCCAAGAGACTGGGTAGGTACTGCTAAGCCTACTTTGTACTAGCCTTCTTTTGCTTCAGAGTTGATAACTAGACCTCCTTAGCTTTCCAATGACACCATAAAATGTTCTATGTGCTTTGGAAATGATGTGTGTAAGGATTGAATCAAAACAGATAACTTTGGAAGTCACAAACTCAAGAAAACTTTCTATTTATGTCTTGATACCTGCTGGGTATTTTGCTCAGTATGACCAGCACAGTAGGAATTGGAAAACTTCCTTTTACGGGTATCTAATTAGCTTAGTAAGCTACCTATTCCAAGTTAAAATGATGTAAAATGATAATTTGTGCTAAGAGAAATCAATTTAGCAAGTTAAGCTATACCCCCGACTTTTTAGGACTGTAGCAGAAAATGACCAGAGATCACCTTGACGCGGATTTCTCCAAAATGGCTGAATAGAATAACTTCAAACTTTGATAGCATGTAGATTACTTCAAGAGGAATCTAACAAGTATTGAATCACTGAATTTGAGGAAGTATTGACCGAGATATGCCCTTGACAAGTTGACAGACTTTTGAGTAGACTAACAGAGAACTCAGAGATGGACAATGTGAATGTATGTATTAATGAACATTTGTATACAACTCCATTGGCATGAATATCATTTCCAAATGGTGTAGAGGTGTGGGATTGAGTGTAGACCTTACACACACTCAAAAATCATTAATGCTAGGCTCGGGAGTGCTCTCTCTTTCCTACGACTTTTCATGTCCAATTTTTATAGGAATGAGTAAAAAATTTGAATTCAAATTCAAACTTTTGGCTCCCTATGATCAAGCTCCTAAATGCTTGGAGATATTCTTTCAATCAAACAACTAGTTTTTCCACGAATCTTTTTGGTAGGTGAGTACAAGAGATTCCAAGTCACTTTGACTTTTACAATGAGGTAAAGTGGTAATTAACCACTAGAATATGTTCCTATGCTTCTTCATGTGTGTATAAACTTCAATGCATCCTTTGAGCCAAATGTGTAGGCTTTTAATTTACACCAACAATAGAGTAATACTTCATCAAGAGGAATTGTACATGGAAGGCATATTATATTAAAATTAAGTTGAGCCTTGGAAATAATGAAGTATACAAAGTTTTGGGGAGTGTGTGCTTAAAATGGGACAAAGGGTGGTCAAGGAGTTGCTGCTTATTCGATTTCCAAGATCTTGGAAGGGACACATCAAAAAAGACACATTGCAAAATGTAAAATATGTGTACACAAAGTATGACATATGTGAGAGAGTAGAAGAGAAGAGAGTAAGAGATACTTTTGTGTGCATTGTCTATGAAACATATTGGCAAAGAACCTTCCTCTATGAAATGATTTAGAGGAAGACAAAGGCACAAGTGAAGAGAAGAGAGAGGGAGAAAATCTTCTTCGTTATTCAGTTATATTGCCACGTTCTGAGTCTAATAGAAGACAACTTAGTGGGATTTTTTGAAAACTACATCCACCGATACAATTGCAAGGTCTCGGTTAAGGTTTAGCTATTTCCTCCATGATTAGAGGAAACCTTGAGTTCAAGGTTGCAAAAAGCCTAGCTTGGTAGCCAAGGAAGAAGAAAGAACTCACAAAGTTCTTGCACCCACAAGTATCATACTTTGTATACTTTAGTATACTTGGTTGTAGTTTTTGTATTTGAAGTAAATGGTGGTACTTTCCATTTTTTTCTCTCCTTTGCTCTATGGCATTCCTTTCCTATTTCCAAGTTTTTCTTTTGTTCTAATCAATTATTGTTCAATTGAAGCACATATTCTTGTATAGGTGCAATGTGTTTGTTTTCTCTCCATCATCTTCCAGCGTACTAAAATGCCCATTCCTAGAGAAACCCACAACATTAAGCTTTCGAGGTGTCACTTTGAATACTTTTTTCCTACATCGTGAGAGATTTTCTTCGAATAAAATCTTTGTACATATATGTTATGTGTTTTAATGCGTGAACTAGTCTTCCAAGTGGTGCTCTAGTGTTTGATGTGTTACCATTGTGGAATGTAGATGGTAATGCAAGATGCATTTTGTTGGGAAAGATGGATGGACACTCCAAGAAATGAGTTGGTACTGGTAATCCCTACTCTCTACCAGCCCTCTTTCACTTCCAAGTTGGGTTTTAGGCCCTTTTAGCTTTCCAATGACACTAAATAAGTGCCTATGTACTTTGGAGATGATCCATGTAATGATTGATCCAAAACAGAAAACTTCACAATTCATAAATCATCAAAAACCTTCTATTTTGGTTCACACACCCGTTGCTTGTTAAGCTCAATGCTCCGACCATAGTAGCAATTAGAAAAATTCCTTTTTGAGATATCTAAGTAGCTTAAAGAGCTAATGATTCCAAGTGGAATCACTTAAAATGATTGACTATACATAGAGCAATCAATTTAGCAAGTGAAACATTACCCCCAACATTTTAGGACCTCTACAGAGAATGACCAGTGACCACTTCGAGGTGCTCTTGTCCTAATCCACTGAATGGAATGTCTTCAAAATTTTTTAGCATGTAGAGACTTAGATCTGGTTCTAACAAGCCATATAACATTGAAAATGGTGGAGTAATGATTGAGATGAGCAAGACAAGAACATTGTTCTGAGTGACTATGACAGAGAGACCAACAGATATAAGCAATGATCTATTGTATTATATGACAAAGTTGTACATGATCAATGGTATGATGAACAATGCCTAATGATACTGAGAAGTGTAGGCTATGAAGTGAGCCACACACTCTCTACAATGTGATCAATGAAGGCACAATAATGGCGAGCTTATCCTGCTAGTTTGTTTACAATCATTTTGTAGATGCTTTGATCAAATTTGAATTTGAATTCAAATTTAGCTCTCACTAAAAAGTGGTTCATTAATCTAGGAGATATTCCCTCAAGGTAGAGTCATGATTTTCATTATATCTACTTCCACGAATCTAGTGGCTTTTTACAAAGATTCTTTTGATATAAATGCCTTTTACAAAAGATAAAAGGTAACAATCCATAAGTAATGGTTCTCATGGGTCTTCAATCATTTGCACATAAAGATTTCTCAAGCCTAGCCAAGTGTGTAGGGTTGGTACTTGCACCAACATCTCTCCCTCAAGCCAAACATCTTGGCTTGGTCTTCTTCATCAATCATTTTGAATGTCCTGCAATCCAATCATAGCTTTGAACTTGCAAAGTTTAGTACCATCAAGTGCTTTGGTCAATAATTCTGCACATTGCATATTAGTTGATACATAGGCTGTGACGAGAGATGGTGGATGCAATCCAAAGATGAGTAGGTGCCGCTACAACCAGCTTCACACCAGCCAACTGAGACTTCAGAGTTGATTAGTAGACCCTTTGAGCTTCCTAAATCCACCAAAATATCAGCCAAGTACTTTGGAACATGTATCCCAAAAGTTTAAGTCAAGACCGACAAGTTGCGAAATGACTAGCTCCCAAAACTTGCTATTTTTGGACATACACCTGCTAGAAACAATGAACAGTGCTCTCAACCTGGAAGGAATTAGAAAAATTCCTTTTGGGAATAGCAAATAGACTTAGCAAGCTTCCTATTCCAAGTTAAAACACTTCAAATGATGGACTGAGCACTGAGAACAAGTTTCATCAAGTTCTGGAACATTCCCACAATTCTCGGGGCTCTGCAGAGATAGACCAGTAAGCAGTAAAATGCAGATATCTCCAAAAGTATAAATCCAATGACCTTGAAAATTTAAAGGTAGAAACTAGACAGTGAGAGCTATCCAACGCATTTTAAAACACTGAAAAAGGTTCAGTAAAACTCGAGATATGACCTTCTGAAGTTACTGCTCTGAGTGAGTATAGCAGAGAACAAAACTGAGAGGTAGATGATAATAAATGTATAGATTCACATATGATTACAACCACATTGGCAATGAATCTTTGCACAATGGGAGTAGAATGATAGAGCTATGGAGTAAGCTCTTCAATCTCTACAAAATGACATGAAGTGGTCACGTACAAGGCTTGCTAATCGCCTCTTCCTTCTTGCTCCTTTTATAGCAATTCTTGGAGGGAGTTTTGAATTCGAATTCGAATGGCTCCACCTAAAAGTGATCCCCAAAGTTAGGAGAGATTCCCTCAGCTCAAAAATTCGTGATTTTGGTAGTTGGAGCCACGAATTTGCTTTTACATCATGGATGAGGTAAGCCATCCTTTTACTTTTTTCTTTTTCCATTTACAAGAGATAAAATGTACTCTTTTACAAGAGGTGTTCACATGACTACTCATGTGACTTACAAATGAGGATAATATCAAGCATATCAAGCATGTAGGCTTGGGCAAAATGCACCAACAGCTCCCCCTCAAGCCTAACATGCTTGGCCTCCAAATAAGTCTTCAATTGTCCTTGATTTCCTGCAAACCAATCATCAACTTGAATCTACTTAATTTCGTACCATCAAGAGCTTTTGTCAACATGTCTGCACATTGCATATCTGTAGAGACGTAGGATAGTTGAATATCCTTGCTCATTAGCTTCTCCCTTACATAGTGGTAGTGGACTTCAATATGCTTGGTTCTAGCATGGTATACCGGATTAGCTGCTAGATGTAGTGAGCTTGTGTTGTCACCAAAAATGTGAGGTGTTGAAGAATGAAGTCCAAGATCTGTGTACAAAGATTTTAACCACATGATTTCTTGAGTTGCATTAGCCAAACCTCTATATTCAGCTTTAGTAGAAGATAATGCCACGGTTGGTTGCTTCTTCGATGACCAAGAAATGATTTTGGAACCTGCAAATGATATATACCCTGATGTGCTTCTTCTATCATCTTTAGATCTGGCCCAATCTGCATCTGAGTAGACCTTTAGCTCAATATCTGAAGTATATGAATAGAACAAACCTTCATTCATGGTCCCCTTTAGGTACTTGAGGACTCGCTTGGCCGCTTCCATATGTGGTCTTCTCGGCTTATGCATAAACTGACTCAATATGCTAACACTATAGCATATATCCACCCTTGTGAGTGTTGCATAGTTCAAACTTCCAACCAAGCTTTGATAGCTTGTGATGTCTTCAATTGGCTCTCCTTCATAAGCACTAAGCTTATGATTTTGCTCCATAGGTGTACCTGCACACTTTGTATTTTCCATCTTGAACTTGACGAGCATGTCATGGACATACTTCCTTTGTGTGATGTATATACCTGAATCTGTGTAGATCAACTCCAATCCAAGAAAATAAGTGAGTGGTCCGAGGTCACTTATTTTGAACTCCTCCTTCATTTGACTCTTTACCTGTTTGATTCCTTCAAGATCATTGCCTGTGATAATAATATCATCAACATACACACATAAATAGATCACTTCAGATCCATTCCTCTTTATGAACAAAGAGGTATCCGCCTTGCTAGCTTTGAATCCTTGGTCCTGCAAATAAGTCACCAATCTGAAATTCCAAGCTCTTGGAGCTTGCTTCAATCCATACAAAGCTTTCTTTAGTTTGCATACATAGTTAGGATGATGTGCATCCTCATATCCAGGAGGTTGTGCCATATACACTTCCTCAGAAATCCATCCATTCAAGAAGGCATTCTTTACATCAAGTTGATAAAGATTCCAATTTCTAGATGCAGCAAGACTTATGAGAACCCTAATTGTAGGCATTTTTGCAACAGGAGAGAAAGTCTCCTCATAATCAATACCATGGGTTTGAGCAAACCCTTTAGCAACTAACCTTGCTTTGTGTCTATTTATACTTCCATCTGGATTCCTCTTGATTTTGTATATCCATCGAGATCCGATTATCTTCATAGATGGCTTGTTAGGTACAAGCTCCCAAGTGTCATTCTCCTTCAAGGCTTCCATTTCTTCATCCATTGCATCTCTCCAAGCTTTCTTGCTTTGTGCTTCTTCGAATGTGGTAGGTTCTTCATTGGTTGAATCCTTTGCAATGTAGATTGAGTGCTTGGTGACCAAAGAAGTATCATAACCAAACCTCTCTGGTTTCTTCTTCTCCCTCGAAGACCTTCTAAGTGGTTGATGTGAGCTCTCGGGTCCATATGTAGCATCCTGCATCTTTGCTTTACCTTTGTTCTTCCATAGCTTTAGTCTTTTCAAGTCTTCTAGGTCAATCTCCGGATCACTTTCTTCAATCTGCTTTGGCTCCTTTGGTTGAAGTGATGGAAAATCTTCATCCAAGTCATATGGCAGCTTCACTTTCCTGTCATCATCAAACCATGATTTGTTTTCATCAAAAATTACATCTCTACTCACAGAAAATCCTTTATTGGTTGGATTGTACAATCTATATCCTTTTTGGTTTTGATCATAACCAATGAATACACACTTCTCTGCCTTGGGATCCAATTTCCCTCTTACTTGAGAAGGAATGTGAGCATAGGCTAAGCATCCAAAGATTTTACAATGCTCTAGACTAGGTCTTCTTCCATTCCACACTTCATATGGAGTGGTTCCATCTAGTGACTTAGATGGAAGTCTATTTATGAGATATGTGGCTGTCGACACAGCCTCTGCCCATAGGTAGTTCGGCAATCCCTTTTCATTGAGCATGGACCTTGCAGCTTTGACAATAGCTCTGTTCCTCCTCTCTGCTACACCATTGAGTTCAGGTGTATACCTTGTAGTGACTTCCCTTTTAATGCCTCTTTCATGCAAGAAGGCATCAAATTCAGAAGAGAAGTATTCTCCTCCACCATCTGATCTGAGTCTTTTCAAAGTCCTACCTGTTTGATTTTCAACAAGAGCAATATACTTCTTAAAGCAATTAAACACTTCATCCTTGTGCTTCATGAAAAACAGAATGGTCCACCTGCTACAATCATCTATGAAAGACACATAATATCTTGAGCCTGATATAGATGGCTCCTTACTTGGACCCCACACATCCGTGTGCACTAGATCCAAAGGATTTTGATACATATATCCTTTCTTATTGAAAGGTTGTCTATGAGCCTTGCCGAGTTGACAAGCTTCACACTTATAAATCATGTGTTGCCTTGTGATATTAGGCAAACCAAGTACACTTTGGTCCCTGCAAATCTGTTTGAGTGTCCTCTCACCAATGTGAGCAAGCCTTTTGTGCCATATCTCCAACTCTGTTAGAGTTTGAGATCCATAGCTAAACAAAGCTATGTTCTTTGTATCTTCCACTTCAAAAGTGAAAAGCCTTCCTGTCTTTTCTCCTTTGGCAATCCTTCGAAAGCCTTGCCTTGGGTCTTCAACATATGCTCCAAATCGATTGAATCTAACCTGCAATCCTTTTTCAACAATCTGTCCAACACTTATTAAATTTTTGGTAATTGTAGGGACATACAAGACTTTGCTTAAGAGGTTCATATTCCCATCTGATGTCTTCACATTACCTATCTTCTCCACTGAGTGCTTTGTGTCATCTCCTGTCTGCACTTCATGCTTGTTATGAGGATCTTCCAAATCAGAAAGTAAAGCCACATTTCCTGCTACATGGTTCGAGCATCCCGAATCAATGTAAAATATGTGATCATCATCCTTACCCTTCTTTGTTGATAGATTCATAATCAATAATGAATCTTCTTGACTTTGGTCCTCTGCATAGTTATTGTAATCTCTTCTTCCTCTATGGCCACTTTGATAGTTGTTGTTGTTGTTGTTGTAATTGTTGTTGTAGTAGTTGTTGTTGTTGTAGCCTCCATTGTACCTACCTCTATTTGATCCATAGCCACCTCTATTGAATCCTCTTCCTCTTGAGTTCCTTGGATTCTTGAAACATTCTTCAGTAGTATGGTTAGATAAGCCACATATGTTGCAAGGTTGAGATGATTGGAATCTCCCCCTGCCTTGCTTTCCACCTCTGCCTCTTCCTCTAGCTCTTCCTCTACCTGCAAAGTTTGCTTGGAAAGAGCTTCCTTCATCTTCATTCTTCCTATTCTTTGACTTGTCCTTGACCTTAGCTTTATCAGAATATAAGGCAGAAGTTTGATTACCTCTTGAGGACTCACCACCTTTGCTAATCTTTGCTTCATGAGTGAAGAGTTGGCCCATGAGTGTGTTGAGGTCGGGTACATGCATATCCATGTATAAATCCATGGCTGTTGTGAATGACTCCCACTTGTCGTCTGCTTTGATTCCATTCATGATTTGTCTTATGATTTGCTCCTCTTCAATTACCTCTCCAATGCTTCCAAGTTGGTCGGAAATCTCCTTCATCTTTGTGACATAATCAGTCACATTTTGCTTCGGGCTTTTCTTCATTGTTGTGAACTCCATCCACAATTGGTTCTTCCTTGCTCGAGTGTTGGAAGAGAAGAAAGAAGCAAGTGCATTCCAGGTTTCTCTTGATGTCTTGCATCCCTTGACATGAGGTAAAAGAAAATCAGAGATTGAGTTTAGAATATAGGACCTTGCAAGTGCATCCTTCGAACACCAATTCGAAAGTCCTTCCACTTCTTCATGTGATGGTTGCCCTTTGTTCCTCATGGTTGGCATTGCTTCATCTCCGGATATGAATCCATATAGATTCCTCCCTTGAAGGTAAGCCTCCATCCTTAGAGACCATGCCGGATAGTTGTTTCGATCCAATTTGTCAATTGTTGATGGAAATCCATCTCCCATGTTGCTTGACTATGCTCTGATACCACTGTGACGAGAGATGGTGGATGCAATCCAAAGATGAGTAGGTGCCGCTACAACCAGCTTCACACCAGCCAACTGAGACTTCAGAGTTGATTAGTAGACCCTTTGAGCTTCCTAAATCCACCAAAATATCAGCCAAGTACTTTGGAACATGTATCCCAAAAGTTTAAGTCAAGACCGACAAGTTGCGAAATGACTAGCTCCCAAAACTTGCTATTTTTGGACATACACCTGCTGGAAACAATGAACAGTGCTCTCAACCTGGAAGGAATTAGAAAAATTCCTTTTGGGAATAGCAAATAGACTTAGCAAGCTTCCTATTCCAAGTTAAAACACTTCAAATGATGGACTGAGCACTGAGAACAAGTTTCATCAAGTTCTGGAACATTCCCACAATTCTCGGGGCTCTGCAGAGATAGACCAGTAAGCAGTAAAATGCAGATATCTCCAAAAGTATAAATCCAATGACCTTGAAAATTTAAAGGTAGAAACTAGACAGTGAGAGCTATCCAACGCATTTTAAAACACTGAAAAAGGTTCAGTAAAACTCGAGATATGACCTTCTGAAGTTACTGCTCTGAGTGAGTATAGCAGAGAACAAAACAGAGAGGTAGATGATAATAAATGTATAGATTCACATATGATTACAACCACATTGGCAATGAATCTTTGCACAATGGGAGTAGAATGATAGAGCTATGGAGTAAGCTCTTCAATCTCTACAAAATGACATGAAGTGGTCACGTACAAGGCTTGCTAATCGCCTCTTCCTTCTTGCTCCTTTTATAGCAATTCTTGGAGGGAGTTTTGAATTCGAATTCGAATGGCTCCACCTAAAAGTGATCCCCAAAGTTAGGAGAGATTCCCTCAGCTCAAAAATTCGTGATTTTGGTAGTTGGAGCCACGAATTTGCTTTTACATCATGGATGAGGTAAGCCATCCTTTTACTTTTTTCTTTTTCCATTTACAAGAGATAAAATGTACTCTTTTACAAGAGGTGTTCACATGACTACTCATGTGACTTACAAATGAGGATAATATCAAGCATATCAAGCATGTAGGCTTGGGCAAAATGCACCAACATAGGCCAACTCAATTTCCTTGCTCAATAGCTTCTCTCTCACATAATGATAGTTGACCTCTATATGCTTGGTCCTAGCATGATAAATAGGATTTGCTGCAAGATGTAAATAACTTGTATTATCTCCAAAAATCATTGGAGAGTTAATATGTAATCCCAAATCTGCATATAGTAATCTAATCCATATTGCTTCTTGAGTAGCATTGGCTAGTCCTCTATAATCAGCCTCTATTGAAGATAAAGAAATAGTAGGTTGCTTCTTGGAAGACCATGAAATGGGCTTGTCACCTACAAAAGAGAGATAACCTGCGGTACTCCTCCTATCATCCTTGCAACCTGCCCAATTCGCATCTGAGTATATCTTAATGTCCAAATGTGAAGTATAAGGAAAGTATAAACCTTGATGTTGAGTGCCCTTAAGGAACTTCAAAATTCTCTTGGCAGCTTCCAAGTGAGGTGCTTTAGGTTTGTGCATAAATTGACTTAAGACACTTACTCCATAAGCAATATCAATTCTTGTCAATGTAGCATAGTTTAGGATTCCCACCATGCTTTGGTATCCTGCAATATTTTCAAGCACATCACCTTCATGAGCACTTAATTTTTGGTTTACCTCCATAGGAGTGCTTGCTATCTTGGCATCCTCCAAGTGAAATTTCTTCAACATATCCTGCACATACTTTCTTTGAGTGATATAAATTCTAGAATTTGTATAGACTAACTCAAGTCCAAGAAAATACTTTAGTGACCCTAGATCACTTATTTTGAACTCCTGCATCATTTGATTCATGATATGCTTGATGCCATTAGCATCCTTACCTGTAAGTATGATATCATCAACATACACATACATGTATATCACTTCTGAATTACATTTCTTAACAAACAGAGAATTATCTGCTTTACTCATGATGAATAATTATGTAGTCAACCTATGGTTCCATGCCCTAGGTGCCTGCTTCAATCCATAAATCAACCTATGGTTCCATGCCCTAGGTACCTGCTTCAATCCATAAAGAGATTTGTTCAGTTTACACACATGATTTCCTTGTTTGGGTCCTCATAGCCAGGAGGTTGAGCCATGTAAACCTCCTCTGAAATCCAGCCATTAAGAAATGAATTTTTTACATCCAATTGGTACATGTGCCAGTTTTTTGATGCAACCACACTTACCAATACCCTGATGGTTGGCATTTTGGCCACAGGTGAGAAGGTTTCTTCATAATCAACTCCTTGGGTTTGTGCAAGACCCTTAGCCACAAGTCTAGCTTTGTACCTGCTTATTGATCCATCTGAATTTCTCTTGATCTTGTAGATCCATCTAGAACCAATTACCTTCATAGACTCCTTCTTTGGCACTAGCTCCCAAGTATCATTCTCCTTGAGTGCTTCAATTTCTTCATCCGTAGCTTCCTTCCATTCTGCATTGGCCTTTGCCTCTTCATATGATGATGGCTCTTCAAGTGATAAGTCTTTGGCAAGATAAATAGAATGCTTAGTAACTAAGGAAGTGTCATACCCATATCTGATTGGCTTCTTGCTCTTCCTTTGTGATCTTCTGATTGCTTGGTTGGATGATTCAGGTATGTCCTCCAACTTCTTCATCTTGACCTGGCCCTTTGATTTCCATGCCTTGAATTCTTCTAGGTTGATGATGTCGTTATCATCTAATTTGATGTCTTCAATCTGGTTTGGCTCTTCCTTGGTGAGGCTTGGAAACTCCTCTTCCAAGTCATATGGCAGCTTAACTTTCTTGCATTCACTTTCAAACCAAGAATCATTGTCATCAAATACAACATTTCTACTGAAAATGAATCCCTTGTTGGATGGATTATAAAACTTGTATCCTTTCTGATTCAAATCATACCCTATGAAGATGCACTTCTCTGCGTTAGGGTCTAGCTTACCTCTGATTTGAGATGGGATATGTACATAAGCAACACATCCAATGATCCTACAATGATCAAGTGAAGGTCTTCTACCATGCCATGCTTCATATGGGGTCATCCCATCAAGTGATTTAGATGGCAACTTGCTAACAAGATAAGCGGTAGTAGATACACTCTCTGCCCACAAATAATTAGGTATTTTTTTCTCATTTAGCATTGACCTAGCTGTTTCAACAACTAATCTATTTCTCCTCTCTGCCACCCCATTTTGCTCAGGGGTATACCTTTTTGTGATTTCCGTTTTGATTCCTCTATCCTGCAAGAATGCATCAAACTCATTTGAGAAGTACTCACCTCCTCCCTTTGACCTTAGTCTCTTTAGGCTTCCTCCTATTTGGTTTTCCACAACTACAAGATACTTCTTAAAGCAACTGAATACTTCATCTGTGTGCTTCATAAAATATAAGATAGTCCATCTACTGAAATAATCAATGAAAGATACATAATACCTTGATCCAAAAATTGAGGGATCCTTACTTGGTCCCCATACATCTATATGGACAAGCTCCAAGTAATCCTCATGCATATAGCCTTTCTTGGAGAAGGGTAGCCTGTGACATTTTCCAAACTCACAAGCACCACATTTATAGTTCATGTGTTGCTTGGATACATTAGGTATGCCAAACACACATTGATCTCTACATATTTGCTTTAAGATTCTCTCACCAATATGCCCTAATCTCTTATGCCAAATTTCAAGCTCTGACAATGTTTGATCTTTGTAGCTATAAAGTGCAATATTCTTTGTATCTTCAAGTTCAAATGTAAATAACCTACCTGTCTTTTCTCCCTTGGCAATTCTCTTGAATCCATGTAAGGGATCCTCCACAAATGCTCCATATTTTTTGAACTTGAGCTGCAAACCTTTTTCCACAATCTTCCCAACACCCATCAAATTCTTAGTGATCGTAGGTACATATAGAACCCTGCTTAAAAGATTTTTATTTCCATCAGAGGTTTTAACATTTCCTACCTTGACCACTGAATGCTTGGTGTCATCTACTGTTTGTACCTGATGTTTTCCCTTAGGTTCCTCAAGGTCAAAGAGAAGAGCTACATTGCCTACCACATGGTTTGAACATCATCAGTCAATGTAGAAGAGATGGTCATCATTCATACCTTGCTTTGAAGTCATATTCATAATTAGAAGGGAATCCTCATGTTCCTTTGTGTAATTGTTGTAGTCTCTCCTTGATTTTTAGCCTCCTTGGTAGTTGTTATTGTAGTTGTTGTTGTAGTTGTTATTGCAGCCTTGATGATGGTTGAATCTTCCTCTTGATTGTTTATAGCCACCTCTTTGGAAACATCTACCTCTCTGATTCTTGAAGTTCCTATAACACTCATCTATAGTGTGATCTGATAAACCACAAATATTACATGGGGAAGAGTTGAAAGGCCTCCCCCTACCTTGCTTACCTCCTCTGCCCCTACCTCTTGAGTTTCTACCTCTCCCTGCATAGTTAGCTTGAGAGGTTGTACCTTCGTCCTCATACTTTTTGCTTTTCCCTTTCTCTTTAGACTTGCCTTTATCTATATATAGACTAGAAGAGTTATTAACTCTTGATGAATCTCCATTTTTGTTGAGCTTTGCTTCATGGGTGAAGAGTTGCCCCATGAGTGTGGTAAGATCTCGAATTTGCATGTCCATGTACAAGTCCATAGCAGTTGTGAAGCTCTCCCATTTGTCATCTGCCTTAATACCATTGATTACCTCTCTTACAATCTGCTCCTCTTCAATCTCCTCTCCTATGCTCTCTAATTGGTCATCCACATCCTTGATTTTGGTCGCATACTCTGAGATGCCTTGCTTGGGTTGCTTTCTTTGAGTGGTAAACTCAATCCACAATTGGTTCTTCCTAGCCCTTGTGTTGGAAGAAAAATATGATGACAATGTCTCCCAAGTCTCTTCGGATATCTTATAGCTCCTAATGTGTGGAAGAAGAAAGTCAGAGATAGATTTACGTAAGTATGACCTTGCTTATGCATCTTTGGCACACCATGATTTGAGTCTTTCATGCTCCTCTCTTGTAGGTTGTCCTTTGCTTCTAGAAATGGGCATCCCCTCATCTCCTGAGATGTATCCATAAAGAATCTTTCCTTGCAAGTATGTCTTCATCCTCAAGGACCATGCTTGGTAGTTGTTCCTGTCCAAATTATCAATGAAAGGAGGAAAACCATCTCCCATTTTACCTTAGTTTGCTCTGATACCACTGTTGGGAAAGATGGATGGACACTCTAAGAAATGACCATATCTTGATGGGGTTGTAGTCAAATTGCTCACACTTTTGCAAAGTGGCAAGTGATCGATGCAAGGAGCCCTGATTGCTCTAGCATCTGTGGGTGATGCATCAAAGGACGACTTTCAAGTCTATTATGATATTTTCATGCCTTTTCTTAAGGCTATTTTGATCAATGGTAATCATGAATCCAACAGAATGTTGAGAGCGAAGGCCATTCAATATCTAAGCTTAGTGGAAATGGTAGTTGGGAAAGAGAAGTTTGGTCAAGATGCCAAGCAGGTTGTGGAGGTGCTCTTGAACTGTTAAGATTCACACTTAGAGGATGCTGATCCAACTACCTGCTATATGCTTCAAGCTTTGCAGAATTCGCATCCAACAAGATGGTCAGGACATGAAAATGACCAGTTCTGTTATGAAGAAAATGGCTTTCATATACAGGTGATAGAGTTTAAATAATCCATGCTGAAATGATTCATTTCATTAGATGCATTTGATTATTCAAGACAAGCTGTGTATAAGGTATACTACATCAACCCTTACATATGATTGATCTGTGGAACTGCTGGTAGATGGGGCCTCGAGAAGTTCATATGATGATGATGTGCCAGGCTGTTTTGATTCTTCATGTTAGTTGTAGAAAGTGTTCCGTGGTATTGTGAAGAAATTAGTTCCCCAAAGCAACTCATTTGAATAACCCATGTTGGAATCATTTACTCTTTCAGTAAAATGTATTTATGATGTGAAGAGCCAAATTTCTAGGAGGGTCTCATGTGCAGATAAGTGAAGAAGGCTCCAAACTCCATGGTTTAAAGATTGTTCCAAATGTGACTGAATAGCATATTAGCAAGAGTTTCTATTATTTACGAGCAAAAGATTGTTTGTTAAACATTGGCCAGGTAGTTCTTATATTAGGAGTTGAAAACCTAGCCATGGCCAAGCTAGTTTCCAATATCATATCTCCAATCATGATCGACCAACTATTTTGCACGGGCTTGAAATTAGAATCTACTCTCGAAAATGCATCTATACACCCTCATTTGATTCAAAAAAGGTGTCTTGTTGTTGCTTGTATTTTTTTTGGTGAAAAAGTATATTCCAAGCATACATTTTGCATTGATCTATAGGACTGTTCAAGATACAATAGTAAATACATAACAATATACACACACAATAGTCTATACTTCCATAACAGTACATACACAATAGTCTATACTTCCACAATAGTATATACTATTGTGTTTTTATATATACAGACAACAGTACATATTGTTATCTATACACAACAATATATATATACCTATATTCAGTATATACACCAGTACATACACAATAGTATATACATACACAATATTTACACAAGTGTGTATATATATACACAACAATACACACACACAGACACACACACACACACACACACATATATATATATATATATATATATATATATATATATATATACACACACACACCCACAACAATATATACTATATACATCTTGGTTTGCTTGAATTCATCCTCGTACACATGATTGTTGTATTAATTGACATCACTTGTGGATTTTTTTGTTCGAGCTGCAATTTGGAAATTTTTTGGTCTTCCGTTTCCAGTTTGTGGATGGCTATATAGTCTTGTGGTTGATCGCCATGATCTCACAATGGAGATTTTTTTCGATGGTGAATTTGGGGTTTGCTTGAATTAATCACCATATACATGATTGTTGTATTCGCAGACATGCACTTTTCACTTGCGGACACTTTTTTTTTAGTTACGATCACTTGATAGGTGTGTACACCCAATCAACTATGCTTTTTCATGGTGAATTTATAGCACATAAATCTATAGCATACTATAGTAGTATATAATGGTTTATATGCATGTCACAATTTACAGTTGGCATATACATAGAAAATACGACCACAAAAATATATAGTTTTAAGGGAGGTCATCACAAAAATTTGTCTAAATTCTTATATTAAAAATGGAAATTATCATTTAAAAATTCGCCAATTTTTTTATATTTCAAATGAAATTTCTCATCAAAATTCGCCAAAATATTTAAAATTATAATAAGATATACTTCAAGAAATTCACCCACATTTATATACTTGCAATTCAGGGGGTGGTCTTATTTTGTACCCTGGCTAAGAGGCCTTGGAACAAGGGATTTTGCATGAAGATTCCTTGGAATTATTCTTGAAGTGATTGGATCAAAAAAGGAGACCTCGACTTTTCTTACTCCTATTCTGCATATTATGAGCAGTAGAACGACATTAGCAACTTGATCTCCTCATTAAAATTTCAGTATTTCTTTCATCTTTTTCTCTCCATCTTTGATTGCTGCATAGAAATAAACAATCATATCACATAAATAAACTGAATTTTGAAGTATTTTGATGGCGATGCACCACAGAGTGCTCTCATTCTCAAGAGCTCCACGATGATATCGTCGAAGTAGAAAACCAAGCTCCTAGGGCCGCACATGGTACTCCACACAGAGGCTACAAAATTCACAGAAAACCAAGGTAGATAGGAAGCACGAACACAGACTTATTAGGTGTTACAAATACAGTCAAACTTACAATCTGTGGCTCACTAGGCCACTATATGTTTTATTAAAAAACATATACAAAGAAGTGCCCGATGGCCATTTGGCCTTTCACATGGACACTAACGGTAACAATCTCCCATTAAAGGCTAATATGGCCAAAGTAACTATGGGAGAAAAATAAAGAATGATAAAGAATATCTGAGTGTAAGTGTACAAACTATACCTCCCACCTGATGGACATGTTACACAGTATACAAGTGATTGTAATAGATCACGAATCAAGTAACCCCCATCAAGTGAAAATAGTGTTGAAAGGTATCCTGTGGTAGAACTTTAGTCAAAGCATCTACAACATTATCTCGAGTATGAACCTTCTTAAGAATAATGCGCTTAGTGGCTAAGCAATCTCTGATGAAGTGATACCTCACCTCAATGTGCTTGACTTTGCATGATAGACCATATTCTTAGTCAAAGTAATGGCACTCTAACTATCACTGAGCAAATGAGGTACATGCTAACTATCACTGAGCAAACGAGGTACATGCTAAGGTAAACCCATATCATAAGCAAGACGAGAAAGCCAAAATGCTTGCTTACATGCCTCACTTGCTGCAACATATTTTGCTTCTATGGTGGAAATAGTTGTACATTCTTGAAGACAAGATCTCCAAGAGATAGCACCTCCAACAAAATGAAAAATGTACCCTGATGTAGACTTACGATTGTCTACGCAACCAACGTAGTCAAAAATTGTGTAACCAATAATGGATGCTTTCCCTCTACCTAAGCATAAACAGTTGTCCTTAGTGGCACTGAGATATCTCAAAATCATCTTGACTACATCTCAATGTTTCTTGCCAAGATTAAACATATATCTGCTCAAAATGCCCACTACAAATGCAATGTCTGGTCTCGTAGATACCCTAGCATACATGAGACTACCAACAACAGACTGATAGGGAATTTTGGTCATGAATTCATTTTCCTCATCTGATTTGGGGCAATCATCCTTGCTCAATTTCACATATGTGGGTAAAGGTGTACTCAATGCCATACCACCCTGCATATTGAACCCGTGAAGTGCTTTGGATATGTACTCAATTTGAGACAAGTATATGCATCTTTGACTCCTATCATGAGTAATACACATGCCAAGAATATGTTTGGCTTCCCCCAATCCTTCATATCAAATGTCTAACTCAACTTCTTTTTTAGAATTGACAAGTCATAAGAGGACTTTCCAGCAATCAACAGATCATCGACATAAAGTATCAAGCATATCAACCTGCCATCTGAGCATCTCTTTGTGTAGAAACAATGATCCTCATTGCTTTGAGAATAGCCTTGAGACTCCATAAAAGCATCAAAATTTTAGTACCATTGTCTAGGGGATTGTTTAAGTCCCTACAATCTCTTCTTGAGCTTACAAACTAGACTTTCCCTTCTACGAACTACATAAGCCTCTAGTTGTTCCATGTAGATCTCATCTGTAAGATCTCCATGCAAGAAAGTAGTTTTCACATCCATTTGGACTAGCTCTAAGTCCTCCATTGCAACGAATCCAAGCAACATGCGCAAGGTAGTCATCTTGACCACTGGAAAGAAGATTTCCTCAAAATCAACACCATGTTGTTTCTTAAAACCCTTTGCAAGAAGTCAAGCTTTATACTTTGGAGAAGCACTATCTAATGTGAATTTCAGCGTATATACCCATTTACATGGTAAAGTTTTCCCGCCCTTTGGCAAAGGTACTAAATCCCAAGTATAATTCTTGTGAATAGAATCCAACTCACTCTTCATGGCATGCTCCCACTTGACATGATCCTCTATTTGTATAGCCTCTTTGTCGCAAGAAGGCTCACGTGCATCTATTAGCATAACAAAATCTAAACTTGAAACATATCTATTAGGTGAATGTGAGACATGTGTTGAGCATCACAATGGTTGCTAAACATGAACACATTAGGGGAAAAAATGAACCCTACATGGGCCTTTTAGATTAGAGAGTGATTATTGATGGACCAATGAGAAGAGGGTGGTGGCAACAGTTTAGGCTCTTAATCAACTAGGCTAGGTATAGGCTTCCCTTGGTTTGGGCTAGTCAAAACCACATAAACAAGCTAAAATTCGTGGTGTTGTTCCTCAGGTAGTTTTTGAAAGACATGGGATTCAAACTCAACCCTTGGATGCCCTTCAAGATTCAATGGCTAAGATTAGCTCTTAAGAAATGGGCTACTTTAAATTATAGCCCTTAGATGTTGCTTAGATCTAATGGATGTGGTTGCTCCCAAAAGGAAAAAAGGCTACTTGAATTTGGGCCATTGGATTTTGAGAAAAATGAATGGATGAGATTTGATCCTTACATGGATCACATCCTACACTACAACATATCGAGGGTATACCGAGGTTGCTACCGAGGCAAATGAACGGGCGTGAAATCGCGCGCGACGTCGGTGTTACAGTCGGTGTATGCGTCAGAAAGAAAGCGTCGGTATGGCACCGGTATAAGCGTCGGTATAAGCGTCGGTATATCCGCCGGTATATGCGTCGGAAATACCGACGGATATACCGACGCTTATACCGACGTCCCAGCTGGGTGTACCGGCGTAGATACCGACAACCATACTGGATGTACCGACACGTATAGCGACGATCAAACCTGCACAAAATTTTTTGGGCAGAGTGTGTTGTATTTTGCTACAGCATGATGTTGTTTAGCAAAAGACAATACACTCTGCCCAACTGAGTACATGTGTTATGTACTCTAATGGCAACCAAAACATAAACTTATATGAACAAAAATGAACAATGATTCATGTACAGAAAGTCGTATATTCCATAAATGGCACTTACATATAGGAATCGAATACAAAATTATGGTACATCATTGCCACATAGGAGTGTAATACAAAATTGTGGCAATGTGACAAAACACTTCCATATAGGAATCGAATACAAAATTATGGTTCATGATTGTCGTATGGGAGTGTGATACAAAATTGTGGCATTGATCAAAATATTTACACCTACAATCCTGCAACAAAACATATGTATAAAATAAAACCAATTAACATGACATTTATAAACAACAACTAGAAACACGAAACCAAGATATAACTTTACCTAATCAAGAATATTCTCCCATGAGACGATTGCACCGCGCCCCTCTATGTCTTGTAACAGTGCAATCAATCCATGTCGATATCCATACGATTCTTCTGCTCACATTGGAGGACGACCCACTGCCAACTCCTATAGTAAATATGCAAAATGTTAGATGAATATACATAATATACTTAACACAAACAACTTCAATAATTAACATCATACTTACAAATTGGTAGCGCATACTGTCGTATCTGCCGCTACCTAAATGCGAAGTTCCAACCGTATCTAACCGAGTGGCCGCCACATCTCTTTGTTGTCGATACCGATCAGGAGTATGTTGATGCTCATCCTGAATCGATTCCCATTCTTCGCCGTCTAGCCATACAGGCTTCGGTAAGCCTGCTTTGAAAGCATCGCGATCTTCCGATCGTCGATGCGACATCACCTCGCGTGCTGTATGTTGTATCCAATCGAAACTCACAACTAAATTGCCAGGTGCTGGCCGGTACTCTTCATATATGCATTGTGTGATATGATTTTTAGAGTCTCTATCCTGTTCGGTCCATTTTAACATTACTGAATGACCGAATTCGATCGAGTAGAGTTGTCGTATACGTTGCCGCATTGACTTCCCCGCTGCATCCATAGCGAGAGCTCCATTACGGATATGATATATCTTTGATTCATCGTGATCGTGTGCACCCCATGGTGTACGTGGAGATCCCATCTGATGCAATATGAAGATCTCATCTCATCCAATGTATATATATGCATGCTTAAGCTTGTATACATATACATTCATGTATACATATGCTTATATACATATGCATTCACGTATACATATGCTTGTATACATATGCATTCACGTATACATATGCTTGTATACATATGCATTCACGTATACATATGCTTGTATATGTATACGTGCATACATATACATATACATATGCTTCTATGCATATGCTTGCTTGTATACATACATGTACATATGCTTGTATACATACATGTACATATGCTTGCCTGTATATATATGCTTGTATATATATATGCTTGTATGCATATGTATGTATGCATATGTATGCATGCATGCATGTATGCATATGCATGCATGCATGCATGTATGCATATGCATGCATGCACATGCATGTATGCATATGCATGCATGCACATGCATGTATGCATGTCCATTCATGCATGTATGCATATGCATGCATGTATGCATATGCATGCATGTGTATGCATGTGCATTCATGCATGTATGCATGTGCATTCATGCATGTATGCATGTGCATTCATGCATGTATGCATATGCATATGCATATGCATGTATGCATATGTATGCATGCATGCACATGCATATATGTATGCATATGTATGCATGCACATGCATGTATGCATGCATGCATGTATGCATATGTATGCATGCATGTATGCATGCATGCACATGCATGTATGCATATGCATGCATGCACATGCATGTATGCATATGCATGCATGCACATGCATGTATGCACATGCATGTATGCATGTATGCATGTGCATTCATGCATGTATGCATGTGCATTCATGCATGTATGCATATGCATGTATGCATATGCATATGCATGTATGCATATGCATGCATGCACATGCATGTATGCATATGTATGTATGCATATGTATGCATGCATGCATGTATGAATATGTATGCATGCATGCAAATGCATGTATGCATATGCATATGCATTCATGTATGCATATGCATATGCATTCATGTATGCATATGCATATGCATTCATGTATGCATATGCATGCATGTATGCATATGCATGCATGTATGCATATGTATGCATGCATGCATGTATGCATATGCATGCATGCACATGCATGTATGCATATGCATGCATGCACATGCATGTATGCATATGTATGTATGCAGATGTATGCATGCATGCATGTATGCATATGTATGCATGCATGCACATGCATGTATGCATATGCATGTATGCATATGCATGCATGCACATGCATGTATGCATATGCATGTATGCATATGCATGCATGCACATGCATGTATGCATATGCATGCATGCACATGCATGTATGCATATGCATGCATGTATGCATGTGCATGCATGCATGTATGCATGTGCATTCATGTATGCATGTGCATTCATGCATGTATGTATGTGCATTCATGCATGTATGCATGTGCATTCATGCATGTATGCATGTGCATTCATGCATGTATGCATGTGCATTCATGCATGTATGCATGTGCATTCATGCATGTATGCATGCATGCATGCATGTATGCATGTGCATTCATGCATGTATGCATATGCATGCATGTATGCATATGCATGCATGCAAGTATGCATATGCATTCATGCATGTATGCATGTGCATTCATGCATGAATGCACATGCATACATGCACATTCATGCATGTATGCATGTGCATTCATGCATGAATGCACATGCATACATGCATGAATGCACATGCATACTTGCATGCATGCATATGCATACATGCATGCATGCATGCATATGCATTCATGCATGTATGCATGTGCATTCATGCATGAATGCATATGCATGCATGTGCATTCATGCATGTATGCATGTGCATTCATGCATGTATGCATATGCATGCATGCATGTATGCATGTGCATTCATGCATGCATGTATGCATGTGCATTCATGCATGCATGTATGCATGTGCATTCATGCATGTATGCATGTGCATTCATGCATGTATGCATGTGCATTCATGCATGTATGCATGTGCATTCATGCATGTATGCATGTGCATTCATGCATGTATGCATATGCATGCATGTATGCATATGCATGTATGCATATGCATGTATGCATATGCATGTATGCACATGCATGTATGCATATGCATGCATGCACATGCATGTATGCATATGCATGCATGCACATTCATGCATGTATGCATGCGTGCATGCATGTATGCATGTGCATTCATGCATGATGCATGTGCATTCATGCATGTATGCATGTGTGTGCATGCATGTATGCATGTATGCATGCATGCATATGCATGTATGCATATGCATGCATGCATGTATATGCATGTATGCATATGCATGCATGCATGTATGCACATGCATGCATATGCATGCATGTATGCATATGCATGCATGCATGCATGTATGCATATGCATGCATGCATGTATGCATGTGCATTCATGCATGTATGCATGTGCATTCATGCATGTATGCATATGCATATCCCTCTCTCTCTCTCTCGCTCTCTCTCTCTCTCTCAAACAAAAATAAAGAGAAGATATTAGAAAACAAAAATATAAAGAAAGATAAAAATATACAAAAATATAAAGTGATATATGTTTTACTTACATTGATGTATGTGCAGGTATTCCACTTGAAGTGCTTCTTCCTCGAATTTCCAAAGCTTTGATGCCAAATTCTCTTGCAAAATCAAACAAAGATTATATTAGCAAAACCAAAACTTCATATCTACAAAAATATAGGTATGTAGAAAGAGAGAGAAAGAGAGAGGGAGAGAGAAAGAGGGAGAGAGAGGAGGAGAGAGTGAAAGGGAGAGAGGGAGAGAGAGGGAGAGAGAGAGAGAGATAGTGAGAGAGAGGGAGGGAGAGAGAGAGAGAGGGAGAGAGAGAGAGGGAAGGGAGGGAGAGAGAGAGAGAGAGGGAAGGGAGGGAGAGAGGGAGAGAGAGAGAGAGGTAACAAACAGAGTTTTGCTCTGCTTGGCGCGCGCGAGCTCGAAGGGAGTTCTACATTCGAAAATGACGAATTTCGGGTTCGAGCCTAGTTAAAAAGGGAGCGTCGGTATATGCGTTGGTAGTTTCAGCAAAATACCGACGCATATACCGACGCTGATATCGACGCACATAGTGACGCTATGATTCCGAACCGACGCGGCTATGATTCCGAGGCAATGCAGCTTTCCCAAATTTCTCGAGGGGTATACCGATGCCGAGAGCTGCACGTCGGTACACTAACCGTGGGTATTCAGTTGATAAAGTTGTAGTGCTATTCAATCCCAACCATCTATCCTCTCTCACATCCAATGGTCAAAAAGCTATGCGGATCCCGAAGTTCTATCTCTCTCTTCCAATGAATTGTCGGGGTTTTGTCTTTTAGTGACAGTCCATGGAGCTATATTTTTGTCTTTTAGTGACAGTAGACTGGCTCTCAATCTCCACCCTCAAAATGGAATGCGATCGGACGGCTGTCAGTAGGCGAATTCTTGATTTTTTGTTCTCTCTCTTCGCGTGGGAGTTTGCTATTTTGTCTTTTTTTGAAAGAGACTGTGGTCTTATTTTGTCTTCTAGTGCCTTTCTTTTCCCATTTGATCGTGGCCATACAATAAAACAATCTAATGGCTTAAAATGCACACGAATTTTTTGTTGAAAGATTCTTCTTTTGTATTCTTTATTCTAAGTGACAATACCACTAGTGGTATTTCCAAATCTCTTAATCACCTTGATTAGCCATTTTAATTCCTTAAAATTAGGAATCCTTACAAGGCCCATGCAGGGCTCACTTTTTCCCCTAATGATGTGCAAACTGATCTGATAAAAAATTCTCTTGAACATCCCTATGTGCAGCATTTTTATGCATGCTAACTGGAGGACTAGTATCCTCAATCACCACTCTTCTCAGTTCAACCTCCTTCATGGGTTGCTTATGCATCTTAGACTCATTGCAAATGAAATCACTACTTCTGATCACTTACCATGTTGCAGGATCCCATAAGCAATATCCAAATTGTCCTTCTCGACCATATCCAAGAAAAATGCATTTCTTTGACCTATGGTCCAATGTTTTTATGAGATTCTTGGGTATATGAACATATGCTTCACACCCAAAAACTCAAAGATGGTCATAATATGGTGGCTTCCCTATCCATAACTCTTGTGCCACTTTCAGACCTTTGGCAATACTAGGTGAAAGGTTAATCACATGAATTGTCATCAATACTACTTCTGTCCAAAAGCCTTGTGAGAGGTTTTCATGATGCAACATAGAGGCTACTCTATCTTGAATAGTTATATTTATCCATTCAGCTACACCATTTTGTACTGGGGTATAAGAAGATGTAAACTCTCTACTAATCCCTCTAGACTAACAAAAAAGGTTGAATTCATGTGAGGTATATTCACCCCCATTACCTGAATGTGAAGCCTTGAAGATTAGTTCCTTTTTCAGTCTCAATTGAAGCAAACCATTTTTTGAAAGTAGGGAATACCTCATCCTTTGATTTGATAGGATATACCCAAACTTTTCTAGAAGTATCATCTATGAAAGTGACAAAGTAAAGAGAACCACCTAAGGAACTAGTGGGCATAGCACCACACACATCTGTATGAATGAGATCTAAAGAATGAATCAAAGAGTCAATGTGCATTATATACACATGTCTAGTTTGCTTTCCATATTGACAATCCTCACAAAATAAAAAATAAGAGAAAGATAACACATATAAGTAGCCAGAATGAGACAAATTTTCCATTCCACTATGAGATATATGGCCCAAAAAACCATGCCCAATACAAGCCATAGGCTGTTCAATAACAACTAACAAGTGTTCTTTTTATGATATAAATAAAGGATAAAGTGAACCAACTTTGTGTCCTTTTGCAATAACCATATTTCCCTTTGATATATGAAAGGAGTGAGCATAGAAGACCACCTTGCAACTTGTAAGATCATCAAGTTCACCAACTAACATCAAACTGCATGATAATTGAGGTACATGGCATACATTATGCATAGTAAATTTTGAACCATCAATGAACTGCACAATCACATCTCCAATCCCCACAATGTCACACTGGTAAGAGTCATCAAGTCTCATGGTACCAAGAGACTTTACTGCATAATTAGAGAACCATTCTCTTTGTGGTGTCACATGGAACGAAGAACCAGAATCTACTAGCCATCTATAGGAAAGAGAATCAGCCATAAGAGCCTCAATTGACACAATATTATCAAGTGCCAACACATGAGCATCATTAGAAATAGCATTGATTTCTTCAATCTTCACAATCGAAGTAGATGGTGCACGTAATTGTTTAACATGCCCATCAAAATTTTTTCCTTTACCTTTAGCATTCTTTAATGCATAAGAGTCTTTCTTCATGTTTCCTTTCTTATGACAATAATGGCATTCGATATCCCTCTTCCTTGATTTACTTCTAGCCTTATTTCGTTGACCATTCTTTTCCTTGTTCTTGTTCCTGCCACGCTGCTGATTCTTTCCTTGGTAAGAATCACAAATATTATATGCATCTCCACTTTGAGTGCCAACCATAGATTTTCTATGAATCTCCTCACTCAAGAGTGCTCCACATATGTCATCATAGATGAGTTTACCACCAAGTACACTATTGCTAATAGCTGTGCAAAAAGTATCCCATGATGATGGCATTTTCATTATCCATATCCATTTTTTGAGCTTCTAAGTGGGAGAATATAGCATCAGACTCCTTCGGATGAGTAGCAAGACTATCTGTGTCCATCATGTGAGGGTCATATAATTTTCTCATTAGAGACACTTTATTTAGGAGAAAGAATGATTTTACTAGGATTTACACCATATAGAGGACTTTATGAGCACAAAATACTAACTACATAGCTTGATTTGTTTGGAAGCAGATGTTATGCGATAAACTCAATCACAATGGGATTAATTATGATCCACACATTATATACGGTGATGAGAATGATAGTTAAGATTATGGTGTCTGAATAGGATCTCTTGTATTGAGAGCATTGAAAGATCAAAGAGAATGGAGCCAAGAAAAGCCAAGGTGAAATAACACCTTAGTGAGACAAAAGTTTACGGAAAGCATTGCATTTCTGCTTTGGTATACTTTGAAGAATGTTAATCGATAAGGGAAGTATGTACCTAGTGTAAATTAACAATGAAATGCTAAATATTTTAAGTTGTATTTTATTTGTCCCTGCCAATGTTTAAGTGTGAAATTCGAATGGTGAGTGATCAGTTGCTGTGAAATTCAGAAGAACGTATCACATGATATCTAAAGGATGGAATACGATCAGGTGAAATCGAAACATAACCATCAACAAAAAATATAGCATCCTTTCTAGCTTCTAACGGTTGCCAAGCCTTCTTCAACAATGTACAGTAGTATTGATTTTGCAATATTTCCCTTCAATGACATGGTTTGCTGCATCTTTAATTGAGCTCTTATTCAATGCCATGGTTTGCAATATTTCCCGTCAATGCCATGGTTTGCAAAATTTCCCGTCAATGCCATGGTTCACTGCATCATTTTTAATAATAAATATACAGAAAGTAATTGCAAATGCCGATGATTATTCCTTATAGGTTTTGGGTAGAGTGGTTCTTGTAGAACCTTGAATTGCAATGTATTGCGCTTGGAAGAGAGAGTTTTCTAGCATAATTTCCATGCATAATAATGTAATTAAGAGAATCGTGTTATTGAAATGTAAAAAATAAAGAAGGCATCTAACGCAAAGAACACAAGGAGGAAGAGACAAATGATTGCTTCATTTAAGACGGTTACTTTCGTCCTTAATCTTGCCAAAAAGACACAAACTTCTTTGCAATTGAGATCATTAAGGTACATCGGCATGAATTCCCATGCTCTTCACCAACACTTCATAATCTTGTGTCTGGTCATCGCCAAGGAGGCACTTATCTTACGCAACATGTCTAATGTTATGGACGGCAAAGAATCTCTATGAATAGTCCTAAGCTCTGTAATGGAGTACTCAGTCTTCCTGTACGTGGACAATGTTATGTTTTCATCGCATATAAATTTGTTATATCCCATGAAAGCATAACGTTGTCCACATACAGGAAGTCTACCTACTCCATAGAGCTTGCACGCTGTATAGATATTCCTTATCATCCATATATTTCACATGTTGCCTCGTTTTTTCACTCGGATCTGAGCTTATTACAAATATGTTTTTCCAAATCATTGATAGCTGTTTTTCTTAATAATCTCCTTGGGTAGCTCTGTTCTGACGTATGCATGCTTGCCCATCTTGCTTTGAAATTTCATAAAGAGTCATACTACCAAACCGACGTCAAAGAACTTCCCACGGATGGGCCCGGGACGTTAGATGGCGCTGCCAGCACTGGTGTGACAGTCCGCCCGTCCAAAGGCTTCCCCTAGGGTCGTTGCTCTGATACCACTTGAGACGTTCAAACCCACGAAAAACGTAAACCAACAAAAGGGACACCAAGAAGATTGCCAGAACACGTTTATATTCGATTAGCAACTCGTGTTGAAGAAGGCAATGAGAGCTTGGTATGAGGAGTACTAGTACCCCTCATAGTTGCGCACAATTTGGCGCCACAGGGCATACCCCCCAAGCACTGAAAAGGGCTGGATAGAAAAACAGGCTGTGACAGTTATTGCCACGCCTCACCTACTCGCAGGATAGCGCTGAGCCAGTTCTCAAGATTATGAGCACTAGAGGGACTTTATGAAGTTCTCTCTACTCCCAGTATTTGGGTTAGATTTGCCTTTTAATTTTGTAGTCATGGAAGAGTTTGGCTTGCTTTGAATGATTTTGAACTTTTAAGGAATCCGTTGTCCTCAAAGTGCCCAAACTGATTGCCCCTACCTGGAGAGCTTGGAGCATAATGACAGTGGGCTAAAAGGAAAGAACTCCATTTGGTTTCCCATTGCGGTTGTTCGTTTCGTTGTCCCTCAGGATGTCCCAAAGCCTAAGAGGTTGGAACTCATCGTGAAGTGATTGGATCAAACAAGGAGAGATCGACTTTCCTTACTCCTCTCATTCCGCACATTATGAGCAGTAAGGGCCATTATCAACTTGATCTCCTCGTTGCCAAAATTTCACTGTTTCTTTCAACTTATACTCTCCATCTTTGATTACTGCATAGAAATAAACAATCATATCAAATAAATAAACCGATTTTGAGCTTGGAAAAAGGAAACAGTTACGGTTTCAAGCTTTCACCTCGAAATCACAATATGCAAAAAGTTTTCTACCATCTTTCATCTTGGAATCACAATATGCAAAAAGTTTTGTACCTTTAATATTATCTTCATCAACATAAAGGATAGGTTGCCTCAAATACAGTAAATTCCGAATTGATTGATTGGTAGCGTTAATACACTTCCCCATGGACTCCAATTCCACCTTGACACTTGGTATGCCAAAAAATTACCTGTAGTAATATGCAGATCATCACCGTGTATTGCCACACTAGTCACACTTTCATACATTTTATTTTGAATTAAATATCAACCATCATGCCATGACATGGATTCCGATCCACACTAAACACTAAATATCTACAATGATGAAAATGATGATGAGGATAATAATAATAACAACAACAATAATAAGAATAAAAATAATATATAATAAAAATAATATATAATAATAATAATAATACTCTTCAACTTGTTACAAGAAGTAGACATAGATAGACCGATAAATAGAAAGGAAGTAGTGGCTTATTCTTCGCTAAAGTTGTATTCTTCCTTATTCTGCTTGGAAATCCTCTTTCCTTGCCTTTGAAGCATCCTACTTTCTCTTTTTCTCTTTTTGTGTCTGTTGAATAAAATGAACGGATATGTAATAAGATTACCCGTGCATGCAATAGTGCACTCGATTGCTACTTCAACAACATCTTGGAGATCTTTGACGTCTTCAGCTGGGCCTTTTATGCATTTCCAAAGTTTGACTGTTCGTAGCAAAGCCATTGAACCACCGCAATCCTCTTAGATACGTCTATCCTTTTATCGCCTCCTTTCCGACGATTCTGCATGTGCAGCGAGTGACCTCACAGAATCACGCATAATGCAAAGAACTTCCAAGTGGATTGTTTATTTCTGTTCCAAGACTTTCCTTAGCTATGAGCATGCAGTGTGCGTCTGTATGTACCTTAAGTTTATTAATATTATTGCAGGCATTGTTATTACTTATGTGTGTGTGTGTGTGTGTGTGAGAGAGAGAGAGAGAGAGAGAGAGAGAGAGAGAGAGAGATTAACCTCGTCCTTCACGTTACATGGCAATGTCATCGACTCCATTACATCAGAAAGGTTTTTCCTCTCTTGATTGACTTTGCAAAACGTTTGATGCAATATTTTTTTGCATTGAATTCTTCGCAGCGCGCAGGTCTCAAGGACAGCGAGGGACAGTTGACATGCTTGAGATGATTAATCTAAATGAACGAACAAAATTAATGCATTGATGAGTTACATGGATAGAAACATCACAAAATAAAACCAAAATAGATAAAAGCAGACAATCAAGTATGACCTTCACCTGATGCAGGGTGTCCATGCTTTCAGAAGATTCTTGTAGACCTTGTAACATAGGTGATGGGGGAACATTTCAACAGTAAGTATGGGATTGAATAAACGTTTAACCTTGGCGGGGATTAAAGTCTTTGAAAACCTTCACTATGTTCCCTGCCGCGTTCTTCGAAACAATAAAACAATATTGACGATCCCAGCCATCTTGTTTAACAGATAGAAAGCTCTGTATTTGGATTGGAGAAACATAAAGAGATCGCAGACATGAAAGGAAATCCACAACACTAGATCTGCAACCAAAGTGCAAGCACGCTCATGGTGGAAACAAGATGGAGGAATGTGCCATTTTATAGGCTCGCAGACCACAACGTGATTGGAGAAGGAACGAACCGACTCCTGCTAAAACTTTTAGAGATTCCATATTGAAATCTCTTGCGCTGCATGGAAAGGCGTATTTCTAAGCTCGCGTAGGCCATAAGCTATGGTAATGTCTAGCTTTCAAGTGACTCTTGGATTGCACCGTGCTTTACATCATTATGGCTTTACATATACGTTACTGAAAGGCTGCGGCTCTGAAGGCCTCTCAAGGTGAAGCTCAGAAACAATCTTCTCAGACGTTAGATCTACGCCAAGTTTCACGATTCCACTTTGAATAGCTTTCTTGTACAGTGTGCTCGCATTGCAGAAAGGAGAAGGTAACGTAAGATGCTTTCGCTCCTTCTTCTGTTCGCTTATGATTCCAGCGGCAGCTTTGCGCGAACTCTTCAATAAAGTAAATAGTTCTTGAGATACAGTTCTGCGTGCTTATGATACATGTGAGCTTCACGAGAAACAGAAGGAAAGGAATGAGCTCTAATTTTTAACACTAGAAAAAAGAAAGAGTTAGCGCAAACGACAGACAGAAAAAGAGAGATAACTTCATTTGCAATCAACCATGGAATATTTCATGCATCTTTCCATCGTTGGCGAAGTTTGGATCCGTCCACTTATTCTCCTTTCATCAACGGGCATCTATCTAATGGCAAGATTGAAGACCTGTCTTTCCGGATATCTGTCTCAAATTGCGGTTGAAATCTGCAACATATACATAGGGATTGTTCTAATTGCAGGGTTATGCTGAGGCCCTTAGGTTCTTTAATCCAAATTTGTCTCTGAGTGAAAATATCCTAAAACGCAGCATATTATCAATAACTATAAAGGAGAAAACCATATGGGTCTCTTCTGTGTTGTACGTCAAGGTTAAAAAATAGTTCTCCTTTGAGAAAAATTGATCAACTTTATTCTCAAAGGATTCATTTGTGAGATTCCAGAGGTATTGACGAAGATGAGATCCGCTCTATGAAGGATATTCACTTCAGTGGAATTTTCCAAGTCTTTCGGAATCTTAATTTGAGTATATGATTCTAATACTAGTTCTGAGCCAAGAAGTTAATATAATCTAAATATCAATCGAGCCATTAAGCTGCATATTGGCCACTATAGCTTCTATATCAAGAAGTTAATGCCATGCTGATCTGTTTTGAGGTTGCAGTTCCTTTTTCAACAAAAGAAACCAACTTACTAAATCTAGAAACAAAATTAGGAGGAAGAGTATGCGATCCTTACCTATAAATTTATGAAATCAATTATTTTTAATACAATTGTACCCAAGCAATCTTGCATATAACCACCACACAAAGTGCACTTGGAGCTTGCCTACATAAGAATGTAGAACTTAGTCGTGATTCTGTAGAACTTTGCTAAACTATTGTGGAGAATATTACCTACTCATGGGTGCAATTTGCCTTTTTATTCGTTTTTCCTATAAACCATTCTATGCATAATGTACGGAGAGTTTTAAGACCACAAAGATAGTTTTGAATTTTGACCATTCATGATTAAATATTTTGAATTTTGGGAGTTGTAATATGGATAACCAACACGAGATCTGAACACCTTAGGAACCCAAAAAAGAAATAATGACATTACTAATTTTGGAATAAAAAATCACACACAACCCATCAGGATTCTTTTCAAATGATCAATCAAAGGCTAAAATCCTCATAACAAGGGAAACAAATGCGTGATAGACCTAACTCATAAGAAGGGAAACACATGCCTGATAGACATATCCACCTTGTGTGTGATGCAGGTAAGAAAGAGTTACTACTGATGTATAAATGAATGCCAAACATTTTTAACTTTGAACAATCCACAAAAGGACGATGCAATCCCAAAGTTCTTCACACGATAAGGCTTTTGTGGACGATGCAATCCCAAAGTTCTTCACACGATAAGGCTTTTGTGAGAAAGTCATCACGTATAGATAATAGTGAATCTTTTAATAGCATGTACATAGCTCCTTTATGTCTAATCTTTGCTTTGTGGGATACAAGGGGATCCCATGGGTACTAAGCCTGCCTTCACTTGTACTTTCAATTAATTCAAGATAATTGAGGGAGATTAGGTCTCATACCAAAATCCCTTTTAAAAGTTGAGAGGGGCTCTAGAGGAGCATGTACATAAATTTAATCCACCTTTCATAAATTTGAGCCTCTAATCTCTTATGAGTAAGAAAGGTTCAAACTTAAGTTCTATCTTATAGCTTAATTAAAAGAGAATCAAACTTAAGTTTGAGCCACAAATCTCTTACAACTAATACAGAATCTTTTGGAGCATAAGAGCCTCAAACATAATGTCAAGCCTCTAATCTCTTATGAGCAAGAGAGGCACAAACTCTTAAAAATATGATTTTGAGGAGAAGAGGCTCGAAATTAGGTTTGTGGCTCCAATGGTAAAGACTTTGAGTTTCTTTTGAACCTCTTCTGGCTCAAATTTTGAGGTTAAATTTCGAACTTTAAGTTCAAACGCATAGAGCCTATATAGTCAAAATGAAATTGTCTCAAATTTAGTTCAAACATTTATGAGAAGGAAAGGCTTGACCTCAAGATCGAGTTTATAGCCCAACCAGAAAAGCTTGGAACTTAAGTATGGGCCTCTAATCTCTTATGACTAAGAGAAGCATTAGGTAAAAAAACAAATTAAAACTTTTCTCCCCTCTAATCTCTTGTAATTAAGAGAGACTCAAACTTGCAATCCTACCCATAGCTTAAGTGAAAGAGGTTCAAACTTAAGTTCAATCCTTGAGTATCCTACAACTCAAAAACCATAATAAAATTGATGTGTAGACATCAATGGACCCACACATCTTTACATTGTACTAGATTTTTGGTCCAACTTACTGGAATTAGAAATCATATTCTCATTCCCATTTTTGTTAATAATTCTGGAAACTCGTGAATGAGAATAAGAAAGAATCTCACAAATGAAGCCATTAAGAAGAAAATAATTCATTTTTCCCTAAAGTAGAACTATACAAAAAATATGTTTTCTGGTTTGAGGGTAGCAAGAACAAAAATTATAACCTGCAATATATATTGAAGATAGTTTTCCCCTTTATAATCATGATAATATATTTCTCTTAGTGATATTTTTTATAAAAAACAAACTTTGGTTAAAGAACATAAGGTGAAAGCCATAGGCTTTTAAAATATAATCAAAATAGTCAATATGTATCTTACTCAACAATATAGAAAGTCACATCACCTTTGAATGTGGAAAGCTTTAAGTATCTCTATTGTATCTGTATTCAGGCTCTTTCAGTTGCAAATTGCAACCAAATTCAGAGAAAATTATAAACGAAGAGAGGAAAAGGAGAATAAAATGGACAGTTTGAAACTTGAGAATAGAATCAAATATCCATGAAATTTGACTTTGTAATTGACTGTCAATGAATTTATCTCCCATGCTCACATGATTAATAAGAAAATAGAAAGATTATTAAAAATGTTGGTGCAAGTACCAAGCCTACACACTTGGCTAAGCATGAAAAATCTTTATGTGCAAATAATTGAAGACCCATGAGAACCATTGCTTATGTATTGTTACCTTTTATCTTTAGTAAAAGGCATTTATATCAAAAAAATATTTGTAAAAAGCCACTAAATACGTGGAAGTAGATATAATGAAAATCACGACTCTACCTTGAGGGAATATCTCCTAGATTAATGAACCACTTTTTAGTGAGGGCCAAATTTGAATTCAAATTCAAATTTGATCAAAGCATCTATAAAATGATTGTAAAAAAACTCGCGAGATAAGCTCGTCATTCTTGTGCCTTAGATGATCACATTGTAGAGAGTGTGTGGCTCACTTCATAGCCTACACTTCTCACTATCATTAGGCATTGTTCATCATGCCAATGATCATGTACAACATTGTCATATGATACAATAGATCATTGCTTATATCTGTTTTTCTCTCTGTCATATTCACTCAGAATAGTGTTCTTTTCTTGCTCATACCTCTGCATTACTGCACCAATTTCAATGTTATATGGCTTGTTGGAACCAATGCTACATGTACTACATGCTGAAAATTTTTGAAGAAATTCCATTTAGTGGATTAGAAGAAAAGTGCCCCGAAGTGGTCATTGGTCATTCTCTGCAGAGGTCCTAAAAAGTCAAGGGTAATGTTTCACTTGCTAAATTGATTTCTCTTTGTATAATCAATCATTTTAAATGATTCCACTTGGAATCATTAGCTCTTTAAGCTAATTAGATATCTCCAGAAGGAATATTTCTAATTCCTACTGTGTTGGGAGCACTGACTTAACAAGTAGCAAGTATGTGAACCAAAATAGAAGAGTTTTTCTGATTTGTGAATTGTGAACTTATCTGTTTTGGATCAATCATTACATGGATCATCTCTAAAGCACATAGGCACTTATTTAGTGTCATTGGAAAGCTAAAAGGGCCTACAACACAACTATGAAGTGAAAGAGGGCTGGTATAGAGCAGGGATTAGAAGTATTTATTGAGCAACCCTGGCCCACAACTCTCCTGACATTCAAGATTGCTGCTGGCACATGAGCCTGTACTCGAGCATTCTGGAAATCATCCATGGCTTTAAAGAATATAGGAATACTCTTCGATGGAACTGGTTTTGCAAAACTAGGCCAAGGTCTGTGGAAATTTGCCCCAATAGCATTATTGGCTGCCCAATGCACCTTAGTTTGAGAATCTACGAAAGAGTTCAAAACCATATTTACTAGAGACTCCAATGTCTTTGACATGATCTTAGCTCATCTTCTACAATCTGAGCCAAAGCACTGAGAGAAGCATGACATCTTTTCTAGTCCATTTCTACAAGGTGTACTGAATTCTAATGCTGCAGGTAGCATTGAACTGCCTGCATGGTCCTTGCATCATCAAGCTTCTCAAGCATGATCTTATCTAGATCATAGATTGCATGCACAGGCTCTACAAGCCATGGTTCAGGGACATCCAAATTCATTGTCAAAGTTCGAGTGGGTGGCATGCTATAGAATATTGCCACAAGTCAATATTGGAAGTGAATCAGAGTTGAAAGGATACCTGTTGAGCTCAAGGGATCAATGATAGCATCTACATGTACAGTTGCATCCTCATAATGAAATGGCTTTGGAGAGAGGCTGTGCCCATATATACAACATTCTTATTCTTGACCCTTGGTTTCAGTATGGTTTATAACCAACGAGTTGACACCAAATACACCCCCAAAAGGTCCATAAAAAAAAAGCAAAGGATCCAGAATACTGAAATCAGGTAGCTTATTGCAATAACTAATCAGGAAAGCTTTAGGGAATGAGGCTCTATATATTCATAAAATCTCTGCTTGTGAGGCAACATTGCAGTAAGTCTTAGAATTTGTAGCCAAAGATGTCAATCTTATGACATCTTGGGCTACTGGCATGATTAAAGACAAATCTTTGGCTGTCTGCAGTTGCCTAGATTGCCTAAGAAGATCAGCAACTGTGCTGCAATAGTCCTGATATGAAATCAAACAATCTCTTTCATATATAGATGTAAAGAGGTCATATCCCTCATGCAATAAGCGTGTGCTACCATAGGCACTAAGAACACTTAGCAAACATAACATTATCAGGATCACGGCCTATCTGGCTCATAACCCTTATAAGATGTTTCAGAGCTGTTGAATCCCTCTCAAATTCATTTCCTCCAATAATTGAAGTGAAAGTTACTGCATCGAGAGTCGGTTGTTTAGCACAAAGCTGTTGTGCTTCATGCAGACTCCCAGTCTTGGCATACATGTCCACCAGGGCATTATTCACCATAGTCGCAGTCTCTAAACCATTCATTACAATCTGCTTATGTAGTAGTTGGCCTTATCCCACAGACCCTACATTAGTACATGCTTTCAATAAGCTCAGTACTGTTGTCATGTCTGGCAGTAATCCCTGCTTCTGCATTTCATCAAAAATACTGAGAGCAAATGAGTTGCATACCTGGTTGGCATAATGTTTATCAATATCCAAAGAACACTGCATCTAGGCTTGATAAACAATTAAATATTATTTGTGCAAAAAATAGATCTCCAATGTTCGAATAAAAATCAAGAAGAGTGTTTGCTATGGCCTAATCTGACTCATAGCCCATCTCACAACTCACAGCATGGATTAAAAGACCTTCTTCTATGGCCACATTTCTACTGCAGGCTTTCAGGACACACGAACATGTAACAACACTTGGTTGTATGCCTTCAAAAAGTGATCCATTGAATATGTGCCTTTGAAGTTTCTCCACACTCAAAGAAGCGAGAAATAAGACCACCCCATGTCATGACATTTCTATCTGGAAGCCTCATGAATATTGCATATGCATCATCTAGAAGCTTGCATCTAGCATAAACGTCAACTAATGCACTCCCTACTGCCATATCCATTTCTAGACCCCTTTCAACAATATGCAAATTGTTAGGCCGCCGGATTGGCATCATGTAATATTATATCTTTGTATACCGCACGTACCAAAAGGTCGTAGCGAAGAGATGTAACCCGTTTTCTATCAATGAAGAGACATTACGGTGTTCTCCAGAGAGAGGAGACAGGATCGCCAGACTGTCTGTCTAGGCGATTTGCGACCTTGCGGAGACGTGGGAGTGCAGATTCCAGTAACTCTGAGTACTGTTACTTTACTTTGTTGAATTACATTAATTTCTGGTTAACATAGTAATGTTCGGTGACGATGATCAATCTGCACTACAGTGATCATTAACTTCTGTGTTACCTACGACGTAAAGAATAATTGGAATGCGAGTAGTAAGAGTGTGTAGAAGAATTGATACTGAGTAATAGCGTACTGCTTAATTTGTTAGTTAAGTGGGAAAAACTAGATAAAGGGCCTCTGCATTGTCAGACCCCTACCATCCCCAAGAACCCGAAAAGAGATTAAAAGGCGGACTTGACGAAAGTTGTCCTTTTAACACTAGCGTCGTCTGTGGGAAGATGGAAATTGATTAAGAAATCAGTAAAGGTAGAGCAACACGTAAGGAAAGCGGTACAGAGGTGATATATGCCGGTTACTCGGTCTGGCGAGTCTTATCCAAAGTATAGAAGAGACCAGCATCCCTGGGCAGTTCCAAATCTATTAGGGAAACCCTCAAGCAGTAGAAGTGCAGGCCATTTAAGCCTAGTTGTCGAAGGATCGGAGCCAGTTAGCAGTGATTCTGGTACCAATTCGGTGATACATGATGAGATTCCAGTAGATTCCGGTATAATTTCGGTACGTTCTGAAGAAGGTACAGTAACTGCTGAGTGTACAGGGATGTATTGCGCACTTGAGTCGACACCATCTGGTCAGAATTTGAACCTTTCTGGGGATAAAGTTGTGTTACCCAGAGAGATCATTGTCGGTGGAAGTATACCTTGTTTTGAGTGAAAGT
Organism: Ceratopteris richardii; assembly: GCA_020310875.1. Classification (NCBI taxonomy): domain Eukaryota; kingdom Viridiplantae; phylum Streptophyta; class Polypodiopsida; order Polypodiales; family Pteridaceae; genus Ceratopteris; species Ceratopteris richardii. The sequence goes on from CM035428.1 coordinate 116,488,999, forward strand.
TCGATAAGTTCCGGTGAAAGTTCGGTATTAGTTGGTGGGAATTTACAGTTTTTCGGTGACAGTGTGGTAATCCCTGGTGGATCCTTATTACGTACACCATTATTTGGGGCAAACTTGCCTCCTTTTGATACCACAACTGAGGATAGGCTATTTGATTTGGAGATACGTAAGAGATTCAATGCTATTTTCGAGCCGGAAGGTGAGCAATCTGATAATACAGATTCCGAAGGACAAGGCACACCCCCTCAGAACTCAGGAAACAACAACGGTACCAATATTAGCACCATGAGTGGTCAACAACAGCAACAACAACAACAACAACAAGAGCGGTACCAATATTAGCACCATGAGTGGTCAATATTAGCACCACTTCAGCCGGTTCCAACAGGGGTGACGTACACAAAGTTCGGTGGATTTCCAGGGGACGATCCTGATGCACATGTGCGCACGTTTGACATCAGTTATGCAGTATTAAACCACCCACCTGACCCGGCATACAACGCCACCATATTTTAGGCTACATTGGTCAATGAAGCAGCGAGGTGGCTAACAGAGTATGATATCAACCATTTCGCTAACTATGATGATGTGAGAGATGCATTTTTACAAAGGTTCCGGTTGAAGAAGAATCTTGCCGAAATCTTCGACTATTTGCAGAACGATCGGCAGAAGCCACACCAGACTGTTCAGGAATATGCAACATTGTTTAGAACTCACTTAAGACAACTGCCTCTGGCACATGCTAATCTACCAGATGATGTTATAACCCAGTGGTTCATTAACAGTTTGACCCCATAGTTAAGACAAATTATGATCATCCGCTGTGTGGGGGCTATGACACTAGATGCTGTTATTGCGATGGCCCTACAACTAGAGCATAAAGTTGGGGGATTCATCGAAGACTTGGAGTGGCCGAAGGCTAGTAAGAATGTAACAGATGACCCAGCTAAACAGGTGTTTTGCACCAAGTGCAAAAATCCAAGGCACACTAGTGCTACATGTGCCCTTAACCAGATGTATTGTGCCATCTGCAACACAATAAGACACTCAACGGAAAATTGCGCGTATAATGCCAAGGTGCAGGGGCAAGCAGCTGTAAATGCCATCATACAAGAACCAGGTCAGCCAGCAGCCCATTACGTGCCACCATAAATGCAAAACAATCAGTCACAAGGATATCAGAATTATAGGGGTCAACGGAATACCAATTTCAATTCAAATCGATGGCAGGCAGGTACATCAGCGGAAGGTACTTCTCTTCGACCACCTCGATGTCATTTTTGCGGCGAGATTGGCCACATTCGTAGGTTTTACAAGGAAGCAGCAGAGTACGACAAAAGGAAGAAGGAGCGACAGAATCCAATGACCAACATGGTCTATATTTTACCAGTTGAATCACAAGCAGCAGCGGTTCAGACTAGATCGGGTAAGCAGTTACAACCCTCCGCTCAAGTGTTTGAACCTGGTATCCACGAGCAGCAGCGAATGTATACAAGGGCTAGTCAATGGACAGCCAAAGAGCCAATGGTGTTTCCTGATCCAATTCTAGTAACACAAGTTCCCCTGCCTAAGGCAAGAGCGAATGAACAAACTACTGCCCTAGCAACAGTAGAATCATCATCAGAATCGGTGAGAAGTACGATCCAAACAGATCAGGTATGGGATATTCTAGACAGGGCTTCAATTACACTCCCTTTGGGACAATTGCTCGCCTTAGTGCCAAGAGTCAGACAACAATTCCAACAACAGGTTAGTCCTAGATCTTCCTGTATTCAGGCGACTACCACAATACAACCGGAAGCTGATTCTACGGTGGATCATTCATTCCCATTGATCATTGTCTGGCATAAAAATCACAAGATTACTCAAGTGCTAATTGATGGCGGTTCAGGTGTGAATATAGCAATGGTAGCACTCTACAAGCAATTTGGGTGGACCCAAATCAAGCCCGTACAATTTTTTGTACGAATGGCAGATCAATCCCGCATCCATCCGGCGGGACTAGTACGGAATATTTCGATTACCTGGCAGGGTATCACGTTCAAAATGACTTTTGTAGTTCTCGAACTACCAGAATCCAGCCTCGACTACAATCTACTTTTTGGTCGACCATGGTTGAAACAAGCCAAAGTGGTACAGGATTGGTTCGCGCAGGAGTTAACGTTCAAAGATAACCACCATAAATATGTAGTCAAATTGGATGCCATGCAGCCCTGCGAGCTTCATGCAAGACCATATGTAGCAGAGCCGGTCCACATGTTGGATGGCTTATCTGACGACGAGGAAGAGGTGTTTCTGAAGACCAATAAGGATCTGATCTCATTAGGTACTGTAGATCTCCAGTCGGTCGCAGACAAGTGGAGTCCGACCGCTTGCACGGTGGTACCAGTGACCAGAGATGCAGCTACAAATGATATTGTTGCTATGGATGGAGCCCCCTTACATCAACTTTTGCAGTCAGCTGATGATCTGGTAAAACCTCCACAATTTTATGTATCGGAAGATCAGTTAGTAACATATAATTTGGGTGATGCGGTCAACCCGCGACCCGTTAAGATTAAGGCAGGATTGTCAGAGACATTTCAAGATGATTTGATACGACTCCTATGTGAGTTCTTTGATGTTTTTGCTTGGGACTATCGAGATATGAAAGGTCTAGACCCACGGGTCTATCAACATCAGGTAGTGCTCAAACCGCAGGCGAGGCCAATCAAACAGTCCAGTTACCGAATGAACCCTAATTATGCAGCACATGTCAAAGCAGAACTTGATCCATTACTGAAGGTGGATTCACCGTACCAATCGAGCATGCTGAATGGATATCTCCAATCATGATCGCTCTGAAGAAAAATAAACAGCTGTGCATCTGTGTTGATTACCGGAAACTGAATGCTGCCACTGTACCGGATCCATTTCCTCTCCCCTTTCTGGACACAATGCTCGACCGGGTGGCAGGGCACGAGATGTATTCATCTTTGGATGGTTATAGTGGTTATAACCAGGTGAGGATGGCAGAACAGGACATACCTAAAACAACCTTTATCACAAACTGGGGTGTTTATGCTTGTACGGTAATGTGGTTTGGGTTAAGGAATGCTCCAAGTACGTTTCAACGATGTATGCAAGAAGTCTTTTCACCCTACCTCACTAATTTTATGCAAGTATATTTGGATGACTTTTCCTTATTTGGCAAGATTGTGGTGCACCTGTATCATTTACGGTGCTGCTTTGAAAAATGTCGCGAATACCGATTATGCTTGAATCCGACAAAGTCAGTTTTTGCGGTCTCTTGTGGCAAACTACTTGAACATATTATCTCTGCACAAGGAATACAAGTTGATCTGGATAAAGTTGCAGCCGTGTTGGAGGCTCCAGCCCCCACAACACCGAAAGAACTTATGCGCTTCCTGGGCCAGATCCGGTGGCATGGCAGACATTTACAGTGGTTAGCTCATTTAGCAACACCACTTAATCGGCTTATGACTAGTCCTCCACGGCAGTACGAATGGACTCCAGAGTGCCAAAATGCATTTGATCGTTTAAAGGTGTTATTGATGCAGGCCCCCATTTTGCAACCACCTGATTGGGACCGTCCGTTCCATGTCTTTGTGGATGCATCGGACATAGCTATTGGTAGTGTTCTAATGCAGCAAACTAACAAATGGTTTTGGCCTGTATATTATGCAAGTCATCGATTAGCCCCTGCTGAAAGGAACTATTCAGTGACCGAACAAGAATGTCTCGGGTTGGTGTACTTTGTGAAGAAATTCCGACATTATTTGTTGGGCCGAAAATTCACCTTCCACGTGGATCATGCCGCACTTGTGTATTTGGTTCGACAGCAACATTTAGGTGGTCGCTTGGCTCGATGGGTTTTATTATTATAGGAATTCAACTATGAAGTTACTCATCGACTCGGCACAACACATGCATTGGTGGATTTTCTATCTCGGTTGGATTCCGGTGAAGCTCCGGTGGGGATTGATGACACTACACCGGCAATTTACACTACGGAGTCAACTATTGAAGAATCTACCAAACCTCTTGTTCCTCCTACATACTACGATACGTTACTCACTTTTCTAACTGACGGGTGTCTTCCTTCTCATACTCCCCCGGTTGATTGTAGGCCAACTGTACTACATGGATTATACTGGTGTTTTACTTCGATGTATTCCACCACATGAAGCAGAATTGGTTATTGCTATGGCTCATTCATTACCCACGGGTGGACATTTCATAGCTGATCTTACTCACCATAAAATTCTGCAAAGTGGGGTTTGGTGGCCTACCATGTACAAAGATGTGACTCAGTTTGTGTAGCAGTGCGATACCTGTCAACGGTCTTGACAGCCATTACATCGGCACCTCTTTCCCCTTCAACCTGTATTACCACTGGAACCATTTCAGAAGTGGGGTCTAGATTTTTATTGGTCCCATAACACCTCTAGCTACTCTCACCAACAATCGCTATATCTTTACTTGTACCGATTACGCCACTCGATGGGCGGAAGCTTGGGCATTACGGTCGGCCACAGCTGTTTTGGTGGCAAAATGCCTGATGTAGGACGTCTTCCCGTGTTATGGATTACCTGTGGAACTAGTGACAAATCAAGGCACACATTTTGCAAACCGATTAATGCAAGTACTGACTCAGACTTTTCAAATTGTCCATAAATTCAGCTCACCGTACTATCCACGTGCCAATGGTTTGGCGGAAAGTACCAATAAGACTTTGTTGACTATGCTCCGCAAATTTCTTTTGGAATGTCCGGAACGTTGGGACCAGTTACTACCTGCAGTTTTGTGGGCTTACCGGACTACCTACAAAGTTGCTACTGGCATGACCCCATTCAAGCTTGCTTATGGATTGTAAGCCATTGCACCGATGGAAGTAGTAGTGCCGAGTTTACGCGTTGCCATAGCTCAGAAATTACTGCCAGAAGACTCTTTGCCATTTCAGTTGGATGCACTGAGAGCATTGGATGAACAGCGCTAGGAAAGCTTCATGACTCTTCAAGAAGTTCAGCCTCGTCAAGCCCGGATCCATGATCGGTTCCTCAAGTCTCCTGTGTTTACGGTGCGCCAACTTATGTTATTTTATAATGCCAAAGCAAATCGATTTGCTCGAAAATTTAAATTACGGTGGTTCAGTCCTTACCGGATTAGTGAGCAAGTGGGATCCGCTACTTTTCGGTTGACTACCTTGACTGGAGTTTCCCTTCCCAAAGTGATTAATGGTACAAAGTTACGCCCATATCACCAACCGACTGATCACCGCTGACGTGTTCTTCGATTTTCCGCGTGTCACTTATTTTCTTGTTTTGGCTGAATATAGACCGTCAGTCTCCTCATTTTGATATCTAAATATGATTAATCGCCACCCTGTGTTACTGTTGTTGGGAAAGATGGATGGATGCTTCAAGAGACTGAGTAGGTATTGCTAAACCTGCTTTGTACCAACCCTCTTTTGCTTCAGATTTGATAACTAGACCTCCTTAGCTTTCCAATGTCACCATAAAATATCCTATGTACTTTGGAAATGATGTGTGCAATGATTGAATCAAAACAGATAACTTTGACCTTCACAAACTCAAGAAAACCTTCTATTTATGTCTTGACACCTGCTGGGTATTCTGCTCAGTATGACCAGCACAGTAGGAATTGGAAAAATTTCTTTTAGCGGTATCTAATTAGCTTAGTAAGCTACCTATTCCAAGTGGAATGATGTAAAAAGATAAACTATGCTAAGAGAAATCAATTTAGCAAGTTAAGCTATACCCCCGACTTTTTAGGAATGTAGCAGAAAATGACCAGAGATCCCCTCGACGCAGATTTCTCCAAAATGGCTGTATAGAATGTCTTCAAACTTTGGCAGCATTTAGATTACTTCAAGCTGAATCCAACAAGCTTTGAATCACTGAATTTGGTGAAGAATTGACCGAGATATGCCCTTGACAAGTTGACAGACTTTTGAGTAGACTAACAGAGAATTCTGTGATGGACAATGTGAATGTATGTATTAATGAACATTTGTATACAACTCCATTGGCATGAACTTACTTGCCAAATGGTGTAGAGAGATGTGGGCTAGAGTGTAGACCTCACACACACTCAAAATCAGTAATGCTAGGCTCGGGAGTGCTCTCTCTTACCTGCAACTTTTCATGTCCATTTTTATAAGGAATGAGTAAAAATTTGAATTCAAATTCAAACTTTTGGCTCCCTATGATCAATCTCCTAAATGCTTGGAGATATTCTTTCAATCAAACAACTAATTTTTCCATGAATCCTTTTGGTAGGTGATTACAAAGGATTCCAAGTCAATTTGACTTTTACAATGAGATAAAGTGGTAATTAATCACTAGCAATGGTTCCTATGCTTCTTCACATATGTAAGATCTTCAAGATATCTTTCAAGCCAAATGTGTAGGCTTGTGATTTATACCAACAGCTCCCCCTCAATCGAAACATTTTGGCTTAAGTCTTCAACTCCATATGCAATATCTATCCTTGTTAAGGTAGCATAGTTCAAACTACCCACCATACTTTGATAACCTGTAATGTCTTTGACTTCATCACCTTCATGGGCACTTAGCTTTAGGTTTACCTCCATTGGAGTGCTTGCTATTTTGGCATCCTGCAAGTGAAACTTCTTCAACATGTCCTGTATATATTTTTTCTGAGTAATATATATCCCTGAATTAGTGTAGACTAATTCAAGTCCCAAAAAATATTTCAATAAACCAAGATCATTGATCTTGAACTCCTTCATCATTTGACTTTTGATATATCCGATTCCATTGACATCATTACCTGTAATGATGATGTCATCAACATAAACACAAAGGTATATTACCTCTGAATTACTTCTCTTGATGAACAGAGAAGTATCTGCCTTGCTCATGACAAATCCTTGGTCTTAGAGATATGTAGTTAACCTGTAATTCCATGCCCTAGGTGCCTGTTTCAATCCATATAAAGCCTTTTTCAATTTGCAAACATATGTTATCTTCTTAGGGTCCTCATAGCCAGAAGGTTGTGACATATATACCTCCTTTGAAATCCATCCATTCAAGAAAGCATTCTTGACATCCAATTGGTACATATTCCAATTTTTTGATGCAGCCACACTCACCAACACTCTGATTGTTGGCATCTTGGCCACAGGCGAGAATATCTCCTCATAGTCAATGCCTTGGGTTTTTGCAAAACCCTTGGCTACCAATCTGGCTTTGTACCTATTGATTGTGCCATCAGAATTTCTTTTAAGTTTGTAGATCCATCTGGATCCTATTACCTTCATCGAGTCCTTCTTAGGTACTAACTCCCATGTGTCACTCTCTTTGAGTGCTTCAATCTCCTCATCCATAGCTTCTTTCCATTCTGATTTGGTTATTGCTTCTTCATATGATCCTGGTTCTTCATTTGACAAATCTTTGGCAAGATAAACAGAATGTTTAGTAACAAGAGATGTATCATACCCATATCTGATAGGTTTCTTGCTTTCTCTTTGTGATCTTCTAAATGATTGAGTTGAAGATTCAAGTATGTCTTCAAGCTTCTTCATCTTCATTTTGCCTTTGGACTTCCAAGCTTTGAATTCTTCAAGATTGATAGTATCTTCATCATCTGAACTTGAGGCTTCATTCTGAGTAGGTTCCTCCTTTGTCAGACTTGGAAATTCCTCTTCCAAATCATAGGGTAATTTAACCTTCCTGCATTCATTCTCATACCAAGAATCATTTTCATCAAAGACAACATCTCTGCTTACCATGAATCCCTTATTGATAGGATTATAGAACCTATAACCTTTTTGATTTAAATCATACCCAATAAAGATGCATTTTTCAGCCTTTGGGTCTAGCTTACCTCTTACCTAAGAAGGAATGTGTACATATGCTACACATCCAAATATTTTGCAATTGTCAAGTGACGGTCTCTTACCATGCCATGCTTCATAGGGTGTCATGCCATCAAGAGACTTAGATGGTAACCTGTTTATGAGGTAAGTGGCAGTGGAAACACTCTCTACCCATAGATAGTTAGGTAACTTTTTCTCATTCAACATAGACCTAGTTGTCTCAACAATTAATCTATTTCTTCTCTCAGCTACCCCATTCTGTTCAGGAGAATACCTTGTGGTTATCTCTCTTTTGATGCCTCTGTCCTGCAAGAAGTCTTCAAATTCATTGGAGAAGTACTCACCTCCTCCATCTGACCTTAGCCTCTTCAAATTCCTTCCTGTCTGGTTTTCAACTAATGCAAGATATTTTTTAAAGCAATTAAATACCTCATCCTTGTGCTTCATAAAGTACAATACAGTCCATCTGCTATAATCATCAATGAAAGATACATAGTACCTTGAACCTGAGACTGAGGGATCCTTGCTTGGTCCCCATACATCTGTGTGGACAAGCTCTAGGTAGTCTTCATGCATGTATCCTTTCCTTGAGAAGGGTAACCTGTGAGACTTCCCAAATTGACAAGCACCACACTTATAAATCATATGTTGCTTTGATACATTGGGTATCCCAAGCACACATTGGTCCTTGCACATTTGTTTCAAGGTTCTTTCTCCTATGTGTCCTAACCTTTTGTGCCAAATCTCAAGCTCTGAAAGTGTTTGATCTTTATAATTGTATAGTGCAATATTCTTTGTATCTTCTAACTCAAAAGTGAAATGTCTACCTGATTTTTCTCCTTTAGCAATCCTCTTGAACCCATGTCTTGGATCCTCCACAAATGCTCCATATTGGTTGAATCTAACCTACAAACCTTTCTCCACAATCTGACCAACACTCATCAAATTTTTTGTAATGGTTGGTACATAGAGTACCTTGCTCAACAAATTCTGATTTCCATCACAAGTCTTAACATTTCCAACTTTAACTACTGAATGCTTTGTGTCATCACCTTTTTGGACTTGATGCTTACCTTTTGGTTCCTTGAGATCAGAGAGTAATGCTACATTGCCAGCCACATGATTTGAACATCCTGAGTCAATGTAGAATAGGTGGTCATCATTTGTACCTGGTTTTGAAGTCATGTTCATGATTAGAAGAGATTCATCCTGCTCCTCTGTGTAGTTGTTGTAATCCTTCCTAGATTTGAATCCTCCTTGGTAGTTGCCATTGTAATTATTGTTATAGTTGTTGTTGTAGTTATTGTTGTAGCCTTGGTGATGGTTGAATCTACCTCTTGACTGTGAGTATCCACCTCTTTGGTATCCTCTTCTTCTCTGATTCTTGTAATTCCTGAAACACTCATCTGTAGTATGATTTGATAGACCACAAATGTTGCATGGTGAGGAGTTATAAGATCTCCCCCTACCTTGCTTACCTCCTCTGCCCCATCCTCTTGATGATCTACCTCTCCTCTTGATAGTTGGCTTGGGAGGTAGAACCTTCATCTTCCACCTTCTTGCTTTTGCCTTTATCTTTAGACTACACAACTGATTTTTCCTAGCCCTTGTGTTGGAGGAAAAATAAGATGACAAGGTTTCCCAAGTCTCTTGGGATGTCTTACCATTTCTAATATGTGGCAAAAGAAAATCAGATATAGAGTTGAGTAAATAAGACCTTGCCAATGCATCCTTAGCACACCATGTGTTGAGCCTTTCATGTTCTTCCTTGGTTGGTAATCCTCTTGTTTTGAATGAGGGCAATTCCTCATCTCTTGAGATGTATCCATAGATACTCCTTCCTTGTAAGTAGGTCTTCATCCTTAGAGACCATGCTTGATAGTTGTTCCTGTCCAATTTTTCAATAAATGAAGGAAAACCATCTCCCATTTTACCTTAGTTTGCTCTGATACCACTATTGGGAAAGATGGATGGATGCTTCAAGAGACTGAGTAAGTACAACTAAACCTGCTTTGTACCAGCCCTCTTTTGCTTCAGAGTTGATAACTAGACCTCCTTAGCTTTCCAATGTCACCATAAAATGTCCTATGTACTTTGCAAATGATGTGTGCAATGATTGAATCAAAACAGATAACTTTGACCTTCACAAACTCAAGAAAACCTTCTATTTATGTCTTGACACCTGCTGGGTATTTTTCTTAGTATGACTAGCACATTAGGAATTGGAAAAATTCCTTTTAGGGGTATCTAATTAGCTTAGTAAGCTACCTATTCCAGTGGAATGATTTAAAAAGATAAACTATGCTAAGAGAAATCAATATAGCAAGTTAAGCTATACCCCCGACTTTTTAGGACTGTAGCAGAAAATGACCAGAGATCACCTCGACGCAGATTTCTCCCAAATGGCTGAATAGAATGTCTTCACACTTTGATAGAATGTAGATTATTTCAAGCTGAATCCAACAAGCTTTGAATCACTGAATTTGGTGAAGAATTGACCGAGATATGCCCTTGACATGTTGACAAACTTTTGAGTAGACTAACAGAGAACTCAGAGATGGACAATGTGAATGTATGTATTAATGAACATTTGTATACAACTCCATTGGCATGAACTTCATTGCCAAATGGTGTAGAGAGGTGTGGGCTAGTGTAGACCTCACACACACTCAAAATCAGTAATGCTAGGCTCGGGAGTGCTCTCTCTTACCCGCGACTTTTCATGTCCATTTTTATAAGGAATGAGTAAAAATTTGAATTCAAATTCAAACTTTTGGCTCCCTATGATCAAGCTCCTAAATGCTTGGAGATATTTCAATCAAACAACTAATTTTTCCAAGAATCCTTTTGGTAGGTGATTACAAGAGATTCCAAGTCAATTTGACTTTTACACTGAGATAAAGTGGTAATTAACCACTAGCAATGGTTCCTATGCTTCTTCACATATGTAAGATCTTGAAGGTATCTTTCAAGCCAAATGTGTAGGCTTGTGACTTACACCAACAACTGTGTCTGCTCATGCATGCATGCCGTAATTATGAAGGTTATCATTTCAATACTGCGCGATGATTCGGGTTTTCGATTGCCTCATGTTGCCTGTGTGTCTACTTAATCTTGTTCCTTTTACAGATAATCGCTCTTGTGTCTGTGTGTTTCTGCATTCTTTGTTTTCTGTGTTCTTGTGTCCTCCTGCGCGTCATGGAAGCACTAGCCAATGTCGCTACCTTCCGTGAAGGACTCACCCCTGAAGTGAGTGAGTATTTGCGTATCCATGGTCTTTTGAAATTCGCTGAATTGCCTTGGCATTCAGTGGAGTGTCAACCATTTTATGCGCAAATTATTTCCGCTATCGTTGCCACACCTGCTACGGAGCAGAGTTGGCCTATCCTTTGTTTACCGTCACGAGTCGTGATCACTTTGGCTTCGTTTGCCGATGCCTTCCGACTTCCTCGGGATGGATTGGAGAATGGTCCACTCCTTCTTGTAGCCACCATGACCACGTTATTTCCACGGCACTCATCTAATGAGTACGCCATTTTGTGTCGACCTGACCTAGAGCGTACCGCTTTACAGTTTTTAGTCGTGATTTTGAACTTGCAAAAATGCACCTACGGTATCTCGCGCCCATTCTACTCGATGATAGATATGGCTTCTCGCACGTCTGTTAATTTTGCATCTTTTTATTTCCGGTGCATTCACCGTGAATGTGTTGCGGTTATCAAACAGGTCAATAAGGGTGACCTTCCGCGTTTGCGTCTACCCCATATCCTCACTTTTCTTTTTCCATCCATTCAAGCCACGCAACCCCCGCTAAACGCTCCCTTCCTGTTGCATGAAGAATCTACTCGGATGATCGAAGATGAGGAAGATGATGATGCAGATCTTTTTCAACTTCTTCGCCGACAACGTAGCCGTATAAGTCCCTCTGAGAGCCAAGTGCAAGGATCCAACGCTGGACACGAAGAAGAGGTCTTCCATGGCACCGCTACCTCCATTCATGTTGATTCTTCCGCCCATTCTTCTCCAATCGAGCAGCAGGAACAAGGTGTTTCCACTGCCGACTCTGAAGAAGTTTCTTCTCGAGAGGATTCTCATCAGCAGAATCAAGATGCTGTTCAAGCAATTATTGTAGAGATTCTCAATGAAGTGATTGCTCTGGTTGATGTTGTGATTGAGCGAACGGAAGCAACAAAGCAGCAGACCACCGGAATAGTGCTAGTGCCTAACATTCTTATCCCACTTTCTTCCACCATGAACACTATTAAGCCCATTGTCCGAGTCCAGCGTGTTGTTCTCGACGTACCCAATTATCCATCTTCTTCTCCCGACTATTCTCCACCATCTTCCCCTCATCTGTTTTCCGCTTCTATATTCCAATCCCTTCCTACTCTTCCTTCTCCAATCCCGATGTTTTATGAACTTGAATCTATGGGTCGACTTTTGATCCAATTCTCGCAGCAGTTACCAATGCAACTGAAGATGGCAACCGACAATATCAGACAGGAGTTGTAGCACAAAGTTGATGTTATAGAGGCTGATATTGCCCCATTATAGGAAGAAGCAGATGCCATTAAGGCAGAGAACCATGCTTTGCAGATGCAACTCCAGCAACTTCAAGCTAGGATTGCAGAGCAAGTCACATTAATTGCAGAACGCGATGCAGCATTGGCAGAGTTAAAAGCCAAGGATGTTTTGTTAACTGCTCGTGATGAAGAAATCAAACAGTTAAATCAGTTGGTACATGATAAAGAAGATGCTCGAGTGGCGATTGGCAATTTGTTGGAGGAAACTCGAATACAGCTTGATGAGGTCGTGCAGAGAGGACAGGAGATGGCTACTTTAGCTAAGTAGACTAATGTAGAACTCCAAGCCGTAACTGCCGATCTATTTCAGATGAATTTTGCTCTCAAAGCCTAGACAAGTTTAACCATTCAACTTCAGAAGGAGATAGCAGGGATTAAGAAAGAAACAGATGCTTATTATCAAACCATTCAATATCAAGCTCAGGAGCTGGAACGAAGAGAAAAGCAGCTAGGCTTTCAAGTAGAGTGACTATCCAGAATAGATGGACAAATTAATGATATGAGATTGAGCCGCGATGCAACCCTTGCCAATGACTTTTACTTGCAAGAAGCATTTTTGCAGACCAGACTGAAGTTCTGGTGAGTTAGGTGATTGCGGCAAGTTCAGTCCGAACTGACGCACAATTGGTGGAGCCGGAAACATTAAAACTAATGTTGGATTCATTAAAACAAAAAATCGCCAGAACCTTCAAATTAGCAAGAACCATGTATATTCAAGGCATCGTAGATGAGCCTTAATTTTGTTTTCCTTGCGGGTTCAAGTCACCGTGCGTGCCAGTGTTAGGCCGCCAGATTGGCATCATGTAATATTATATTTCTTCTATACCGCACGTACCGAAAGGTCGTAGTGAAGAGATGTAACCCATTTTCTATTAATGAAGAGACATTACGTTGTTCTCCAGAGAGAGGAGACGGGATCGCCAGGCTGTCTGTCTGGGCGATTTGCGACCCTACGGAGACGTCGGAGTGTAGATTCCATTAACTCCGAGTACTGTTACTTTACTTTGTTGAATTACATTAATTTCTGGTTAACATAGTAATGTTCGGTGACGATGATCAATCTGCGCTACGGTGATCATTAACTTCTGTGTTACCTATGGCGTAAAGAATAACTGGAATGCGAGTAGTAAGATTGTGTAGAAGAATTGACACTGAGTAATAGCATACTGCTTAATTTGTTAGTTAAGTGGGAAAAACTAGATAAAGGGCCTCTGCATTGTCAGACCCCTACCATCCCCAAGAACCCGAAAAGAGATTAAAAGGCGGACTTGACAAAAGTTGTCCTTTTAACAAAATGCACTGATCTGAGGCTCTGAATACCACATAAAGTACTGCATGCTTTCAGCATGCCCAACAAAGTAGCTTTATTTGGTTGTACACCTGTCTCTGGCATTTTGTTAAGCATTTGAAATGCGACAATTGGCATTAGTAGTGCAGGTATTTGACTAAGTACAATGAGACTCCAATGGAAGGCTCAACCAACATGAAGGCTCTGTACATATACCACCATTAAAAAAAGAACAATCTATAACTCAATTAATTTTTAAATTGCAAAAGCATTGCAACTATCACCAGTGCTCCCCTTGATAGACTGTATACATCCAGGAAGAAATGATAAAGTACACTGTACAACCTGAAGAAATGATGAAGTAGACTGTACAACCTGAAGAAATGTGTTTTTCTCCTTGCACTTTATTGATTGGAAGCTCTCTGTTGTGTTGAGGACCCGGATGATGAAAGATCTCATACACATGCAAATTTCACACATACACACATACCTTACACATAAAATGCACACATACACATAAGAATAGCCACACATACACATGCATTCCAATAGAAGCCACACATGTATATACATGCATGCACACATACACATACATTCTAGCAATAGCACACATGCACATGCACACATGTACATACATACACTTGTACACATAAACATATATTTCACACACACACACACACAAACCACACACATGTGCATACATACTTCTACACGCATCTATCTGGAAACAACATTAGATTACCAAATTTCTGATCATAGATAGGTCCCAAATTCCAAGAAGTTCAATGTGCAAGCCTTCAAATCCTCTAAAAGGATTGTTCAGTGTACACACATATAAGCATGAATAAAAACATAATATATACATGCAAGCATCACACATACTTTCGAATTTCAAACATACATATATGCATGCACAAATACAAGAATACAAACATGCACACATGTAAGCATCTCACATGCAAGAATCACCCATGCACACATATACATACACATACATATTACATGCATCACACATGCATCCATATGTACATACACACATACATATTACATGCATCACACATGCATCCATATGTACATACACACATACATATTACATGCATCATACATGCATCCATATGTACATACACACATACATACATGCACGAATACAAGAATACAAACATTGAAAAACCAATGACCCATTGATGTGCACCCCCATTCTCTTCTCTTCTCCACATTTTTCGTCTTTCATGGATGTGTACGTTCTCCTCTCCTACAACATTAGGTGTATAGTTTTTCCCCCAAACGGCTCGTCCATGGAGTTTCTAGCTCCTCTCCTTGTGTGTTGTTCATAGGTTTTGTGGAAGCTTGCCTTCACATGCTCTTCGTTTGGGATTGTTCATCTTCTTTCATGTAGCTATAGCACCATCTTTCTTTGTGCACCATGAAATCAAAGATGATCCTCCTTTGCTCTCAATGTCTACTCAATCCCAAACTTTTATGGCTGATATACCTCTTTCTTTCCCAAATTTCAACAACCATCTATTTCCCAAAGAGTAGGAGAGTGCTACAGCCTGCTTCTACTCAAGTTTTCTCACCTCTGTAGAAAAGAGAAGTTGAGGAAATACTTCCAGGACTCTCTTGTATGACATTGGCTTTGCAATTTGTTCAGTCATCCTTCCTATCTAGATGTCATTGCTTTACAAATTGTTCATCCATCCAAAGCTGTACCTAGACCTGAGTGCTTTCGACATGCACTCAATAACTAGCAAATGCCATAACTTAGACCGTGTACATGCATCTCTACCTCATTATGTAACTCAAATATTTCACCAAACCTTTGGAATTATAACTATAAGAGCTCCTCATACACACTCTCTCACTCAAAATTGGCTGGTCATAATTGATGACTCATCCACTCCCTCATACAGTCACTTGGCCACTTTCAGTCTCACACTCACAACCTCGCACTCACATGCCCTCATAAATGCTCACAAGAGTATTCTGAAGCAACATATCTCCCTATGAGGGGAATATAAAAAATCTGAGCAGTTGCTTTGATAGAGAGCGCAAATCAATGAAGGTGAAGGCTTTTGACAGAGGAGGATGTGAGCATCAAGAAAGCATAGAAAAATCCTAGAACTCCTCTTTTTCCTTCTCTTTGATGTAGGTTTCTCTTTGAGGCATTGTACTTTTCTTCTTGTTAATTAATGCTTATTCTATTTTCAAGAAAAACAAGAAACAATTCAAATGGGAACATGAAAGAAGAATAACTGTACTAGTGTTTATGGTTGACAATCTTACCATAATAAACACCATTGTAAAAGGAAAAGTATTATGTAATGGTAGGTCTAGAGGGGATGGCACTAATCACCCATCTCAAAAAAAGCTCCTCATGGAGATAGTCACTTGTTGGCATTCACAATGGCAACTTTAGGTCCAGTTCAGATTTTCTTTTTCTATTAATAAATAGAGTTAATCCAATAAAGAAAAATATTACAAATGCTTCAATGGCGTTGAGAGGCACCCCGGCAAGAAATTACATAACCAAACATTTGCAGATCATCGAAAGTATAGTACTAAAGTAGAATGAGAGTTTATTCTCTCCGAATTTGAGACTTAAAAAGCTTTTGGACTTCTTTAATAGAAGAAGTAAATAAAAATTTGACTCTGTCAGACATAAACAATGATTTTGTGAGCCAAAATAGAAGATCAATTTGATTTGTATCTTAATGACCTTGAGAAACTACCTCCAACAACTCCAAAGGAAAGCTGATCTTGAAGAATCCACTTGATGAACTTCAAATGCTACGTGATTCCTTTTTTAGGAGCACGGAAGGAGCTCTTATCTTTAAAGACTCCATGTTGAAATATCCATGTTTCTGCGTGCTCCTAATATAACCTCTGTATAGTGTTGCAAGTCTCTGAGATATTAATGACAAAGATCTAAATGAACTTCAACCCAAAAAAAATATGTATTATATACTGCTCTTGACTGACACCGGACACAAAAAGTATGATGCCTCAAAAAGCGGGGAATGGATTCACATCAAAAGGAAATAAAACTTACAAGCCCAAAAGTATGCACATAAAAACAAGTAGAGCTCAACACGTTAAGTGGTTGATTATGATACACTGTCAAACATTGAAAGAGAAACAAAGATTTTTATACAAATCTAGAAGCATCGATTGTGGAATACTACCCACCTGATACAATACTTCAACATAGCTACGAAGAGATAGACGTGCAAAAAGGCAAAATCCACTAGATTTTGGCGATCTTTCCAAAAAAAATCAAGAAGTCACCTATGAAGAAGTAGACAATTTGCTTACTTGGCGCTGATGATTGGAGGCCCAAATTTTGTTGATTGCATCTAATTTCCCTTGCCACCATGATGTGTGAATGTGCAAAGAATAGCATATCTGTATGAGAAAAGTGAAAGATTTACTAACAACGATCAAAGAAAATCAACATCATAGTTCAACACGTGCATTAGAGGGCCAATTTGGAAGGAAGAAATAGTTACAAGAAAACTTACGTAGATTATATGAAATATGTGAGGTTGAACCTGAACGAGCCTTTTCTTCACAAGAACTTCTTCACGCTGCAATAGATATGTCGTAGTCATTAAGTCATTAATCAATGTATCATTCAAATGAGCGCATGTTCATCAGAAGCACAATGCTCACAAATTGAAGGATTTATGTAATATCCATATATAATTGCACCTTTAAACGAAGCTACCGATGTCAGTACAGCATATATCTATGGAGCATGCTGCATGCTAGGCGAAGACAAGATTGAGGTACAATGCAACACATTGGGCGAAGATTACCTGACGAATCAAAATGGTATAAGAAATGAGGGCGAATATTACCTCATGGCTCAAAAGCATACGTCGAATGAGGGCGAAGATAAGTTGAAACAAGCGGGCTATAGTTTCAATAAAATGGCTATTTTCAAAATTTCATAACCAAAATAAATAGCCAAAAATTTTCAAATTTGCAAAAAATTCGCCATTGGGCTAAAATTCGCCATTCTTTTTTTCCCTGCTCTTAGCCCTTGGGAAACCAAACGAGCAACTACAATGGGAAAGCAAATGGAGTTCTTTTCTTTAATCCAAATTTTGATTAGCAATCTTTTAATGAGACAGGAATGGAGTTTCATGATGGTCCAAGGAGAGAGGTCAGCAGTTTGGGAACTTCGAGGATAGCCGATTCCTGAAAAATTCAAAATCATTCTAAACAAAACAAAAGGAACTTTTGGGCACTTTGAGGACATCATCAGTTTCGGCACTTTGAGGACAGCCTTCCATGACTACAAAAAAAAAGGCACATCCGTTGGGAATAGAAAGAATTCGATAATGTCCCTTTAGTGCTCATAGTATACAGAACTATCTTGCATGGCAATAACAACATCGGTTTGGTATTATGACTATTTATGAAATTTCGAAGCATACATCAGAACACAGATACCCATGGAAATTACTAAAAAAAGAGCTATCAATGATTTAGAAAAATATATTTGTGATAAGCAAGGCAACATGTGAATATATGGATGATAAGGATTCTAATCTCTATAGAGCAAGTAGACTTCCTGTATGCGGACAACGTTATAATTTCATGGGATATAACAAATTTGTATGTGATGGAAGCAATACATTGTCCAAATACAAGAAGACTAGGTACTCCATTAAAGATCTTAGGACTATGCATAGGAATAATTTTCCAAGTTGCCTGAGATAAGTGCCTCTTTGCCGACGAGAAGAAAAAAGAGCCTGAATTGTTAGTGAAGACCATAGAAATTCATGCCGATGTACCTTATCTATTAATATAAAAACTAGCATGCTCTTATCTACGGTTTTGAATTGTATTATCTATCATTACTACCATGCTTACAAAAGTTGGCAGCATGATCTCAATTTCAAAGAAGTTTGCGTCCTTTTTGGCAAGATTTTTTACCACAGTAATCCTCTTATAGCATTAATAATTGTTGTTAGCACTCATTTATCTCTTCCTCCTTGTGTTCTTTGCATTAGATGAATTCTTTAATTCTCACATGTGAATAACAAGATTCTCTTAATTACACTATTATGAATGAGAATTATGTTGGAAAACTCTCTCTTCCAAGTGCAATCCATTGAAAGTCAGGGTTGTACAAGAACCAATCTACCGATTACTTTCTATATCTTTATTACCATGGCATTCAAGAGAAATATTGCAAAATCAATACTACTGTAAGGCTTGGCAACAGTGTGAGGTTAGAAAGGATGAGACATTTTTTGTTGATTGTTATGTTTCGATTTCACATGCTCCTATTCCATCCATTAATTATCATGGATACGTTCTCCTGAAGTTCACGTCACAGATCATGCACCATTCGATTTTCAAGTTAAACTTTGGCCAAGAAGAATAAAATACAACGTAGAATATTTAGAATCTTATTGTAAATTTACACTAGGCACATACTCTTCTTGTCGATCAAACATTCTTCAAAGTACACCAAAGCAGAAATGCAATGTTCTCCATAAACTTTTGAGTCGTCAAAGTATAATTTTCACCTTAGCTTTTCCTAGCTCCATTCTCTTTGATCTTTAAATATTCTCAATATTTGAGTTCCTATTAAGACACCATAATCTTAACTCTTATTTTCATCATAGTACACATGATCAAGTAATATAATGTGTGGATCATATAATGTTCGTCCAAGTAGACTTTGTGTGATAAGTTCCATATCAATATTGCCATCAGACATGAGTATGCAACAATGAGAAAGGTATTCCGAAGCGTTCTACAATCTTTTGAAGCTGGTGGGTTATTGCTAACTGTGTTTATGATTGATTTTTTTTTGCGCTAACATGCCTTCATGGTGTAGGATAGATACTTGGTTGCAGATATTTCGAAGAGAAAAAACGTGTGTTGCATGGAAGAGAAGCACTAGAATGTTTTGCAAAAAGGGGGTTTCGCTAATGTTGTCAACTTTGTTTGCAGCTAAAAAGCTTGTTGCAGTGTGGGGGCCATTGATGAGGGTAGAGAAGCACATGTGGAACTAGCTTGCAAGAGGCTTACATGATCAAATATCATTGTTGGCTGGGCAGTTGTTTATATGTTGTGGGAAATATGAGCATGTCCAGGATGCAATCACTTGTTTTGAGCAAATGCGGTTTGAGGGAATCCATTCAGATGCTGGCACTTTTGTTATGAGTGCTTGTTGCCATGCAAGGCTTGGTGAAGTAGCTTTTGAAGAGGCATGCTATGCGAGTCAGGCTTGGTTGGAGATGCAAATCTAAAACTGCTACAATCATAGACTTATTTTGCTTTGGGCCTCTTTGAAAGAGGGAGATCATTTCTAATGTTCTCATGAACCTCATGCCAGCAATGTAAATGGTCTCATAAACGGAAATTATTTTTTTTGTAGTGGCATGGTTGTCTATGCATTTTGATTGATTAACTTATCTACTCATGAACTAGGAGCTTCATAGCAGCAAATTTACGAGGAGCACCATGTGGATACCCGAAAAAGATTTGAACAGAAAAATCTAAAAAATGGATCTAGAGGGAAATGAGCATATCTGAGCAGTTATTGGGCCAAGAGTACATCTGCAATGTCAGATATGGGGAGGGCATGCTCCATCAATATACACGTGGGGGGAGTCACCATCGAAGGCTGCTGGGGGCACTCACCTGCCCACCCAAGGCTTTCTCCAAGGCTTATGACCAAGGAAAAGACCTTGGTAGGAGAACAAAGGTTCTTGGTACTTCTTGGGAGGTCACCCATCCTAGTTCCTTCCCCCCCCCCCCCTTCCCCCCCTTTCCTTGGAGCTCACTTAATAGACAGTCTCTTGCCATTAAGCTACACTCCTGTGGTACTTGAGAAAGGGGAAAGGCTAAGGTTCACATTACCTTGAACATGTTTTGGGTTCTCAAAGCTTCATTCTTTGCTTTCAAAAGCCTATTTCGAAACATTTTTGGGGTGATTTTTGGAGTCATTTTGGAGTACTTTCACCCATAGTTCTCATTGCATAGGTTCAAGCACGTCACAAAGGGTGCTCTTTTGTACTTCTCTAAAAATGAATATTCACCTTTTGGGGTTATGTTTTCAGCCACAATAGTAAATATATAGCTTTCTTGAAAGGTTTTCAGTTGTGATGGGAGTAGCCACCACAAGTTTATGCAGCTTTTTGGAGCCTAAATAATAGAGTTGACATACACTTACAGGTGTTTTTGGCTAATGTTTGGACTATGAACTCAACCTTTCAGTGCCATGTATGCCTCTATGGATACCACTTATTTATGCCCATGTGGTCATTGACATGGCCATTATGTCTTTTTGCATGAAGCCTTTTACATTTGATAAAGAGGGTCGTGGTGAGGTTTTTATAACTTGAAGATACCTAGATGTCGAGGTCTCTTCGGTGATGGAGGTGGAAGACTTATGTAGCCTCACCATTGGATATGGATGCTAGTTTTTTATAGGTGCTCAATAAGCCTAGTTGGTTTTTTTTGGATATCTAATTATATGCAATGGAGTCAGTGATTCACTATGTAGGTTTCCATATTAGTACTTACAGTTTTATGAGATTTTGACACTCGTTATATGCCCATTTTGCATAGGAGACTCTGGCAAGCATTTTTCCAATTTCTTTTGGTTTTTCCAATTATAAAATAGTCAATTTACTCCTTGATACACTTATTGATGTGAGCACATTCACTCTCACATAATCCTTTTGGTTGGTCATTATTGTTCATTAATCCATTTTTCTAGGGAGATTTTTGATTTTTTCTCGGAATCTGACACTTGGTCATTCTTTCTTCAGCCTTTCTGGTGCTTGGACTAGTGCTAGTGTTCCCAAGAGGAGTTATAACTTGCAAGAGAATGACCATTTTGAGATTCAAAAATTTGAAGGCACAAACTTTGCTCTATGGAAGAATTAGATGAAAGATGTGCTAATTAAGAGGAGAGAGTGGAAGCCAAGAAATGGAATCTCAAAGAAGCCTCTTGATGTCGATGACAATGATTGTGATGAATTGGATGAAATGGCAAGGTCTACCATTTGATTGCACTTGGAAGATAATCTTTACTTTACAATATTGGACTATGAAAGTGCAGAGGAGCTTTAGAAGAAATTATGCAATACATATAAAAAAGAAATGGCATCAAATAAAAGTGTATCTGATGCGAAAGTTATAAGATCTTTGCATGAAGGACATAAATAGTGTTGTTGCTCATCCAAATGAGTTTGATGCTATATTATCCCAGTTAGAGGCTCAAAAAATGGTGATAGATAATGAAACGAAAGAAATCTTATTGCTATGTACCTTGACATCATCATGGCATAGGTTTTTGCATAGTTATTAGCAATAGGGCACCTGGTGGTAAACTAGTCTACGATGACATATGTGGAACACTCTTGAGTGAGGAGATTCATAGAATATCCATGGTTGGCACTCAGAGTGGAGATGCATATAATATTCACGATTCTTATCAAGGAAGGAAATATGAACGTGGCAGGATCAAGAACAAGGAAAAGAATTGTCAATTGAATAAGAGTAGAAGTAAATCAAGGAAGATGGATATCAAATGCCATTATTGTTATAAGAAAGGAAGCGTGAAGAAACTCTACTGTGCATTAAAGAATGCTAAAGGTAAATGGATGAATTTTGATGGGCATGTTAAATATCTACCTGCACATCTACTTTGACTATGAAGATTGAAGAAATTAATGCTATTTTTTATGACACTGATGTGTTGACACTTGAAAATACTATGCCTATTGAGATTCTTATGGCTAATTCTCTTTCCCACACATGGATGCTAGATTTTGGTTCTTGTTTCCATGTGACACCATATAGACAATGGTTCTCTACTTATGTAACAAAGTCTCTTGGTATTGTGAGACTTGATGACTCTTACGAATGTGACATTGTTGGGATTGGAGATGTTGTTGTGCAATCCATTGATGGTTCAAAATTTAATATGCATAATGTACACCATGTGCCTCAGTTATCACATAGTTTGATGTCCATTGGTCAACTTGATGACCTTGGTTACAGATGGTTTTCTATGCTCAATCCTTTCTCATATCAAAGGGCAATATGGTTATTGCAAAAGGAAGAAAAGTTGGCTCACCTTATCCTTTATTTGTATCACAGAAAGAAAAATTGTTAGCTATTACTAAATAGCCTATGGCTTGTCTTTGGCATGGCCGTTTGGGCCATATATCTTGTAGTAGAATGAAAATATTTCTCGTTGTAGCTACTTACTTGTGTTACCTTTCTCTGATTTTTCATTTTGTGGGCATTGTCAATATGGGAAACAAATTAGGAATATGCATGAAATGCACATTGAGTGTTCAATTCATCCTTTCAATCTCGTTCATACAATGTGTGGTCCTATGCCCACAAGGTCATTAGGTGGTTCTCTTTACTTTTTCACTTTCATAGACGATGCTACTAGAAAAGTATGGTTATATCTTATCAAATCAAAGGATGAGGTATTCCCTACTTTCAAAAAATGGTTTGTTTTAGTTGATATTGGAAAAGGAACTAAGCTTAAGGTTTTATGTTCAGATAATGGGGGTGAGTATACATCACCTTAATTCAACCTTTTTTGTCAATCTAGAGGAATTGGTAGAGATTTTATGGCTCCTTCTACCCAAATATAGAATGGTGAAGTTTAAGGATGAATATAACTATTAAGGATAGAGTATTTTCTATGCAGCATCAACAAACCTTCTACAAGGCTTTTGGGCAGAAGCAATATTGACTGCAATTCACGTGATTAACGTTTCACCTAGTAGTGCCAAAGGTTTGAAAGTGGCACAAGAGTTATGGATAGGGAACCCACCATATATTATGATCATCTTAGAGTTTTTTGGTGTGAAGCATATGTTCATATACCCAAGAATCATAGATGAAAGCTAGACCGTAAGTCAAAGAAATGCAATTTTCTTGATATGGTCGAGAAGGATACTTTAGATATTGCTTTTGGGATCTTTAAACATGGTCAATGATCAAAAGTTGTGATGTTTCAATAAGTCTAAGATGCATAAAGAGCCCATTAAGGAGGTTGAAGTGAGAAGAGTGGTGTGTGAGGATACTAGTCCTCCCATAAACATGCACAAAAATACTCCACATAGGGATTTCAAAAGAATGTGTGATCTTATTAGTCTTCAAATGTTCTTGTTCAGCAACCATTGAGACACTCTGCACGTGTGTCACATCCACCTGATAGATTTATGCCAAGGGTGGATCATTACCACCCGGTTTGCATGCTTTTTCTGACTGAAATTGGGTTGGTTGATATGATACTCATGTGCTCACTAGTGGTTTTGGCTTCATGCTTGATAGCTCATGCAATCTTGGTTGAGCAAGAAGTAGCCTACTGTGGCCACTTCTAGTTATGAGTCTAAGCATAGGGCATCTTTCATAGCAACCATTGAATGTGTGTGACTCAAATGCCTTTTCGCTAATTTGGGTGTTAGTCAATCTTTTCCCACCACCATTTTCACTAATAGAAAAAGCACATTTTTAGTTGTGAGGAACCCTTTGTTCCATGCTCATACAAAGAAAATTGAGGTGTATTATCATTATTTCAGGGAGAGGTTCTTTGCTAGAGAGATTAGTTTGGCATATGTGCCCACACAAGATAACATTGCAGAACTTTTCACAAAGTCTTTGCCTAGGGATTAGCTTAAAGCTTTGACAGCTTACTTCCTTTTGTTGATTGATCTTTGTACACATGTCTTGGCACTACATTATACATGAGTGCTAGTTGCTTGTTCATCATATCACTTCCAAGGGGGGTTTGTTGATATATTTTGATGTGTGTGAACACCCTTAGGTCGGTAGGGCAGTTTTTTCCCTCTTTAGGAGGTTTTTTTTTTTCTGTTTATATATATGCCTATAACCGTAATGGGTCACTTATCTTTGTACATTCACTTGGTAATTCATTCAGTGTTCTCTTGTGCTTCAAGCTTCTTCCTCTTCCTTGTGTTGTTTGTGTGCTTATGTAGACCTCGAGCTCCAACATGTTTTGCAAATTCATAGCTTAGTGACTAAGTAATGGATTTATGTAGTTCCTAAAATAGATCGATTACATCTATTTCTTGATCCCTCCGCATTCCTTAAGGGAAGAGTAATGGAATGAACTAATTATATAGAAGTTAGAAATCTCAATGTTGCTAGAATCATATGTAGAGCTACTAGAAAATATCATGGGATCTAAAATGTTTGACTTTAATCTTCTTCCAATGCAAGGGTCAACAAACTCTAGAGCAGAAATCATCTTAGAAAAGAGCTTCTTCAAGCATATAAAAGGTGGAATACAAATTATCTATTTGTGATTCCTAGCAATGTTCATGGTTCTCTGTAGTTTGAGGCATGATGGTTCACCAATATGAAACCAAAGATCAAAGTTTTAGAGAATCAACTATAAAATGAAAATTAGATATGGTTGAGCGCTTCATGAAGAAAATAAAAAAAATCCAAGGTTGCTTGAATACTATTGATTCCATCACAATACTGGAAAAATTGATTCAAATATTTGTACTAATTGTTGTAGAAAAATGTAATTAATTGGCTATAGATCTTAATGCCTAAATTAGACCGACATCTCTTAAGAGATAATATTAGAAGTGTGAAATCAACTAAAACATCCTCAAGGCTTAAAAAAACATACTTCTTTCTTAGCCAATGCAAAGCAGAAACTCCCTTTTAATAGGTCATAGAAGAGTCAAAGAAGACCTAGTTGGAGAAAATTGTGACTCTCTGGATTGAGAGGAATTTGAGAAAATCATGACTTTTTGCAAAAAAATCACAATTCTCTGGACTTAGACATTTTTTAGAAATTGGTGATTCGTTGGAAGAAATTCACAACTCTCTGGATTTGAGAAAGTTGCGATCCTTTAGGAGAAATTCGCGATTCTCTGGCCTTAGAAAATTTGAAAAAATCATGATTCCTTGGATTTGAGGATTTTGAGAAAATCGTGATTCTGTGAAAGAAAGTCGCGATTTCCTAGACTTTGGGCTTTTGAGAAAATCATGGTTCTCTGTAAGAAATTTGCGGTTATTCGGACTTAGGCATTTTTGAGAAAATCGCGATTCTTTAGAAGTTGTGCATTTTGAGAAAATCGCGATTCTTTGCATTTCAGAGTTTGAGAAAATTGTGATTCTTTGGAGATGAGTTTGGAAATGTCATTCGTGAGAACGAGATAGGAGACCTAGAGCAAGGAGATGTAGGACAAGAACCCAAGACTCTGAGAGGTAAGTCATTTTTTACCAGAGTGATCACTCCGGATTGGATCCCTCAAGACAACAAAAGCATAGAACTATTCTTAAACAAAGAAACAGAGGAAGCCTTTTGGAGATCCAAGCGAGATCAACCTAGCCAACTGGGCATAGTCATAATCTACGATTTCAAAGATCCCTAGACACCAAGCAAGGTTGTCTATCTAGATCATACATAAGAAAAAATGTTCTTGATAACAGAGTAGGATAGGCATGCATACACTTGGAAGAGTGAATTGATTTTCCCTCCACCAAGATCTAATGTTTCCCATGGCCTCCAAGGAGCACGATCATCCCAGGATCATGAAGCCCAAAGGGAAAGAACTAGAGAGAGACCTCAGGTAAGTTTTGCACACACAATGGGTAGAGATAGATCAGGATTTGAAAATGAAAGACCTGAAAGAGAGAGACATAGAGCTCATAGGCATCAAAAAGATGAACATGATTTTCCATTGCCTAGGCCCCGAGAGGACCCAAGGACTCTTAGACCCTCTCAAGTGTTCAAGACAATGAAAACTACTTTGACGGGACAAGATATCCTTATGATTATGTGACCGAGTTCAAACAAGTGTTAAGAGTTGAACAAGTTGAGGATTTTTTCACCCACTTCAAGGAATTTGGTTTGACTCTCAAGGGCACTGCCTTAGCTTGGTTTCAACCTCTCAACAGTTGCAACTATCAAGAGATAGGTCGATTGCTAGAAGAATTCATTGTAGAATTTTCTAAGAGTGGCATCAGACATAACACATCATCCTTGATCCATAGCTTCAAGCAGACACCCCATGAAACAGTGCGACTAGCAGGAAGAAGGTTGAGATAGTACTTTGAAAGATGCCATGTGCCTGAGCTACCCACACCAGCCAAACAAGTGGCTTTGTTTTTATATGGCTTACTAAGCACAAAGTTGAGATCATATGTGTACTTGAAAGAGCCTAGAACCATAGAAGAGTGTGTGAGGACATGCATTGACATAGAAGACAATTTGGGTGAGGAATTGGAATTATCAAAACTCTATAAGGATTCTGATAGCTCTACTAGTCATACCTCTAGGACCTCCACTGAGATAGATGAGATAGTTGAGAAAGTTGCCAAGAAGCTAGGATTCCAAAATAGAAAAATGCCAAGAGTCACCTCATTGAATCGATGTTATACTTGCGGAGGGGACCACATGGCTAATGTATGCCCAATGCAAAACTAGAACATGAG
Source organism: Ceratopteris richardii (assembly GCA_020310875.1). Classification (NCBI taxonomy): domain Eukaryota; kingdom Viridiplantae; phylum Streptophyta; class Polypodiopsida; order Polypodiales; family Pteridaceae; genus Ceratopteris; species Ceratopteris richardii. The sequence goes on from CM035428.1 coordinate 116,516,207, forward strand.
GGAAATGAATACCCTATATTGCACTATTGAGAGAAAATACACAAACCACACGGCTCAAGATTGTCCCTACAATAGGCATGCTGTTAGACACAATTATTAGCAACCTTACCCATAGGGTAGGTATCAGAACCAATACCAATAGCCATATTATAGACCACAACAGCAATATCAGGCACCTCATAGGCCACAACAAGTCCTAGGAAACCAATGAGTAGCTCCTACCCATGTGATTCCAGTAAAGTATGCAGTGGCCGAGGAAAACCCTAATAGAGCATTGGTGCCAATGACCCCTTTGGTCTCAGAGAACGGCCATCATGCTCAGAATTCTTACTACTCCTATGAAAATAGTCCACAAGCTTATTACACAGAGTCACCTCAGCATAGTGAGACTTATCGTTATCACTATGAGGCATCACCTATGGAAAAAAATTGGGAGCTCGAATACTACAATGTCATGTATACGAATCCTAACCCTAGGCCCCAATTGAGACAAACGAGACCACAAGCCCCTAGAGGACCATGTTTTAGATGTCCGGGTGACCATTTCATTCTTGAATGTCCCCACCCACCGTCTCTAGGACAAGGACATAACATCACAGTATAAGGCTTTTGTCTTGAGTGTGGCAAGGAACATCTTCCGAGAGATTGTCCCAGGAACCCCTCTAGTGCGCATAAAGTTACACCAATTAATGTGGTAGGCTTAGTGGTGGATTCAAGTTCAAGCAGTGTTAGTGTGGCTCCTATATAGGCAATTACTAGGGAACAAGCATCAAAACAAGATAAGCTAGCTGAACAATCAGAGTCAAGTGAATTAGGAGAGCCTAGTAAGAGGAAAACAAGAACATGGAAGGATATCGGAGAGAAGGCCAATCGCAACTGGAATAGAAATTTATCTAACCTAGAGGAAAGCCTGAGAGATGCAAAAAGCAAAATAGAAGATATCGTCTCTCAAAATCCCTGCGGCATGTCGAAACTCCATCCATTCCACCACGTACCATCCCACCACCCATTGTAACTAGACCACAACCAGGGTTTGTTCTTGCAGATCCAACCCATAGGCTTGGACATGATGTTCAAGGCCTACCAAACTCGTCTTCAAGAAGGGCCAACAGCTCCAAACCTAGACAAGAGTTACCCTAGAACAGATTTAGAGATTGAAGGGACAAAAATGTGCATGAAAATGGTAGAGCTAGCTCATGCTATGCTCAAGACTAGTCAATCATTCAATCAGACAAACTCTATTAAATCGGATTTGCATTTCTAGGGCTTATTAGAAAGATTAGAGCAGTTGGTAAACAAGACGCACGTTTATTTACCTCCACAGGCTCAACCAATTGTTGAAAGAGAGATCTCACCACCGGCAAAAGCTTATGTTCTTGATTCCATAGATGATGGAGCACCTCTTTCAATTCAACAGTACTCTTAAGAGTTCTTGTGGGAAATACAAGAAGAGAAATGGACCAAGGAGAAGGATAATCCCCCTCCTATTCCTGAAATTGATGATCTTCATAATCAATTTCCCCAAGATATTTTATCTATTTATGGAGACCAAGGAGAGCAACAAGAAGATGAAAGATTAGATTTTGAATCTAACTCCTTACAAGAGTTGCCACAATTTGCAGGCCCATGGAAATCTGAATCTCTTCATATCAGAGCTCCTACATTATTGGTAAGGCATGAAGACTCAGTAGTTCCAAGGAACACTGATGTCGTGAAGAACACTAAGGTTCAGTATCATCTCACTGTAGAAGAGTTGCTCAAAATAAAACCTGAGCTATGGAAACATGTGGCGAATCAGGTTCCTAAACTTGATTCCAATATGCCAGAAGCAGGCTCTAAGCAAAAAGTTCCAGAGATACCTCTCGATAAAATAGGGGACATTAGTGAAGGTGAAGAATGTAATACTTATCTTCCAATCACCTACCAAGGTTACACAACCATCGCGATCATAGATTCAAGTGTTGGTGTTGCTCTTACGACCACCTCTTTGTGGAAGCATTGGGGCAAACCCACATTAAGACCAACTAGAATGAAGCTTCAAATGGTTGATGGCCATGTTGAAAGACCTCTAGGATTTCTAGAAGGGATAACTCTCACCACTTGTGGGGTAGAGTTTGAGCACACCTTTGCTATATGGGACTTTGAGAAAAATAATGTCTACGCGATGATCCTAGGGAGACCCTTCCTATGACAATTGCAAATAGTCTAGGATTGGGGAACCAACTCCTTGTATTTGGAGCACTTAGGGGTCACCACCAAGGTCAATTTGAAGGATTACACCTTCATAGACATACCATCCCTAGAGTGGAATCCTATCCACAAAGTGAAAGAAGATTCAATCTCTGTGCATTCTGGAAGTTCTCATAACCCATCTTGGATGCATGAAGATACTCATTTGTGGATATGCAAGGTCGTAGAGGAAGAGCAAAGATGCCTAAAAGTGAGAGAAGAAGGAACTTCTCCAGGAGATAGACGAATTAAAGACCCAGCCTATACACCGATGATATTTCCAAATGAGGAATTGGAGCCTCATGGTTGGACAGAAACATTAGCCACCATGGACATTGCATTCAATGAAGAACAATGGACATCTCATTGTGATGAGGAGGGTTATGATATTTCTGTGTTCATGTGTCAGCCCTTGCTAGAAGAATGTGATCCTAGTGATGTCATAGAAGAGGAAGAGAATGACGATGATCTAGAATTGATTGTGACGGATAGTTTCTTTAACTCGAAAAAGCACTATTTAGAAGATGTAGGAGTGTTTAACCAAAAAGAAGAAGAACCTCTCACAAGCATTAAAACGGTAAATTCAAAGGATGCAAGTGAGAGTAGTCAAAAGAAAAAGAAAAGAAAAGCAGTGAAACAAGAAGAGGAAGAATCATTGTTTGAAGTACCAAAAAACTTCAAGAAATATGAAGTTGAAGACTGAAAACTTTTGGTACAAATGCGTACGAGAGAGGCCACCATAGGAGAATCATATGATAACAAAGAAAAGACCAAAAAAATTGTAGTCACTATTGAAGGGAACGAAGAACGATGTACTTACATAGGAGAAGACCTAAGTGTTGAAGAAGAAATAGATCTTATAGCTTTATTAAGGGAATATAGGGACGTGTTTGCATGTCACTATAGAGACTTCAAGGGAGTAGATCCGAAAATTTGCTCTCATACGATCCCCATGACTGTTGATGCCAAGCCCACCAAATAGAAGCCCTATACATATAATGACACTTATGCAGCCAAGATAAAAGAAGAAATTGACAGGTTGATTGAAGCTGGATTTATTTATGAGATTGAGCATACTGAATGGGTATCCCTTATTGTAGTGGTGCCCAAGAAGAACGGCAAGTTGCAAGTTTGTATTAACCTTAAAAAAGTTAATGCGGCTACAATCCGAGATAGGAATTCACTTCCAATCACCAAACTTTTATTGGAGTGTGTTGCAGGCAAGGAAGTTTATAGCTTGCTTGATGGGTTTTTAGGTTACAACCAAGTGGCCATCACCCTAGAAGATCAACACAAAATAGCTTTTGCGACAGAGTGGGGAATCTTTTCATTTTGTGTGATGCCATTTGGGTTCACCAATGCACCTGCAACATTCCAAAGGCTCATGTGTCATGTCTTCAAAGAGTTCTTGCAAAAGAGCTTAGAAGTATATATGGACGACTCATGTGCTCATTCCCAAGAAAGAAGACTTCACATCCCCGAGCTCAGACAAATCTTCAATAAGTGTAGAGAATATTGAGTGTGTTTGAACCCAGAAAAGTGTGTTTTCATGGTGCGTCAAGGTAAAATCTTAGGTCATATTGTTTCTAAGAACGGAATATCAACAGATGAAGACAAAGTCAGAGCTATAACGGAGTTGTCGAGGCCAAGGAGTGTTAAAGAGGTACAAGCCTTTATGGGCCATTGTGAATATTACCGCAGGTTTATCCACATGTATGGAATCATAGCTAAGCCTCTTTATGCCTTGTTAAAGAATTTTGAGTGGAACCATGAATGTGAAAATTCCTTCAATGAATTGAAGAGACATTTGTGCACAACACCAATATTGACCACTCTTTGTTGGAATAAGCCATTCCATGTCCATGTAGATGCATCCAATCATGCAATAGGATGTGTGCTAGCACAACCCACAGGTGAAGGAAATCTAGATTTTCATATAGCCTATGCAAGTAGGGAATGCAGCTGAACGAAAACAACTGAAAGAGAAGGCTTAGGCATGTTATATGTTGTAAAGAAATTTAGACACTATCTATTGGCCAACAAGTTCAAGTTTTTCACTGATCATCAAGCTTTATTATATTTGGTCAACAAGCCTTGCAATACAAGACTCTTAGTAAGAGGGTTCCTCTTAGTAATGGAATACAATTTTGAGGTTGTTGTTTGGAAAGGTAGGACCCACTTGAGAGCGGATCACCTTTCTCACATCACTTCAGGAGAGTCACTACAAGGAGTGTCTAATGAGTTGCTCGATGCTTATCTGTTCAATTTAGAAGTTGTTCCTAAATGGGAAAATAAGTTGGTACAAGTCCTAACCATCGGACATGCAAATAAGAATGTCAAAACAAACAAAGAAGAAATTGTAAAATCACAAAAATTTCAAATATTGGCAAGAAGCATGTACAAACAAGATATAGAGGGTGAACTAGCTTCTTGTGTCAAGGACGATGAACATAGTGGTTGCAACAAGCCCATGAAGGATTGCTAGGAAATCACTACTCTAAACAACGAACATTTCAAAATCTGAAAGGTTTTGGGGTGTATTGGCCTAGCATGGACAAAGAAATACATGAGTGGATTAAAAATTGTCTAGTGTGCCAAGAAAAAATCCCAGTGGAGCATGCTAGTCTTTATCAAGTGTCATTAATTCCAAATTGGAGTGCTCCAATGGTAGAATATATGAAATCAGGAACACTACCCAATGAGGCTAGCCTAGCAAGAAAACGAAGCATGGACATCCTCTATCAAAGCGGCAAAGATGGTTAACTAAGATTGTGCATTCACGAATCTGACTATTTGAAAGTCTTAGAAACTGCACACAGTGGCATTGCAGGTGGACACTTTGGTCCTGATCGCATAATTAAGACCATTCTATTCTCAGGACTCTGGTGGCCCACTCTTCATATGGATGCCCATACCTATGTGAAGAAATGTGATACATGCCCACGTGCACAATATCCGATAAGAAAAGATGAGATGCCTTTGAGGCAAATGATGGGAGGATGTGCATTCTTGAACTCGAGCATAGATTTTGTTGGTCCTATTAACCCCCCAACTAGAAACTCCCATGCAGAGTACATTATTGTAGCCACAGATTACCTTACGAAGTGGGTAGAAGTAAAAGCCACGACAAAGAATGATGCTTAAACGATGGCTAAGTTCTTATTCGACAATGTGTTCACAAGATATGGACTACCAATAGAGTTAGTGATCGATAGAGGCACACACTTCTTGAAAATCGAGAGCACAAATAAGATCCTATGTAATGTATTGACAAAACTGGTAAGCAATAAAGATAGGGATAAATAGCTTCATCATGTTGTGTGGGCTTACCGATTTGCCTATAAAACGGTACTCAATGCCACCCCATTTCAGATGGCCTTCAGATAGAATGTTGTGCTACCATTGGACTTCCTAATCCCAGCTTTAAAAGTAGCACAAGAGCATGAGTGGAATGGACACAAATTGTCCTCTAGTATCTTTGATCTAGAACGCTTAGGTGAGACACAGCTACGAGCAGTAGCAGGTATCTACGATGCAAAGAAAAGACAAAAGGCTTATTTTGATACACACATCAAGGATAAAGGACTGAAAGAGGGAGACCTAGTGTTGGTTTACACACTCAAGCAACATGCCCGTAAATTGGAAAAAATAGGATATGGACCCATGATCATTAATAGAATTTCCACTAGCGGTGCGGTTCAATTGGCCATCCTAGAAGGTGACATCTTGCCAAACTATATTAGTGGATGTAGAGTCACGTTGTATCAAGAACCTCTTATAGAGGATATGCTAATGAGACTCAACACTGCTAAGAAGCGAAAAGAAGAAGAGTTAAAGGTGAGAGAAGAAGCACAAGCAGAGGTTAGAAAGCGCATTAGGAAACATAGGTTAAGGCGACTAGGCCTATATGTCAATCCTGAAGCCCCACGATATCACATGGACATGTGCCAGACATCAGATGCAAGTGCTTCTCGAATAATTGACCGACGTCCTTTTGTGACCTTAGGGGTAGGATGTGGAGAGAATGTAAGGCATGTGAGAGCAATGATTGACTCAGGTGAAGCAACTAGTGCAATTAGACTTTCATACTGCCAGGACTTTCAATTGAACATCAATCCCATAGAAGCCTATCTCGTAGGGCTAGGAGGTGTGGAAACCCCTTGTTTGGGTGAGGTGGAGCTTCCCATCTACCTTCAAGATGTCCCAATGAGAGTTAAAATGCTAGTGTGTCAAGATGAGGATCTTACAGAACCACTTGTCTTGGGTCAAGATTGGATCTATGACCATGCATTCAACTTAAACCTATGAAATCAACTTCTTCAAGTTTGGGTTCATGAACAATGCATTACATTAGAATTAGAGAGCTACATGCTCACAAATCCAAGTGTCACCTATTCTCTTAGTTCTTCTAAAGCTAATCTTAGAGAAGAAGATGTTGTATGTGTCTAAAGCTCTATGATGCAGAAGGATGCTGCCTCTAACGAAAAAGTAAAAGACCCATTGAGACTTCCTTCTTTTACGAAGTCTCAGCCATCTGAAGGAGTTCAACCACACAAGCAAGAGAAATAGTACAAGACAACGACTGTATCAACTAAACAAACAGATTTCAAGAAGAGAGTAATTCCAAGTACGAAGCAGATCTGGGTACGAAAGGGAGAGCAACCAATCACACTAGTGAAGCCAAATTCATTATTGGAGAAGTAGTGCAGACAGCCAAGGCAGTAAGTAGCAGAACAACAAAGATCTCCATCTCAAAGAGTTGTCAAAATTTGGGTACCAAAACAGTCAATGAAGATCGCCCACCATCACGTACATATTTGGGTGCCTAAGCAATTAGTGGCAGCTCAACAAGGGAAATTACACGTGTGGGTACCCAGCGAACTCTTACATGCACAAAACCCTCGACTCTCATCAATAAGGAAAGTCTCAACAAAGAAACCCAGGAGAAGAATGAGTTAGAACCAAGCACAAAGATCAAAAGAAGATTAGTTCACCTCTTCGACAATGGTAAGAAGACAATCATCAAGGATATGGGTTTGGAAGTTAAAAGCATCAGCGGCCCCTACAAAACCAAAGAGTCAACCACAAGGAACACACAAGTCAAGAAACTGGAAGCAGCCAAAGGTGATCACTTCCCAATCAAACACTCTTCTCAAATGGATCCCCATAAAGAAGAATGATCAGTTGTCAGTCAACAATCCATCGCTTACATCATTTCAAGGTCCAATGGATATCTCCCACAAAGACGGCATTAACATCTGTAAGTAACATCGAAAGCGTCGACGAACGACAACCATGTGCTCCTTGCACAACCCTATCTTTTGCACCATTCAAGTCATGGATTTCCAAAGTACGCATTAATCTAGGGCCACATTACACAGCCATGCATAGACACATTTGAGAATCCCAGGCACAAGAGCACATTGATGTATGAACATTATTTTATTGATACTAACATCTATCTTCTTGTTTTGTGACATTGTTCTTCAAAAAAAAAAGAGAGAAAATAAAGAAAGCGAGAGAGTGAGAGCTTGTTCCCAGGGTTGGCTCATGGAACATGAATGAGTCATGCTTAGTTGAAGGTGGAACCGTTGATTACTAGGAATTTATCGATTTTGATCGAAGTGTGTCTTGGCTAGTAGATGATATTACTTCTGCCCTATCTAGTAGACGTCAAGAACTTGGCAAGAACATGGAATCCACAACAATTGTTCCCCCTTACCATGGTAGGAGGGAAGCACTTGAAGGTCTGCAACTTGAGTGATGCTTAACTATTGTATGTACGAGAGAATCCAAGGAGATATCTGCAAGGGGTAGTTCTGGTACCTTGCAAATCCTTCTATGTATACTGAATGAGAAGACTCCTGCTTATGGTGAGCTAAAGAGAATATGTGAAACTAAGCTTGGTGTAGTTACGTAATGTTGTTTGTCAAGGAAATAAAGAAATTCAGTTCTCAGTATTTGGCAAATGTTGCTTTGAAGAGAGGAGACAGAACCAGGCACTCAAAGAATTTCAATAGTGGACCATCGACACAGACATTCATTGACAATGAAAGACTAGTTGATGGTCCATCACAATGCCGAGTGTACAACACGAAGAGATAAACATCGATCAACCATTCACCATGCTAAGAATCCTTACTTTGGAAACATCATAACCATGATAGATTAGGAAACCTCTTCATCAACATACCCTTGATCACTTAGCTTAAGACCTCGAATTTTTGCACCATGTTTTTTTTTAAATGCATCCCCCAAGTAAGCATGCATAGGGCTACATTACAAGGCCGTGCACAAGGCACATATTTTCCTCAAACCATGCATGAACACACTTACCCATCATTCATTATGGGTTATGACTACTTGGCATGAATCCTATGAACATCATCTTTGGAAGATCTAGAGGACATCAGTGGAGACTCACAATCACACAATCATGCCCGAATCCAAGGAAGAAGCACATACCGAGGGACTACAACTTGCAAAGGCTCATAGTGACAAATGCAAAACTATACAACCAACGCTGCCACATTTGGAAGCTCGATGGCTCTTGTTAATACATGATGGACATGACCTCTCCAGGTACTACAGGGAATACCCACTCCAACAAGGGTCTATCAGGGATGAAAAACTCGAGGGGGGGGGAGTGTTGGAAGTCA